>JAODUD010000015.1:2366620-2376832 GCA_026784285.1 Stomatorhinus walkeri | reverse complement strand
ATAGATAGATAGATAGATAGATAGATAGATAGATAGATAGATAGATAGATAGATAGATAGATAGATAGATAGATTCTGATTTTGTTCAAGTCCAGTTCAAATCTATCTAATGCCACCCCCCCTCCCTCCCCAGTGTCAGATGGTTCAGTTCCCCCAATCAGACCAGAGCAAATGAATACTTGTGCTAATAGTCCAGCATTGGCCTCCATCCGTAGGCTACAGGTCTCAGGGGTTCTGGGATAAGCCACTGCTTTCTGTTTTCAGTTCAGTTCCACTTACTTTTGTGCCATTCCCTCCCCAGCCTAGCTGGCCCAAAGCACTTAACACGGATCGACACCACAGACAAACGTAAAAACAAATTAAAGATACACTGGATTAAGCATCTCGGTAGTGTACGAGGCCAGAACACAAAAGAATCGCTAACAAATACCCCTGCGTTAGTTGCACCCTCTGGGGGTTCAAGGTCAATGGCTAGCCAACAACATACCCAAAATGCTAATATTGCTAAAGTGAGAATGGATAGGTTTGTGTTTCGGAGTGTGATCTTCTTTTCAGCATTGTTTTAGATACGAACAGCAGTGGGCGGGCCGTGATAGCACCAAATCCCTAGCCTACTTCAACAGCCAACTACACAGCTCAAACTCCAGCTGCTCAAGTACGCCCCCTAGAGTTGCAACCTAATTCATAATTCAATTATGTAAATTTAAAGTAGGGGTATAGATGCGTAAAGACATAGCTTGTCTTCCAGTGTCTCTCCAAGACCTCTAAGAAGTTTCTCTGACATTACATCTCAGCCGTGTCAAAATATTTATTTATTCAGAGAAAATAAATAAATAACATCGTCGCTAAGACAGTACATTTTGCCTCTTTTCTGCCGCCCTTTGTCAAGCCTTATAAGCCGGCGCCTTTTAGTGGCTTTGAAGCGGTAGACCCCCGTCAGCTCTGTGTTCAGCACCATCAGCTATGGGGGTTTCTGCCTGGGTCCTACTCATGATATATTCCAGTGAATGTGAGAGAGCCCCTCTCAGCCAGGAGAACCAGGTCCTATGCAAAGCGTACACACACACACACACACACACCTATATACACACACATCCACATATATATCCAATAATGTATCAACAATGATATTAATAATAAGAAAAACAATTCCATCATTTTTTCCTTAAATTGAAATGAACGATGCGTTCACAGTTGCAAACCCAGTCACATGAGTCAATGAATTTGCACCTTGAATGTGTTAGTTTATCATCATCATCATCGGAGTGCTTTCTGCTTCACTTCCTACTTTCTGCCTTAGCTGTTAAGCAGAAAAAGGTGTTGTTTACAAATGGAAGAAGACTCAAATCTAGCAAGTTAACATTGGGAGCGACTTTCCCCAGAATCTGTTTTTATAATATCTGGCATAATCTTAGTTGAAATGGTACCAAAGGAAGAAAAGACAGAATGACAAAAATAAAGGATGTATAAGTGTACAAACCAATGAATTTCTGATTTCTGTGATATCGGTGCCACTTTTTTGTCATCTGTTCTGAAGCAAACTGTTCTCTCATCCAGGCAAAAGTAACATCTTCATCTTCTTCTACAAGCTCACAGCTCCAATGTCACTTCTGATCTTGGTGCTTGAACGTGCTGGATTCTGATATCAACCTCATCAGCAACCCTTATGACATCTACCTTAGACTGCGTGAGGCCTTACTCAGTTTCATGAAAAATAAAATGAGTTTCACACTGCTGGCCTTTTGTCATAAAACAGGCCGGAGAGATCAATAAGATGTCTCTTATCTCCAACGAGTTGTGACCAGAGTTATACAGCATATTATAAGGTATTTCAAGTGTGCTGTACACCCCCATCAATAACACTGCACACTTATAAATGTGCCCCCAGACCTACTTTCTGTTCAATTTCTTGATTTCTTCATCCCAGGAATGTGATGAAGATGCGTAGACTTCAAAGGAGCCAATTTTTTTCTGATATGTAACATTCCCTCTGAGTCCCCAGTACAATTCCTCATAATTAAGGGGGCAATCTCAGTCTGTGACACCATGTGTTAAAGTGTCAGACAACAGTGTAATTTTCTTTGCATTTCTTCATGCAAGAAGACGTGCAGACGAGCCAGGTTTTATGCATACGAAGTAGGGTATGCGTTAGCATTACGGGTAAAGTTTCTTTTCGAATAACTATTTGATCACTTCCTTTTTATGTTAAATTATAAGTGAACCAACATGCAGAACTGGTATATTCAACTAATACAGACCATGAATGCTGTACTTTCTGCTTATTTTAATAGTTGGGTTGTTAGTTTCTTGCTTTGTCTGGTACAATCCTGCAGATACCTGGACATTCAGAAGAAGCTCCGCCTAGCTGCACTTACAGTATGTCTAGTCGGCTCCCAGACAGCCGTATGTTTGTACAGTGCTGTTTGCTTCATTTGTACTTCACTTTGGATAAATGCATTCGCCGAATAAAGTAAACATGATGTGATGTATATGTGCGCATTGTGGGAATATCGCTTTGGGAGAGTGTCGACGTGACCCTGGATATTCATGCCACTCCAGAATTCAGCTGGAAATTTGACTACGGCCGTCCTATAAAGACTCAAGCCTTTCCCAACCCTCCTTACCTTTCTCGCAACTGTAGCTTTCCAAAGGAATAGAATTTAAAATGTGCATTTCATCCTATGGTAGTTTTTTGTCTTTACATGACATTGTCTCTCTTTTGATGCAGGAAGAAGTGCAGCTGGGAGACAGGTAGAGTGAATTAGACATAAATGTGTCTCTGTGCTTATATAACACATAATGGCATACATTACCGCCGACGGTTCATGCCCTTAAGGTTTTTGTGTTCTGTTCACCTCAGGAAATGTTCCTTTGCTCTCCATCACTTCAGCGATATTTTATTTCGTACAGGGTCCAAGTAAATATGATGCTCAAAATGAAAGCCTTAATTATGGCAGCAAAATAAATCATTTGTGAGGAATAGCGTAAACGCTGCGGCAGGAATGTAAGCGTGCACACCTTGGGGAGATGGATCTTGCGCATTGATATATATTTAATGGCTGATTACCCCACGCAGTTTTCACGGGCCCCGGATTCTTCCGGGGAACGCGCCGGCTTCTCGCTGCTCTGGTGCCTTCCATCACATCACAGGTATTTTTTATTTCGCGTGACCTCCACGATGTGTCTTCCACATGCTTCATTTTTCCAACCCACTTGTAAATTGCCTGTGCCTTAAAAAATAAAAAAAATTCTAGCTCAAAACAAAGTCCAGAGTCTCAGGAGAATACAAGGCGGTATACTGAAGAATCACTACACTACACACTGCTTGCATGTTTTATTTTTCAGTGACATTGTGGTTCTATCTATCTATCTATCTATCTATCTATCTACAGTATCTATTATAGTCAAAAATGAACTTAAAGTAGCAGTAGTTTATTACTTTATAAACATAAAGCTAAATCCTGGTTGATTAGTTCATAAGCTATTTCATAAATCCATTCTTTTTATACTCAGAGACATCACAAGACAGAATTTGATGCTAATGAACAATAGCGGAGTCCCAAGATACAGTTATATGTACAGCAATTAATATGAAATGTTGCATGGATTTAAATATTTATATCCCTTGATAAATAATTAGAAGGTGCGCTACCCAACCATTTAATTTTTCTCTTAAATTCATTATAAAGTCAAGCAGAATTTAAATTGTTATGGGAAAATAATTACATATTATTCTTTTCCCTTGAAAGCAATAATGATGCATTCATTCTGAACCGTGAGAGATGGTTCCTTAAAAAAAATAAGTCATTGATTATTATAACAAAAATTTTTGCACTTCGTTGACTTTGTTACACTCTCGTTATTTTACCCATGATGCAAATGTATTCCAGAAAGGAAGGCCTCAACAAATCAAATGGACAGTAAACAGAAGAGGCTATTAAGCATTTGTTTAAAATAAAAAAATAACACTAGGGGCCACATGCTGTAGTGCGAAAATAAGAGGAAACCCAACACTGATCCTTGAAGGATTCCATTAGCTAAAGTCGTTAAAGGAGACCTGACTCAGACAGAAAATCTGAGCAAATATTTAAAGCAATTTTACTGCCTGTAATTCATAGTCAAAATATCACATTCCTCACAATTCATTTCATTCCCCCTAATTGGAGTCGGTCAATAATATCATAAAGCACATGAGATAGTACAGAATTGAATTGTACAGACCTATTGATGATAATAATAATAATAATGTTATATATTTTTAGAATTTTATTTTATTAATTATTAATAAAATCATTTTTAATCTATACTTGTTTGATGGTATTTTGATTGACAGTCTATCTCAAGTCATGCCAGCTATGTTTACAGGCCACGAGGGCCATCTTCCGGAATGTTCCCTTTCAGTGATTTCAGAGAGGTGCTTGAAGCCGGTAGATTATCTCAGAAAAGCTGCCCATGAATAATTTGTGATGGTAATTCATAAGTTAGTATTATATTCAAAGCATCCCTGTCTGGCCGTAATAATATGGTAATGCGTGGAGAGAGATTCGGCAGGAACATACATCACGTCAAGTGTTTGGTTTTGGAAGGCTTGTTTTAGATGGGAAAATCATCCACTGATGTACGGTAAATATGCAGCCTGGTCCCGTGAAGTGCGGCTGCAATTTTGGATCGACGGAATCAAGTGAGCCTAACATCGATCAAACAAAAACAGCAGTGGAAAACAATGGTGTCACATTTTACGAACTCATCGGCAAACAGGGCTGTCCAGAGTTATGGGGACCTTTTATGCGATTAAATTTAACAATCCAGCTCATATCACTGTAACTCTCCAAGGGTATATGGCCCTCGTAACCATCGCAGAAAAGACCCTCGCCGGACACGTAGCTTAACACGACATCCACGGCTCCGAGGGCAAGGTCTCCAGCGGAGCGTATATGACATGTTTCGGAATTTTAATTTTTCAGGACTGGCTGACCGGCTCGTTAGTGAAATGGAGTCTTTTCATGGGGACATGCTGACTGCGCTGCAAACTACCATTCCCCAGTCACTCACACATCTGCTGCTCCTTCTTGTCAACTGAATCCCGTCCAAAAGAATGGGAATTAACCTTTAATGGCGAGAGACTTTGGGAGATTTTCTGTGCTGATAAGCTGAAATCGCTAATAATATATATCCGTTCAAATTCCATGTTGCTAAGGCTTGACTGATCAACAAAAAACACAACAGCAAAAAAAAAAATATTTAAAAACACAGAGAACCTGTTTGGTGTATATGGAAATTTTCCAATAGAACTGGGTGTTTCTGTTGATGGGTGAGTGTTATAGAATATGAATGTATAACAGCAGCCAAATACAAAAATAAGTATTTGATTCTATAGCGTGCAATAACTTTGTTCTTACTCTCACCTGAAATTTAGGAGAGAGCATTAATCTATACCTGGTTAATGTACTTAAAGCTGAAGGTTACTGGAACCCCAAATGTTTATGAATGTCAGCCTCAGCAGCGTTGGGAGAGAGTTGGCAATTACGGGACGTCAATATTAATAATTCAAAAACAAAAGTCTATTTACTGGGGGATTCATGAAACCAAATTAAATATTGGGGGATACACCCCCCACCCACCCCAAAATTCCTACACGATGCTTATGGGCTGAATACTGCCCACTCTTTTTTTTGGAACCTTTTCTTGTTTTTTTTTTTTTGCTACTGAATCCATTATTATTTAGTAGCTTCACAGTAACCAGGTTCCACATAGACAGACATGTCACTCCATCAATCTGTCATTCTGACGCACAGACCTTCCGCCCATTTCTCCTTCCAAAGGTAGGATAGAATCACACAAAAGGTAAATTCTGAGATGACAGAGTGACAGAATGTGCATTTTTTTACGGTGAGAGATGTATTTATGTTTCTTCTGTAATTTATCCGAATTCCAGTGTCCGTGATCTTGGGACACGAGTCGAAGACAGGAAAGTGATGGACGTTGACCAAAGTACAGTGTTGGTGCAGTGATGGTACTAAGGAATACGAAGGGATATATTCTTTGCCTTTAAAATATATTTTTGAAAACTACTTATTAATGTTTTTAACTCTCACCACCAGTCACTATTGTGAAATTAGGAGCACACAGCGGAATAAATGTAACATATTCAGATTCAGATTCAGATTCAGATTTTATTTGTCACATACACACTCATACACAGTACGACATGTAGTGAAATGCATTAGACGACCGACCGAATATAGATTTCCATAAAAATTGAAATAGAATTTAGCGTAAAAAACTAGAATAGGATAGAAGTGCAGTGCCAAAGAGGAAAAAGTGAGGTAAACATGATAGTGCAAATGGCTGGGGGTGTGCAAATATGCATAAAGTGTCGTAAAAAAAACGCGGTCTTATTTAGAAAACATACAAAAAGACTCATATATATATAATGTTTAATCATTCGTTTTGTATTTGTCTGAGAAACAAAGTAAAGGAATGATCAGTCGAAAACTGCATTTTACTTCACATTTAAAATAAAATGCAGGGTTGGAAACTTTGGTTAGCTGCATAGAGTGAGATTTTCTGTTCTCTCTTCTGCACACAAATTTACATGTATGTACGTTTTATTACCTTGTAAATAGGCTGTAGGGTTTGCAAACCGCCATAACATTTTTAATGCAGCTAATATTAAGTCCAGAATGGAATATAGATTTGCTGTAAGATTTTTTGCCTGAGCTTCTGAATTTGCTACCATGATCACGTTTTTTGTTTCACCTGAATTGATTTGTATAGAAAATAACCTTATATAGCTGTTAAAAAGTGGAAACTTTGACTAACATGAAATCACCAATAAACGACTTCAATTTATTCAACATTTTTTTTAAATGCATACTACCTTTAAAAATTTCCAGCTTTACGGTTTCAGGACAGAACAGCCACTCTTATGAACATTACGGTCTTTTGAGTGTTATTAGTGTTAATAACAGCAGCTAACAACACAATAGCGCAAACAAAAGGGCTACATATACCAAAGTAGTTCTTGCTTGTTCATTGGCGTGGGAAAAAGGCGGTTCTAGTGTTATTAGGAGGGTAATAAGCGTTACCTGCAAGATCACTATTTTCCTTTTTGCTGCAATGGTTTTCATTATTACTTTATTTAACTTGACACATCACATCTTTATCCTAGCATTAGAATATAGACCAGTTAATACTGATGGTATCTCATGCTGCATCACATGTTTTAAAATTACTGCACACTGAATATTGAACTGAAGCTGAACATTAAAAAAAAAATTAAATCGCAAATCAAATTGTAATTGCAATTTCTGTCGCGATTTGATATTTTCCCTAAATCATGCAGCCCTAAAACAAGGATATGAATTACTAAAATGTAGCCACATTTTTTTTTCTTCGTTTACAGGATCACTGATTAAAGTCACTGCTTGAAGCTTGCTGTTCATTTTCTGAATTGTGGTAGCCAGAAACAGATTTTGTGTGCATTTTATTATTGGCAGTGCTGATCCTGTGATGCAAGTCTGTGATGGATGTAAATGATTGCAAAAGGTGCTAATGTGATGCTCCCTATTTGTACGATAGCATCATTTGATGTTCCTGGGAGTGCAAAATGGTTGAAATTCAACTTCAAAACTGAGGGCTTCTACATTGTCACTTACGAAGGCGAAGGTTGGGATGCATTGATTTATGCAATAAATAATAAAACGGAGATTCTGGCCCCTGAAGATCGAGCTGGAATGATTAATAACCTCTTCATGCTCTCAAGGTATGTTTGTCAATGTTTGTCATCAGTGAACAGTGTTAATTACTTGGAGACTTTAGCACAGCTGAAAATGGCACTGTTACTATTTTGACAGGGTGGGTAAGGTTTCATTCAGGCAGGTCAAGAACCTTTTGAAATATCTTCAACATGAGACCCAACCAGCCCCTTTGATGGAAGCTTTGATTCAACTTGACCAAATTTACAATCTGCTTGAAAAAAGACAGGACTTGGGACAAGTTTCAAGAATGAAGGTGTGTGTCCATGAACTTGAGTGACTTGAGTGGACTATAGATTTGATACATCAATAAGATCTGAGTAGCAACGGGTGATTGCATTCAATTTGTTTAATAAGGAACCTAGGACATTGTTTTCAGTCACTACAAGTTATTGGAAAAGCTGTTACTTTGACTTGTTTACCTGTTGCTATGCCTAAATTGTAAAAGTTTCTAGTCATTGAACTCCCTTCCCTTAGAGTAATAATGCACGTTTTAGACAAGTTTATAAAGTATCTGCTACTTCTCCTGTTGGTGTACTTTCTTAAGACTCATTGAGCTCTGTGGTTTACAGTTTTCTTTCTAATTATTACTGTTGTCATTAAGGCATACGTTTTGGATCTCTTCGGGGATCTGATGGACCGTCAGTCTTGGGAAGAGGAGACTTCCATCTCGAAACAAGAGCTGAGGTCAGACCTGTTGACTGTGGCCTGCCGCTATTTGAGAGAAAACTGCACAAAGGGTGCAATGCTCATATTCAACCAGTGGGTGGAGTCCAACAAAACAAAAAGGTAAATGGAAACAGAAAGAAAATTAGCACATCAGGACCTGGGGCCTGTACTATGATGAGGGGTTACTGGCTTATCGGGGTAACTTGTCTGGGCAAAATGTAAGTGACCGAATATGAAGTCCATTTAAACTGTGGTACCTTAAATCCGACAAGTTACCCCGATAAGCCAGTAACCCCGCTTCGCAGTACAGGCCACTGGTGTACTTCTATGTTTCAAAATTGTATTATTATTGTTATTATTAATATTATTATTATTATTTATTTATTTTTAAAAGATGTCTACTTTAGTTTTGTTCATTATCAGGTTGACCTAATGAGCAGTTTTGTGTAATGTACAAAAAAAACATTTAGCGATCATCCTTTTTCTTGTGGGTGGAGTGGAGGCGCTGAGGCTAGGGATCTGTGGCAGCAATCGGAAGGTTGCCGGTTTGAATCCTGTGAATACCAGGACTGATTCTACTTTTTTGGGCCTTTGAGCAAAGCCCTTAACCTGCAATTGATCTACATCGAGCCCTGTATGGAGGTCCTTCAGCTTACAGGGTAACTTGGGGTTTGGTGGCAGGATTAACCCTCCAACCACTGGAATAAAAAAACTCACTGTTCCATTGGACCAGTGTGGTGCTGTGGTATCATCTGCCACATGACTGCATTCAGGTTCTCATCCTTGAGGTGGTTTGCCGTGTGGCGGCCGTGGCGACGCGCTGTAATCGGCTCATGCCGCTTATCACCACATCTTTATTCTGCCAGACTGTTTGTGATGGCTGCATTAAAATTAGTTTTGTGAGACGACTCTGGCCAGCACTGATGGTTTTCCTCCTTTGTACAGGATCCCCGGTGACATCATGAAAGTTGTGTTCTCAGTGGCAGCCCAAAGTGACTCTGGCTGGGACACCTTACTCAGCACCTACCACTACTCCATGGTCGACATAGACAAGCGCAAGATGCTGGTTGCCCTGGCCAGCACAGATAGCATCGGGAGGATTGTGTGGTGAGCTAGGAAGACCGGCATGAGAGCCGCGCGTTAAACGCCTGGATTTGTGACCATGGTTTTGCTAGACAGGAGCCCCCACATGCCTTCCTGCAGTACATTTTTTAAATGTTTTTTTTTTTTTTTTTGTCTGAGACTGATCTACCCCTTCATATCCTCTGCAGGCTGATGCAGGATGCATTAGAAGGGAGTAACATACAGACACAAGAGCTTCCCTTAGTCCTCCGCACAGTCTCCAGGAACTTTGCCGGCCACCTCTACGCATGGAATTTTGTGAAGGAAAACTGGGATACAATCATTAAGAAGTGAGTGAACTGGATGAGGTCTTTTGGTACCATAGAAATCTGTGATCGACAGAAAGCTTTGAACTCTAGTCACTTGTTTACATTGTATCACTTTTTTGTGATTTTTGTTTTACCCCCAGATTCCCCATTGGCTCCTTTGCATTGCAAGATATCATAATGTCCACGACCTCTCAGTTCTCCACAGAAAGGCACCTTGTGGAGGTCAGAAAGTGTTCACTTTCCAAGTCTTTTTTTTGTAGAAGTATTTTAAATCTTTATGGTGCTGTGTCATCCTGCATTGTGCGTGCGTTTAAAAAAAAAAAAAAAAAAAAATTATTTATATATATATATATATATATATATATATAAATAAAATATAATATAATATAATTGTG
>JAODUD010000015.1:2342246-2363232 GCA_026784285.1 Stomatorhinus walkeri | reverse complement strand
TACACAACATAATCCCCTAAATAAAGAAAATACAAAACAATTATATTTAATAAACAAACAATATAAATGTAAGGGAACTGGATCCAGTGAAAAGGAAAAAAGTAACCCATTCAAGAGACCTTCCATTAGTTTCTATGGGAAAAACCCTAATCCCAGTCATGACACCCGTAACCCCCACCCAGCCCTAACCTTAACCAAAAGTAACCAAACAAAATACACCTTTTGGCATTTTAACTTTTTTGATTGCATTCACAGATTTTTATAAAATTGAGCTTATCCAGATCAGAGACTGAGGAATGTCCCCAAAGTTAAAGAAGTTTCATCGCACACTGGTCCCCAAATGTGATCTATGCAAACGCACGTACATAATGTTTGGTAATTCTCATGATTTTTAGGGGGAAACCCCATGACGACACAGGGAGAACATGCAAACTCCACCCACACGGAGCCTCAGCAGAGACTCGAACCCCTGCCAGAGAGAGTTAATGCAATTTACTCTGCCATGGTGAGCTGATTATTTTCTCTGGATCTACTGTCCGTTAAGAAAGGCTTAATGCGCGACTTGGAGTGCTCTAAGCGGCTTGTACCATTTATAACATTTGTCTTAGATCTAAAGAGATTATTGTCACTATTACAAGCTGAAAAGCCATGTATTTCAGAAATGCTTTCTTATGCCAGTGATTAAACATTTCCATGTAGTTTCTGTTAATTAAAAATAATTGGAATTTTATGTGATGTTAGAATTAAAGATTATAATAGTTCATTGATTCACTGCAGTGATTCGCCAGGCTACAGCTACGTGTGTTATGGAAAATTACATAACTTGACCATTGAGATTTAAGAATTCACCATTCCCGTGGTATAGTGATTTTAGTTTATATAACCTTCTTAATTCCACACAAAGTGAGTCAGGACTTCTAATAGTCTCATCTCTTGGAGCTAACTTGACATTTGTCCCCCCACTTCTTGTCAGACCTGTTCTACTTTGCTGCTGCCATCGATTATTTAAACGCTAAATGTCTCAGATGACAGGAGTTAGTGGAGGTTCGTTTTAGTAACACCTGACCAGGACCAACAGCACTGTGTGGGGTATTGTCAAGGCAGATGTTAAGGTTGCTTGCAACTCCTTGTAAACAAATGATAGTTGATGCCTCTGGAGTTCTTTCATTATACACCCATCAGCTATAACATAAAAAAGGGGCAGGAGTAAGGATCTGAGTGACTCTGACGAGGGCCAAGTTGCGATGGCTAAATGCCTGAGTTGTTAAAGACATGTCTCCAAATCAGCAGGTTTTATTGGGTGTTCCTGGTATGTCGTGGTCAGTATCTACGAAAAGTGATCCACGTTCAAAAGGTGAAGGGGGGGTGGGATCCTGGGTGCCCAAGGCTCACTGATGCATGTGGAGGGCGAAGGATAGCCCATCTGGTCATGTGGAGGGCGAAGGATAGCCCGTCTGGTCATGTGGAGGGCGAAGGATAGCCCATCTGGTCATGTGGAGGGCGAAGGATAGCCCTTCTGGTCATGTGGAGGGCGAAGGATAGCCCGTCTGGTCATGTGGAGGGCAAGGATAGCCCGTCTGGTCATGTGGAGGGCGAAGGATAGCCCGTCTGGTCATGTGGAGGGTGAAGGATAGCCCGTTTTGGTCCGATCCCACAGGCTGTGACAGAAAGGTATCAGAACACACCATGCATCACAGCTTGTGTATCGGGCTGCGTAGCATCAGACCGGTCAGAGTGCCCATTGACCCCTGACCACCGGCCAAAGCATCTACAATGGGCATGTGAGTGTCAGGACTGGGCCATGGAGCAATGGAAGAAGGCGGCCTGGTCTGATGAGTCACTTTTTATGTTACATCATGTGGACGACCGGGTGTGTGTGTGCGTTGTTTACCTGGGGAAGAGATGGTACCAGGATGCTCTATGGGAAAGAGGCAAGCCGGCAGAGGCAGTGTGATGCTCTGGGAAATGTTCTGCTGGGAAACCTTGGGTCCTGGCATTCATACGGATGTTACTCTAACACAGACCACCTACCTAAACATTGTTGCAGGCCAAGTACCCCCCCTTAATCGTGACAGTATTTCCTAATGGCAGTGGCCTCTTTCAGATGGATAATGCTCCCTACCACCCTCTGTTCAGGAATGGTTTGAGGAACATGGGAAAGAGTTCAAGGTGTTGACTTGCCTCTAATTTCCCCAGATCGCAATTGAATCAAGTGACTGTAGGATGTGCTGGACAAACAAATCCGATCCAAGGAGGACCCACCTCACAACTAACATAATTAAAGGATCTGCTGCTGACGTCTTGGTGCCAGATACCACAGGATACCTTCAGAGCTCCATGCTTTCAGGGGTCAGAGCTGTTTTGGTGGCTACACAATATTATGCAGGTGGTTTTAATGTTCTGGCTGATTAGTATATAATTAACATAATTAACCAATTTGCGTCTGCTTTATATTTCAGTTTAGCGACAGCATTTCTGCTGTTGAACACATAGGTATTGACATCCTTCACTCCCAGTCTTGGTTTAATTTGCTTATGTGAAATCACCAGACAATATGTTTATGAAAGGCAAATAGTTTCTCAGTTAAAAGAAGCTTTTGGAAAATTGGACTGCATAGAAACCAAGGATGCTTCTTCATTTGAAGCAGCTATGGATTTAGATTTATTATTTGTATCCAATTTGAATCCAATCCCACTATGTATAAACGCCCCAATAGACTTTAATTATAGCAATATAGCGCCAGGAAAAAGATTTTTATTTCTGTTTGTGTTCCTTAACCATTACTTTTATTGAGAGACTTGACTGCTTAATTCTTCCTGGAAAAAATGAACATCGTTCCTTTTGCATTTCCTGTGTCTCACTTGTAACGATCTCTGTATGTGTCACGTTCGGGTAGCGTGCTGATGACAAGAGGCAGGCAGTCGGACAGGCAGGCAGGAATTCGGGGTGAAAACGGGGTTTATTCCGGGTATCCAAGGGAGACAGCACCTAGCACTACACATGACACCGCACAATGACTCATCTGGGGAGACGGACTCAGACGCGGACTAAATACACAGGATGGGCAAGAACTGATAAACAACAGATGAACACAATCAGGCACGAATCGACAACAGGTGGTTTCCATCGGGATCGGACACACACGAGGCTCGGACGGGCGGATCATGACAGTATGTTAACACAAGGCGTTTATTCTTTTGCTTGGTGGGTAGGTGGCGTTGTTTTCAAAAGTATTTTTTCCCAAAAATGAGGGAAATTCTTTGGAAAACGTTCTTGACAGCTCCCGTTGACCCGCTCCCACCTTGCCTTCTCCGCGGCTTGTCCTGGATCTCTTTTGCTATCCGTGTTTGTGACGTGATTGATAGCAGAAAACCAATATCCTGTTTTATTTTATTTTTTTTGGTGGGTGGGGTTGGGGATAAGACCTCTTTAGACATGCCCCTAGCTGCTTCCTCAGACGGAAACCTCCCCATGAAGAATTCATGAGTTCAGCTACCAGGCTTGACAGCCTGGGTTCAAGAGCCGAATGCAGCGATCCCATCGCAGAACAGGCTGCTCCGAAATCCGCAACCTGACGGTACCTCGTGTCGGACCGCTGCCGCATGACTTACCAAAAAACGGCGAGGCACGACACATCTAAGAATGATTATCCCCTGTTCTGTATGTAATGTGTGATTAATTTTATTTCTAAATTAAAATAGTGAGTGTAATTACAGCTAAATGATTGATGAAAAGAGCGACCTTGCATAAACTGCTATTGTGATCACTCCCAGTCTGGAGTAATTAAAGTCACCGTCTCTGGCTCTCAGGCCTCAGGAATCAATATTGAAAATCAACGGAGGGAAAACCAAAACAGCTTTTCTCAGAGATTGATAGTTTTGTTATTGCCTTTTAATAATAATGCTTTGATCAACACAGCCCCCTATTTTCTAAGATCATTATTTTTTTAATTAAAAGATTAATGTCCTATGCCAAACACGCTTAAGGGTGTTGTCGTTGGATGTGTCCCCCGTCAGCAGAGCTGTCCTTGGGGTGTTCAGCCGCCCATTCCCTGTGCCCACCTGTCTGTGCAGGGTCACGGAGGCCAGAAAGACAGGCAACAACCCAGGACGGGCATGAACCCAGAAGTGGGCACTCTCACCTTGGCATGCCTTTGGGCAGATAACACCATGTTCATCCATCCATCCATTCACCCATCTCTCCATTCATCCATATACCCATGTATCCATTCATCCATTTACCCATCTATCCATCCATCCATCCATCCATTTACCCATCTATCCATCCATCCATTTACTCATCTATCCATCCATCCATTTACCCATCTATCCATCCATCCATCCATTTACCCATCTATCCATCCATCCATTTACCCATCTATCCATCCATCCATCCATTTACCCATCCATCCATTTACCCATCTATCATCCATCCATCCATCCATCCATTTACCCATCTATCCATCAATCCATTTACCCATCTATCCATCCATCCATTTACCCATCCATCCATCCATTTACCCATCTATCCATCCATCCATTTACCTATCTTCCAACCACTTATCCTGGTCAGTGTAGGGATCTGGAAAAGTGGAGCCTGTCCCATACATGACAGGGCGCTAGGCATAAATACAATTATCCATAAGAAAAACATTATTAGATTATCAGTAAATATTCTTTAATGATTTACCTGTTTTTGGGCATCTGAGGTCATATATTTTGATTTAAGCACGTGTATAGTATCACCATGAAGATGCTAAAATTATAATTACAACTGAACTAAGATGTATCAGTGTGATTTATTGATATTGTGAATAATTTGGTGGAAACTGCCCATATGTGTATTATATATAACACCACACAGACTGGATAACATTATATAAAATAGCTTCATTAATGCGGCAACATGATAAAAAGTTATATGCGCCTGCAACCGAAATTAGCTTAATATCTTTTTTTCCCCAGTCAAAAAATAAATAGATATTCTGAATATAATGACACTCAGAAGCTATTGTGTGGGGTTAAGCAATGAAGCAAAACCTCCTTCCGCATGGCATGCAATGAAAAACAATGAGAGATCCTGTCATCATTAAGCACTGATGTTTATCGCTCTTAATTCTACTGCGTTACTCAGTCTCTCACACCATATTGGCCTCAGAACTAATAATTTATGACAAATTGCAGAATGAAAAGTGGTAACATTCCACAGTTATTCTGGCATGGTTTGCGTTGTATTTCAATAGATGAGACAATGAACTCTCTCTTAAAAACTGAATACATATTTAAATAACCAAAAGTTATAAAAACTGTATGGTGTACTTAGCTATGGTCATACCTAATTCACTAATTTTATTTAGAAAATCGTGAAAAATATTTTTAAAAACTTCTATTACAAAACTTGTAATTTTTACAAACATTTTATGATAAATAAAACAGAAATATTTCTACATATCTGTGAAAGTGCGTGCCACTGTAAAAAACTGTAAAAATATCAAGGCCTTTTTAAATCACGAAATTGTGTCGGACGTTTTACTGCAAGAGTGATCCTAGCCATACTATAAACAATGAAAAAAATAGTCGCAAAAGTCACCGATTAATTAATTTCGAGACTCCATCTTCTATGAAGTCTTAAGATTTTGCCAAACCTTTCTTTCTTCTGGCAAACTTGCGAGGCACTGTTGGCTAAAGCAGACCACGCCATTTTTCATCCAGATAATATCCCTGTTACTTTGGCGATCACCCACATGACACGAGGACGACATTGAGGCATATTTTCTCCAGATGCCTAAGTATGAGTTGTGGGAAATCATTCACGTGGCACTCATGCTGAGCAGCCGGGGACTCCCGTCATGCCGGAATCGTTTAGCCTGCCGGCTTACTATCCTCGTAACGCGACACGCAGAAGAAGAACATTTGAAAGGTCTAGTCACATTTTTATTAATTTTGACTTAGACTTTGCAAGTTATATCTAAAGTTATGAAGCCAGCAGAGACACTAATCACCAAGACAGGCCATGTACTGCATAGTAGACTATAATTTTTTTCACGCTCAGATCACAGAGATCACAGGGATTCGTGTTTATATAATAGGGATAATTCTGCCACAGGGTGCAGGCCAAGGTATCTGCGCTGACTGCTTCAGTAGCACCTCCTGGGATGTGGAGCTTGAGTGCCAGAGATCCACAGCCTGGCTATAATGAGGGCAGTCCTTATGCTCCCGTCGCTGCTTGAGCGGCATCGAGTTTCGGCTAGCCTTGCTTGACCTTAATTTGAATAAATTCTCCACAGGCTAAAAGGAACACCCGCCAAAAGACAACAAAAGACATTATGGTATTAAAACAAAAGCAGGAATACTGCTGTCGCACACACTGCTGCGAAGAATCCAAATGAAAGCTATGGCGACGTATTGAATTTCCGACCACAGAGAAAAAAACTCGTCCGAGTTTTCCATAACCAGGGGCGTCCCCTGTGATGTAAGAGGTCAATATCCATCTTCTTGTAATTCGAACGCAGCAGTGCTACTGACTCGCGTTCGTTTGGCATTCTTTAACGAACTTTCTGAATCCTCCAAAATCAAGGTAGCCCTCCCTGGGACACGTATTGAAAAACAGAAGAAGTTGGAGTTAATGATTTAGGGAGCGCTCAGTTAGACTCACCCACCCCCACCTCCACCCCCCCACCGCAAAACCCAGCATGCTCATGGTAACACCTGGCCATGTTTGGGAATTTACAGTTCAGACGTTTAACAGAAACAAATTAAAGACTTTCCCCGCGTTGCCGCACTGGGCAAGTGCACGGTGAATTCCTGAGCAGCCGTGCAATCTCTAGCGAGACCCTGTTTCAATTAACATTTTCATTAAGGGGCTCAGGGAGAAGCCAGGGAAACGGGTGACGTGTGGCGTTGGCCGGGTGGGAGGGGCACTGGAGCAGACCACCAGACCCGGCAAGCCTGACACCTGGGGGTCAAACTCTGACTTCAAAGGTGCTGCATCTCATCCACTGCCGGCCACCCGAATTAATACCTCCCTCCCTGGGAATATGAAGAGACTACATATGTTAATTCATATCAGACTTTATTAGGGGCCGCCTATAGGGCACCAGTGAAGTTCTGCTTTATCGTGGATGGCTTCCCCCCCCCAGCATAATTAACAATGTCACAATTTAGATCATATGTCTCCGCGGGAATCTGCCTCTTCATTAAATCAGCTGGAATATGAACTTTCATCTACAGTATCCATGAGTGAAATTAATAAAACACAACACTGAAGTAACCACGCTGTCCCTGCAGTACCTACCTCTGCCAAATCTCTTGTTAATGGCTTATGTTTTATATTCTCTTTCGCTGGAGATCTATAACTGCAGAAAGCATTGCTTATGGGTTTGGCATGAGACACTGGACAACACAAGCGTATGGATAATGCGAATTTGAGACCGACCAGGGAAATATTTATGGATAAGCTGCTCTCCATATTTTCTTATTTAGTGGAATGACAAAATGATGAAAGTTCAAAATGATGCTTTGTGTCTCTCGTATGAATGGTTCTGGAGTTACATAGGGTGTTAGTAGGTGGCAGACTACACTGTAGAATAATATATCATTATTGAGGAGTCGAGTGTGTGACCTCCACCCGTACTGAGAGTATCAGATAAGTGAATTTAGAATTAAGTGATCAGTGGTCATTGCTGACACACCACAGTACACAACGACAAAATGTGTCCTTTGCTTTTAACCCATATGTGACAATGTGGCATAGCAGGGGACAGTTAATTCAGCACCCGGGGAGCAGTACCTTGCTCAGGGTACGTCAGTGGTGCCTTGCTGTTCGGGATTCAAACCTGGAATTATCAGTGTACTTCCCTAACCATTAAGCCACCACCGCTAAGTGGAGTTTACCTCAGTGGGCTACGTCTGTGATTGCAAAGTCACCTATTTGAGCCCCAACCTCTGTAGAGCAGTCATACATCTGTACCTTGAGCAGGGCCCTTACCATTTAGCTCCTGGGGTGCCACCTACTGGCTGACCCTGCACCGTGACTGACCCCCCCCCCCACACACACACACACACACACACACACACACCCTCCAAGATATGGAGAACGAGATGGGATAGGCAAAGCGAAGAATCGTGTACTTTTGCAAATTGTGAATAAATGGTTCTTGTTAATTCCTGTGGAGGCCCGCTTTGGGGGTCCTTGACAGTTTGCTAAGTCAGTGCCCCTCCCAGAAGGGGGCACCTTAAGCTCCCGCATATGTCACCTAACGGGCTGCCTGGCACTGACAGCCACTTATCATGCCGCCTTACATATTTTTCAAAGTGGCCCCCTGTCTTCCATTTGTCAGATTCCACTGTATCACCAAACAGCTTTCGCCCCATCAGCACTTCTGTGCACAGAGCGTCATCGCTCAAAGCCCGGCAGTTGCGCTCTTCTTCACCGCCTCCCCTCCACACCACCTCGCCCGCATCCTCCTCCGCCGACCGAGTCCATTTTCACACTTATTGTGTTTCCATTTCCCGGCGCGTGCTCTCGTGGAATAGAGAAATCCGCCAGACAGGAGCCCAGGCCGAAAGATCGGCTGGGCTGAGATTGCCGTCCGATGTCGTTTTCTTGGCGGGACGGAATTTGCAGCATTACAGTGCCCTTGGCATCAGTGCTTCTGCTGGGAATATCATATCGTTCCTGCTAGTCTGACGGATATTGAGACTGTTTCAACATGTAAGTGTATATGTGTGTGTTTTAATGGAATTTTATATAAGGATTTCAGTCCAAATTATGCAGATATATACTTCTTTACCGAAGACAACTAGGCCTGATATAATACAGAGTCAGCTCTCTGCAAAAACAGCAAAAAAACTGGCATGAGACAAGACATTCAGTAGATTATGGCTCCTAATGAAAAGACAGATGTGAGGTAGGAAGAGGAAGAGGGGTTTATAAACTCACAGTTACAGACGCATCGAAAATGGGTGAATTGGAAGATAAGTGTGCTATGCAATCTGTAACCAAGGGCTCATTTTAAACCCAAGCAAGTATACGCCATTTGGTTTTATGACTGTTCTTTTGTGTCGATCATTAATTATGTGTTTTGCCACGCTGAGTGCTTTTAGGGGCCTATGACGTATTTAGAGACAGGCAATATAGCCTTAAGTTTCCATTTCTGAGACAGGTCCTGAACCCCTAGCATATTTTGATTCAATGCGCACAAATATACAAATAAGAGAGGTGGAGGAGGAGCTCAATCATAAAAATCACGTGGGACAAGAATAATAACGGAATCAAAGATGTAGCTAACGAAGTAGAACATGAAGAGTGGGATTCTCTTTGTTTTAATGAGGAACATTTGTAATATTTGCAAGCATAGAAAAGCCACAGAGTAGAAATATTTAATCTTACTCTTGTTTTGGAACCAAAACAAAATGTCCTTTGTTTATTTGATGAAATCAAAAATGTGTGGCTGAGCGTGTTACTCCTTCATTTATGCAGCAGTTTTTGATTGGCTGAGTGCGTTACTCCTTCATTTATGCAGCAGTGTCTGATTGGTCTACTTCCACCCACCACCGTTTCAAATCCAAGTGCCGCCCATCAGTTGTCATAGGATGTCTACCATAATATGACCTTATGTTTTCTCTGCTACCCCACATTCTGCACTGATTCCAGACCATGTGGCAGGATTTTAACACATAATTAATCAGTAGATTAGAGAGAAAATGTAGGCAAATGCTTTGTAGCTTTTTTTATATCATAATACTGCTCTAGAATATAGACACACTTTTTCTGTTCCAGATGGTTCCAATGGCAAGAGAAAATAGCAGTGAAACTATATGAAATGCAATTTTAAAATGCTTTAGAGGGAATGTACCCTTGGCACCAGATTTGTGTCTTGAGTTCCCCCGCCCCAGTCCCCTGGCCCATCTTCTCTAGGTCATGTGACCCAGTGGGTAAGATGGTGGGAGTCTTCAGCTGACCGCATGAAGAGGCTCCAAGTGCCTGTCTTCAGCTCCATATTATTCCAAGCACAACATCTGCAACTACAGAGTCTTATCATCCCCTGTCATAACTCATAGCGCAAATTCCTGAAGAAACTCTGCAGATATTAAATCAACGACAATCTGTTACCGGCTGCAGGAGGTGGGGAAAAAATGAGAGAAGTGTCTCATCTTATTTAAAAGCCTGGAACTTATATGATTGCGTGATAGCGACAGTACTGTCAGGGGGGACGAGTGCAGACTGGAACATCAGAGTGCCCCTCCCCTGGAGTGAATCTGCAGTAGCTCCAGCTAATTACACCACACAGGCCTGGACCTTAGAAAAGCTGTTTGGATTTCACAGTGAGTCCACAACGAAGTCCGCAGACTAAACAAAAGGGCAGCTGACAGGCAGCCAAACTGACTGAGAAGGACGGCGCGTGAAATTGTTCGCTTGTTGTGTCTCTTTGTGTTGATTTGTTTATTTTGTTTTTATTATTTCAGGTTTTTTTTATTATTATTGTGTCTGGGACGCAGCGAGAGACGAGCTCTGCCTTTGGGAATGTGTGCCTGACCTAGTCGTCTCTGTCTTGCCTGCCGACGTTGTACTTCGAATGATGCCAAATCCAAATGTAAACAATTGGCTTGTCACCGGAGCAGCAAAAGCAACTCCCCTGCCGACTGGCCCCCCTGTGCCTGAGCCGGCTGGGGTGTGTCCGGAGGAGGCATCAGTCAGCTTCTTTGGGCGTTTCTTTACAGCATCTCCTGCAGGTGTTATCAAGGGCAGCCTTCCGCTCATTTTTTGCCTTGTTGGTTTTCTTGCCATTTAATTTTTTTAGATTCGTAATTAGAGGGTAAACCAAATTTTATCACTTTCTTGTTTCTCTGCCTTACTAATTTCTCACTAAATTCACGCCGCATTCGATACCCCCTAACCCAGTCTGGACACTTTCCTCCTATTCAATCCATCTCTTCGGCCTTGTTTGTTTGTTTCTTTTTCTTGTGCCGGAAAGAGACGTTTTGCTGTGGCCTCTTCTGACCTCCTCTGTCACAAGTGCTTATTATACAGTGCATTTTCTGTCTTCACAATCATTTTGCTGCATACCAAAATGGACTTTAGAGCACTGAGTGAATTCACAAGCTGTAATTTTCCTGATACTCTTGAGGTTTTATTTATTTATTGTAAAATACTCACAGATTAATGGGCCAAGGACAAAACTAGCCAATAATGGGTAGCCTCATAAAAATTTTTAGTGTAAAGATTCGATCCGCTCAAAAACATGTAGTAATGCAGAGCACATTCTGCCAAAGTGCCACGCCAGGTTACATGAGTCCAGAGCTGGTCCCAGAAGCGAGGAAGGGAATAACCCAAGATGGGGAGCAAACCAATCACAAGCCACACACACCATTTCACACTAATTTATGCTAGCAAAACCTTCAGAATCGGCATGATGCTAGCATAGAACATTAACGGAATTAGCATTTGCTTGTGTAAATTTGGTTTATGAATCTTTTCAGCTGTTCCATAATGCTTTTTTACATACTGTAGGTAGTCAGAAAGTTTTAAGTTCCAAGTAATCGGAAACGCATCAGTACATTGTGATGTGCGATACTATGCTGAATAATATACACGATATACCCTTTTCCCTTCAAATCGTCCATGCATATCGACACCGAACACCGGTATCTCCCTGAATTTCAACCAATCAGATGGTGGTGAGGCAACCAGCTCGGTCTGGTCATGCTTCCCAGCAGGTTTGTGTTAGTTTGGGTGCGGCTTGCATGATTTATGATGGAAAACGTATGGCTCGGTTCTCGGCGGTAGTGGAAAAGCGCCATTAGCATGGTTTTGGACTGTGGAGAGAAACTGGAGGAAATTCCACAACGACACGGGATGAGCATGTAAACTCCACACGCATGGAGCTGGAGCAGGGAACTCAACCCTCTTCTCCAGAGGTATGTGATGACTGTACTGGCCACTACACCACCATACCGCTCCACCGTCATAGCCTTCATATTATATATCTAAACTTGATCACTTGATGTGATATTTAGCTACTATTGTAAGAGGTTGGTAATACTTGCACAGGACTCCGACCACTGTTTTCTTTTTTGTTCATTTCCATGCCCTGACGAATTCCCAGCTAATTGAAAACCACTGACTCATTGTTGATAAGTGAACTAATTTTACGATAACTATGACTCATTGGACTCATACTACAGTGCCATTAACAGCATTTATAATTTGTCGCAGAAGTACCAAAACTTTTGATTGAATCTTACTTAACTTAACAGGACAGATTCCATTTAGTGCTCTATCTATGTTGTGAAAGAGTGCCAGGGATCTGATGAAAATGTTGTTGTTCCCCACTTAGCTTTCATTTGTTTTCATTAGAATCCTCAAAATAGCAAATGAGGTGGAACTGGGAGAGCATTTTCGCTCAATAACAGTTTTATCACTTCTGAATTAAGCATTGTCCGCAGATTAATGAGCTCGTTTGGGCCGTAATCGCAATATTACTGTCACTCAGCGTCGGAAGGCATGCACGAATCAGAAAGCCTGTGTGTGTGCATGTGTGTGTTAGTGTGTGTGCATGCAGTGTTGGACATTTCAGATCCAGAAGCTACTTATGGAGGCCAAGATTTCCTTTCTACCAGTCACAGAGTAATCAACTGCTTGGTAGGAACAAAATTTTGGTATGGATTTGTAGTTTCTGGACCTGGAATGCCCACTGGTACTGTGTGCATGTGTGTGGCCAGAGAGAACTTCCCAAGAGCTGGGCTTTAGTGCTGTTAACATATCAGCTAAGGCCACCGCAAAGTGCCTCTCTCCTAGATTTCATTAAAAGTGAGATGTTTGGTATTCAAGGTGCAGGAACATACGCGAGAATTCCAGCGGCACATATAATGTAATTGCTGGAAAAATACCAAGTTATTAAATCAAACTGCCTTCAGCCAATGAAAGGTATGGTTTGTGCCACGCTGCCCTCTCTGGTATTATATATATGACAGGAAGAGGGAATTGTGAGAGTGGCTGGTCTTCTTTTACTTTATTGTATTTATTAGAAGGGCCCCCCCAGCACTCAAATTATGGTCAAGTAATTAGGGATTTGCTCCGCTCTGCTTGTAGCTGGTAGCCTTTCACCATAATATCTGCCTAAAACATTAATGGAAATTCCTGATTTTTTTTAACCCTGCACAGATCCGTTTACTTATCATTTGGTGTGAGCGTAATGGGTAATGCCGCAGGTATATCTCAGGTCCTTACTTTTTTTTTTCCAGTTTTCAGCAAAGTTTTTAAGGCAACCCCCACCCCCCCCCCCCCCACACACACACACACACACACACACAGTGTGCATGCAGCTTGACTCATATTGTTTTTCTAACAAAAAAAAAAAACCTTCCAGTTGCATTTCCTAGAATAAAACCACGTGGTGTTTGATTTATTCGTCCGTGCATTAGTTTGAGCGCTGACCCGGCGAGCCCTCGTGGCTCATTTATATGCTCGCATCCCTTATGAGACTTTTCTTGGGAATGAAATCCACTAAAAATCTGGTTATCCGAGCAGCCCTGTCACAAATGAAGACCTACAACTCTGTTGGGGTCATTAAGTTTAGCGGTAACTCAGAGTTATTCCATAGTGCTTTTTGAACAGCACTGTGATTTTGGGGCAATTTTTTAATCAATCGATTCATTACTCCAAGCAGAAATACAGACACAATCATCTGTGTAGTTTTCTGTGTTTAGTGACCACACGGCATGCATACACTCTCTCATCCCCAGAAATAAAAGATACACTTACTATATTAGCTTTTCCTCCATTGTTAAAATCAGTCAGTACATCAAAAAGCATAAAAAATGATAACAAAAACATAACAAAAAGACCAGGGAAGCCCTTTGTGTGAATCTCTTGTACTTGTTGCAAGCAAATTCTACATTTTGAATTCAGTGCAACCACATCCAAAAAACGTTTAATGCAACTACCGTGTCAGTGTGTGTTCAGCTAAACTGATAATAAATCATGTTTACATTAACTGCACATTCATAATGCATTTATAATGCATTCATAGAACATTCATAAGCGGCATGTAAACATACCTCGACATGTCTTAAAGCATTGCATTCATAATACTTTAAATGAACATCAAATGATAGCTGTAATTATACCTAGCAAAGTTGTGAATGTTCTATGAAAACATTATAAAAGCATTATGAAGGTGCACTGAATGTTCTATGAATGCATTATGAAGGTGCACTGAATGCTGTAAGAATGCATTATGATGCTGCACTGAATGTTGTATGAATGCATTATGATGCTGCACTGAATGTTGTATGAATGCATTATGATACTGCACTGAATGTTGTATGAATGCATTATGAATGCTTTATGAATGTGCAGTTAATGTAAAGTGTTACCAAGTAATAATCTTTAATCTTGGTTACAGGACCTCATTCTATATTATGTCAACTGAAACCATGAATATTGGTGTTTATAAAAGAGCACACCTGGTATAGAATGAGTTAATAGAATTTTTTTTTGTAAAATCATTGCACAGGATAGCAGATCATCTTAATTCACTGCTTCTGCCTGTGAGTACAATTTCAGGCATCAGATAATTACTGCCAATAGCTTTCAGAAGCCAATATCAGAACCACTCCATAAACAAAAGCAAATGACAAAATTATGCAGCAAATACTGATTGATGGGAATTCTTTGAGGGCTGACTTGTTAATGCTAATCCACCTACAGCAGTGTGGCCTGGATGAGCTCTCATCGCCCACACCCCTTTTGTTCGACATTCACATAGTCATCTCATCATTCAGAGCTCAGCAAGGAGAGCCATGCTTTCGGGAGATTTTCCCTCCTTTTGATTATGAACAGGTTGTGTGTGAAATGCGGCTATTGTCAGTTCTATTGAGGCTTGTGACTTGAAAAACAATTCCACATTTCAGCGCTTTGCACATTTAGGCCTTGATTTTGATGTATTAGCTAACAGGCATGGGCACCATCTGGGAATGAGGTCTACACAGTCACAGCTTACCAGGGAAACAGTTATTCTAAAATACACTACCCAGCCAACGACGGAGAACAACTCCAAGGGGTGATGTCACTTAGAGAACGTACATACTTCCTCCTTACCGTCTCAAAATACTCGCAGAAACCTCAGCCAAAGTTAGAAAAGATCTGTCTCTAGTATCTGGGCCATTTCACCACCGTTGTCCTTCCTCGTGCTTCAGCTTTACTCAGAGATGTTTGGCGACTTTGTCTTTTTTGCAGCATGGAGTTTTCTAGCAAGCAGCTGGTACTGAAGCCTCTCGGCTGCTGATATGTCAGCGTTCTCTAACTGCACTGTAATATTTCACAAACAAAAAACGCATACATTCGATCTTCTTCAGCGGTCCTCTCTTCTCACAATTAACACAGGGTGAATTGAGTTTGACGAAGACTTATCACTACAATATTTTTACAGTGCAGTTACAATATTTCAGAGAAACAAAACACTAAACTTGAGCATTCAGTGGCCGTCTACTCCCTATTAACAAAGATAAGAAAAATGTAGAGCATTCCCCTGGAAGCACCATGCGTGAAATCGAACTCGAATGAACTATATTTCCTAATAATGCATTGACCAAATAAAATAACTACATGCACACGATGAACGCCGCTGTGGTGGGGGCATGGGTAAGATTTGTGTTCACCTTTGCTCAATTAACATAGCACAGATGGAAGGATTCATAAGAGTCATCGAAACTTACGAAAACGTAGAGTAAGAAAAGTAATCGAATTAATCAAGTCTCCCTCTAGAATATGGAGAATCGCTGCACTCGACAAGAAACAAAATATGTTTTAAAAAGTCTGTCATGGATGTTTACCTTTCCCAGTTCCAGACTATTAAACTGCTGATCATTTAAGAGGGACAGGTGGAGAGTATTAAAAAATCTGAATATTCTCTGTCTCGAGGAGTAGCTTTTATTTGCCTGAAGACCTGTTTTTATTTCTCTAGAGAAGTCCGGGACATATAAGAAAACTCTGTTATTGTTTCAGTAATTTCGCTTTAAATTGCTTTAGTAGAAATAAGCATCACAAAGAAGAGATCTTGGAAAAGGAGATGTTATGTAAGGATACTGGGTGGTAATCAGCAGAAACAGCTGGGACCTTTGGGAGATGAGGTGGCTGGGGTTTGGTGAAGTTCATGATGTTTCTTCACTCCATACTTGTCCATACTTGTTCTTGTCTTGTCCGGTTGCTCTTGTCGTATGTTCCTCACATGAGCTGAGCATGCAGATGAGGTAAGAAGGACGTGCCGATGCAGCCACCACACGAAGAACCACCTCAAGGATGCGGCCCAAGTGCATCTGCGTGGCAGATGAAACCTCAGCACCACTCTAGTCTGAATGGAGTAGAACGCGGTGAAGTTTATTTCCCAGTGGCTGGAGTGCCAATCCTGCCACCGACCCCCATTGGGCCGATGGTGGCACAGGAGGTAGTGCTACTGTATGGTAACCGGAGGGTTGCAGGTTGGGGCCCTGGATCCTCCTGACCCCATTGAAGTGCCCTTGAGCAAGACACTGAACCCCAGCCTGCTCCTGGTGAGCAGGTTGGCACCTTGTATGGCCTCCTCTGCCGCTGTTGTGTGAATGTGACACAAAAACTGTGAAGCGCTTGGAGTGCTCAAAGAAGTAGAAAGTATAAAAATGCAACCCATCCCAAAAATTTCCCTGTAAGTTGAAGGACTTCCTTGCAAAGCTGGATGTAGGCTAATGTCATACCCAGGACAAAGCAAATGCAGGTTAAGGGCTTTCTCAAGGGCCCAAGGGAGTAGAACCCTTCTCTGGATTGTTTCTTGCCAGCACAGATCCCGAGTGTCAGACCCACCGCGGCCCCCCCACTTTGTACATGCGTAATGCATAATAGGACACATTCTCCTCTCACTCCTTTACCAAGATAGGACCGTGTGGGTTCTCCATGGTCTACATTCCTGTCCAATGTACAGTATCTTCGTAAGAACTACAACATGCTCTGCACCCATTTTCACATCTCATAGTCATGGGGGGGGGGGGTGCAACCCAGGTCCCAGAGTGGCGGTACCCAGCAGGTTTTCCATCTCACCTGGTCGCTGATGAGCCGCACCTGATCTCAGGCAGATAGTATCTCCCCAACACAGTTGACAGCTTTGTTGTCATTGTGGGATTTTAAATGTTGACGCATTTTGAGTCTTCTTAAGTTTTTGTTTAAGCCTACAGACTCCCAGTCAGGATCTGCATCACTGATGAACAAAGCAAAGTAGAACCATTCAAAGAAAATTGTTTGAAAAGATTTACTCTCACATTAATTAAGATTAATTAAATATAGATGCCCATCCCTCTTACTGAATGCTGCAAACCACTTCATCTTATTGACATTTTGTAAAGACAATAAGGATTCCGCATCACGCTTGGCCGGTATAACAAACAGCAATATTGTTTGCATAAAACACACAGGAAACTTTAACTTGTAACCACCTGAACAATTATGAAACTTTAACAATGGTGGCTAGTACACAGTGAACTTGCTACATACTTATACACATATGTTTTGATGGTCCAAAGGAAATGTTAAAGTTTTCCTATAGAATAGAGAAATCAAGAGACAAAACAGAATCAAAGATATTACATCCATGTATTCATTCTCAATGAGGTGTAATCGTCTTCATAATATTACTGAAAAGTGTGTCTAATAGCCCAATTTGGGAATGCAGTCCACCTCCTACCTCTTTCAATAGAACCGATTTCAGTGATAGTGTACTCTTAGAATAAGTGCAGTTGTTTAGTCGAAAAAATGTGAGACCATTTCAGTAAGTGTCTCCACAGGATCTTCTCAATGTATCTCACTCAAGTTTCTTAAGCCTACGGATAATATAATCTGTTTAACGTGGCTATTTTGAGCCTGAGTGTATCCATCAATAAAAAAAAAAAACTTGTTTTGGTGCAATAATGTTGAGTTTAATTAAGAAAGTTCTTTGTTTTGTTTGTTCTGCAGATGGATAGACAGTGTGTAACACTGACAGATGGATTTTTCTTGACGCTATTTTGTTATTTCATATGTGAAGCTCGGTCACATTAGATCATTTGACTACACACCATGGCTCAAGTGATTTCAGCGTCTTCCGATATCTTTCAGGGTGCGAGGAGGGACATCTCTCGATGAAGCCCAGAGAGAGGTTTTTCCAAACATTCTGCCTTTTTGAGCCACATTCCACACAGGACTGTTTGGCCAGCACTGTTCCCCGTGGACAGAGCCCTGCATTCTTCAAGAGGCACGCGAGACAAGGAGAAGCCTTTGTTTTGTGGACATCAGCCACAGATCTGCGGTTTATGAACATGACAGCCACACGAAAATATGACTTACCTTCGCTCCCAATGCAATATGTGGATTTTTACGGAAGGAAGACTTACCGTTTCCTTTCCATGGCCCTGGAGCGCCATCTACTGTTCGTGAGAGGAATACTCGACTCGACTGCACACAGAGACCCGCTCTGCAGATCAGACGCGAAAACGTCTCATATTTCTATCAGCTCATTTCTGGAATTAAATCTTTATTTTATTGTGGTGGTTTGTTTCCGCTCCTCTATGCAAAGAGAATCCAGACATGTCTCCTGAGTAACTCGCGTGTCCCAGTCATCTGAAATGCAGGCACAGAATCCTTTGTTGTTCATAGGGTCATAATAAGTCCTTCTGTTTACTTTCACGGGTAAATTACTGTACGCTGAATGTGCTTCTTTGCCGCTGTGCGACATATTTCAGCCATAGTTAGTACTGGTACATCTGGATTTTGATACTATCAGGCTGAGACTGCATATTACAATGTGCTCTACAGCCGCTTCACAGTCATCTAAGATGACACATTATCATTTTACAAAAGTCCCTAAGTTTAGCCAAGGGTGAGCTTTGACTCTTGCACATCACCTAACTTGGTTCATTGAGCTTTGCGAGGGGGAATATGAGACGGTCCGAAGCCTCGAGTCAGTAAAAGGAGCGGCTTAGGAAGCGATAGGGGAATTCAGAGCATGATCTTCAGAATACCTTAGGACAACCAACTTCCTGTGTTAGTGTTTCCCAATCCGGTCCTCTGGTACCCACAGACGGTCCATATTTTTCCTCCCTCCCAACTCCCGGTAGGAGCGAAAGCACGGACTGTCTGCAGGTACCCAAAAACCTGACTGGGAAGGACTGCTGTATTATATGAAGCTCATTCATTTTTTACACACAACAGATTATCAGACCCATTCAAAACATAACAAGCAATTTGTCACTGGCAGATGTGGGAGGTTTTCATATATCTTGTGATGCATTTGG
The DNA here is from genome assembly GCA_026784285.1 of Stomatorhinus walkeri. Taxonomy (NCBI): domain Eukaryota; kingdom Metazoa; phylum Chordata; class Actinopteri; order Osteoglossiformes; family Mormyridae; genus Stomatorhinus; species Stomatorhinus walkeri. The sequence goes on along the minus strand of JAODUD010000015.1, from coordinate 2,343,934 downwards.
GTTATTTTTGCACTATTCATAATTTGAATGGACATTTCATTTACTAGTGATCTGTCCACTAATTGTAATCAGCAGTGAATGTCGCACGTCTTTCGCACGGTGCTTGTTTAAGATGCTTTCTGGAAGACCTAACAGCTTCAGTTGGAGGCTTGCAGAGTTAAATGTCTGTTTGGTTTTTGCTGTGTTTCATTCCCGTTCAAATGCCTGCCCTCTGAGGCAACAACAGAGAGGAATAAAATGATCCAGGCCACCGCTGACCTTGATATGCACTTCATACACCTGGAAACCCTTCCTATGTTCAGGCATCGATCTCTCTGTGCAGTTTTTCATCCCCTTAGATAAACCAGCAGTCTCTATACTTACACGTTGTTTCGTCAGGTCCTGGAAAACAACAGCTGTGTCATCGTACCACACTGGATGAATTACCAGTAAAGCAGAGAAAATGTTGAGGTAAAGTTATAGAGATACAGGCATGGAGTGGAGTGTCGCACACAATTCAGCCTTTTTGGCTAAACCCATGGAAGTTGGATCTCTTCTCATCATTAAACTGTTTACCTGAGGATCTTTTGAACCCAGTCTGAATCGTCTCGACATTTAAAAAGAAGAAGAAAAAAACTTTTGGGAGTGATTGAAAATCCAGATAGATTTTTAGCTGTGCAGTGAGCTATTGTGAATGCAGAGTGGCAGGTCCCAAGCCACTAATATGAAAGAATGAAAGAAGACAAAAAAAATCTTTCTTTCATTCCCTGTCTGCTGATAGCTTCTCATCTCCCCAGTGGCTTGAGCTGCAAGTTTGAGTGACCATGTCAACCGTCGAGTCTGACGTCTCTTTATATATCTCTGGAGAGGATTAAAGCTTGACAAGAGAGATTTCATCCCCGACCTCCATACCTTTCAGGGCTACTGTTCACTGGGCCTAGTGTGAGTTTGTTCCTAGCTTTGCGTGACAAGGAAAAGTATGGCAGTCAATAATATATTACGATAACATATATGGCCTTAAATTAAATTAGGTTCTATTTAATGTATTGTCTTTAAGCGTATATCTCCAAAATGGTACCAAATCTAATCTAAAAATATTTATGATATTTAATGTTTACTTAGTGATTCTGAAATCCGGACTGAATTAGATTATTAACAGTTTTAGTTGGCAAACTTTGCAGTGTAATTACCCGATATTTTTTATTGTGTAGATATTTTACGCAATAATTAAGATGTTCATTTTGAGAGCACAAATAGATAGATAGATAGATAGATAGATAGATAGATAGATAGATAGATAGATAGATCCAGCCATCGATTATTCTGGTCAGATTTAGGGATGCCTGTAAGATTATTATTATTATTATTATTATTATTATTATTATAACAACACTAAGAAAATGTACCAATTGTATGTTTATACCTTTTAAGGGTACAATTACATGTCACTGGGGCTGTACCTTAGCTGTAGGTAAATGTACTTTTTTATGTACAGAAATGGACTCTGAGGAAGATCCCTGTACCATTGAGGTACATTAATGCTGTTTGTATCTTGGGGAATAAAGCTGTACTAGCGCTGCACCCTTTCTCTGACAGTGTATTACTCTTGTTGCTGCAGTAAGAAATGATCTGGATGGTAATGGCATGATCTTGAACATCAGGGTGAGCAGTCTGTGCCAAAGCCACTCAGCGCACCACAGTTTAGCATG
>JAODUD010000015.1:2318582-2332412 GCA_026784285.1 Stomatorhinus walkeri | reverse complement strand
ACCCCAGCCGCCCCCCCAGCACAACTCGTCGCCAGCGCTATCATGGGCACCAGATGCTGTCAGGAGGGTGGAAGACGCCACCTCAGCCAGAGAGGTGGGGGGGGGGCATTCGTGCTGTGGCGTTGTCACGCACATGAGAATGACCACTCCTCCCAGCTGGGGGCGCTGTGGGCCATTGCGGCTCGTTAGGTGTATGCGACCTGCAGTTTCGCGGTTGATTTCTGTAAAATGATGCTGACAGGTTTGATGGACCCCCGGAGTAGCTAATCCAGCAGTGATCGGCGAGGTGGGGGGGGCATGTGAGCCTGTGGTTTGATGACGGCGCGTCCCCAGACCGTCACGCCGCCCTGCATCTTTGCTAGATGCCTCCGAGGAGCCGCCATGTCGAAACGCGAGCCCTAGGGAGGGCATCTTGCCGCTGTCACGGAGACAAGATGGCAGGCGGGAGTCGGGGGGGGCGGGGGGGGGGGCTGTTTCCATGCCGGCGGGAATCCCACCAGTTTCACGCCACCATCAGGGGCATTTTCGCCTGGGGCTGCTCCGACAGGCCCTCCCCCCACTTTCCCAGTTGAGTTACTGACATCATCGGCGCGAGATCAGGTTGTCCCTCCATTGCTGTCCAATCCGCTCAGCTCCCTCTGGACCTGGGATTCCAGTCAGGCTATCCAGAAGGTTTCTCCACAAGCCAACTCCCCGATGACGAACTAACTGCAGGCCTCACTTCGAGATGGCGAAGGAGCTCATTTATGAAACTCTGCTCCTGTCTGTCTTAATGCCTTAATATAATCACTAAAGCTCATTGTCTGTTTCTATTCCATCCCAACCCAAAGCAATAAAAGAGAATTTATTTGTTAAAGACACAGACAGGTACTAGATCTCTCTGCTATAGTGGTACACAGCTGAAATAAACCGCGAAGATGGTCCAAACTTGCTCTACCTAGAAATTAAATTAAATTAAATTTATGAAAATAAAGTAAACCAGGAGACAATTTTCTTAACGATATTTTTATTTCTGTGTGCAAAATCTGAATACACACCGTGTTCCGCAGAGCTCATAATTGTGTTCTGTAAACATTTCTCAGCCTTCACAAGAAAAGTACAGAAAATTGTCGTAGATTAAGTGTAGGGTGGAAAGACCACTGTCACGCTACCAAAAGTCAGCTGTAAAAACAACGCAGGAGTGACAGCCCTCACTCTCCCTTTTCTGCTTCTCGCCATATGAATCACCCCCCCCACCCCCGACTCCTAAGAAGCCGTTTGAAGCTGGTTCTTTGAACACAGTGTCTTTACAGCGTTAAGGATACAATCAGATGCTTCCCACAGAGACGCCCTGACTGTTTCACTCCGGAGCTGGATCTGATCCTCCAGTATCACTGCTTCTCAAGTGCGGGGTCCTGTCGGGCAGAATCTCCTGCAGAGGAACGGGATGTTCGGGAGGTGGCTGGAGAGAGGCCGCAAAGTTCTTAAGCCTTGGAAAAGGGCGATTATTACCGGTAATAAAGATAAAATATCACCACCTGGGTGAGATCCATCCGGCGATAATTAATGTCAGAAAAACTGGGCTGAGGAATTTGGCTTTATTGGTGCGCAGATCAAAGTGCAGGATGTGCATGAGGGTAGGGGACACCATCTACCCCAACTTCACCACCGGTCCCTTAAACGAGACCCTTAACGCTCCAGTTTCTACCGGGATTTTCTGATCCTACATCCTCAAGAATCAATGTCACTTTAGTTAGAAGCATCTTCCAAATGAACAAAATATATAAGTATTTACAGATCAATATTTATTATGAAGAAAGCAGACACATGCTTGGCAGACATATTTGCTTCGATTTGTGTCATTTCACAATAAAAAAAAATTTATTAATTTCCCCCAAGAACTGAAGGGAAAAGCCCTCACTTGGGGCACAACGCGGTCCTTCATACGTTCCACCTACAGACCTCCGTGGAAGCGGGTTTGGATTACCCTACATCAGCCGTGACCAGGACACGACCCCCACCACCCTCCCCCAGCTTTTCTCCTCATCCAGATAAAACGGGATTTCAGTCTTTAAATATTGATGTAACATTCATAAGTCGTTCCAGGCCTCACCTGTTTCAGTTGGATGCAGACTCCGGCTGAATACATAGAGAAAGGCAGCCAGAGAGAGTAATGTCCTTGTGCCAATATGGATTTTAAAAATCTGTCTCTGTGACTCTGTATTCCTGTTCATTAAATGCTCACACGGCGTTTTAACCCCTCACTGGTCACAGTCCTTTTCTTAATGTTTCTAGGTCCTTAACCAAAAAAAGATTGTATCCAATGTTCATAACCTATTTTGATTAGTGGAAATAAAGAATATTACTTTATTTCATCATTTTAACTCTGGCCTATGTGATAAACGACAAGCTCTAGTTAATGCAAATTGTAACACTGCAGATTCTCCCGGATACTGATTCAATGCGCGGTAATTTTAAGCAGGTTAATTATCTTGTCCTTTGAGTCATTTTGTTCAAATAAAGCTGATTTTCTCCTGACAGCTTGATTTTATTCATCAGTAATATTTCACTTTTTCTTTGAGCAGAAGACAGGGTTGTAACAGCCAGCATTGTGTGGCAGGGAGTCACCGTGGACATGCAGCGGTTCACCAGATTTATTAGGGAGTGTAAATCAGAATTCATCACCTGTGAAAGACAATCAGATTGACTCCTGATTGTTCCCATACATGCCTAGAGCTGTAGTCCGTGCCTGCCTTCACAGCCTGTCCCATCATTAATGGGAAATATTTTCTTTATCTCACCCAAAATAAGTTATTTTTTATACTATTTTGTTCTTCAATTTAATTATCTTCCCTGATTATATCGCACCTCCTCAGCTGCTGTAGAGAGAACTTCCAGGGACTCCTTCCTTTAGGGATAATAGATTAAAATCTATAAACGGGCTCTTGAGCAGTGAAGCTGTTTCTAGTGTCGGAGCTTCTCTCTGCCTCGAACCCAGTGCACGTCTGAACTGGTGTGGCGGAGAGAGGGAAGCTTAATGAGACATAATGGCAGCATCGTTAGTTCATTACAGGGATCTTTGTTTTCATTCGGAGTTCAGTTGATAATTGATTAATGAAAAGACAATTCCATGATGTTGGGGTGTGGGGGGGCATTTGGACAATCTGCTTGTTCTCATATGGCCATAGGTTCAAAACCTTGGGTCAGCAGAGAGATGTCATGGTAGGGTCTCTCCAAGGCCCTAACCCTCCTATTGCCCCTGAGTATATCTGACCATGAATTCTCACAAAATGTGCATTGTTTTCAAAATAAATTGCTAAATAAATGAAATTTCTGCAAGACATGGTTCTTTGTTCCGGTAGTCGCTCTCTAAACCGAGAGCCAACGGTTCTACGTTTCAGACACTGAATGAGCTGTGTGTAGGTTGTCGCTGTGCATCTGCGTGGCTTGAAAGGCTGTCGCTGTGCGTGGTTGACTTCCACTCCTACGCGGTGATCTCGACATTTGTGCTGGAAAAGCACATACGTGAGAACATTGCAATGGCTCTCCTTTATAGCCAAAGGCAATGCGTTCTACACCGATAATGGTTTGCATTGAGACTTGATCAACAAAGCTTATATGGCATATAAGAGGTTTATTTTATGAATCACTCGGATAGGTTTGACCTTGGAACATATGGCAGGGTCATGCTCTGAAGACCTCATGTCTTGGTAAGGTGAAGAGGTGCATTATGGGCCAGCTTATGAAGTGGATGTGCCTTCACCTTAACTGTAGGTCAGGTGACTCGACTGCCCCCCGCCCTGGGAGCTGCTCGAACTCTTCCATCCACCTTTGCTAAGAAGCTTGAACAAGGTGCATGGACTGAACAGAATGCCTCGAGGACTTCAAAAGTGAGGGGGAGATTTATAGGTGAACTTATGTAACCTCCAGGAGCTTGCCAGGAGATGTGACAGGAATACAGAGAAGCTTCTAGAAGGACATTTCATAGGGAAGAACTTTATTAAAGTAGCACGGATACTTATTATCACCAAATATAATGGAATCTTCATCCGCGACATAAAATATAAATTTAAATCTATGATATAGAAATGCACAGAAAAAGAGATTAATGAACTTTGACAAGCTAGTTTTAATCTGTTCATATAAAGAGGAATACCAGTATGTGTATACTAAACTTTGGAAGGTCACAAAAAAAATGTAATTTATAGAGCAAAGACTAAATTAGCTCTCTTTGCGGCTTGTAGGCGTGTTTACTAAGAGTTTATTGAACCATCTTTCAAATAGCATTTTAACTGGAAGGGAATTTATTGTGTTGTGAAACTATCAGTGATAAAATACAACTTAACTTCTTAATGTCTCTAATTTGAGTTATTTGAGTTATCCTGTTACAATGCATAGGGACTAACAGCAAGTTGTCCTCAGATGTGCAAAGAAGTGAATGTAGCTAAAACTTTGTAATGGTGCTTCCTGTAATGTGATGTCTGTGCCTTCTGTCTTTAGCCTAAACACACATTATTATGCCATAATTGTTTTAAGAATGATGAATGGTGTCGTGTGTTGTGTTTGCTGAATATTTCTTGTAAGTCCGCTTACAAAAAGTAAAAGCTAAATAGAAGCTACAGTGCAGAGAGAGAGAGAGGAACGTCACTGCTTCCGTGAAGATGGCCGCCTTGTCATTACAGGGGAGACATGTTTGACCTGGGTCTCAGTGTAACAAGGGGCCACATGGGTGACCGGGTGGCGCAGGGACCTTGTGGTGGGCGCGACCGCCCTGGGAGAAGAAGGTGACCCACCGTGACTCCTGCCAGGAAGTACCACACATGGCTGAAGCCGCACCTGCGACCCGATATGCCGTGGGCTCCTATGCTCTGCGTTAGGGCAGCGAAATGGATAACAGGCTGGCTAACATAAGGACGTAAGGCGGAAATCTAGCTAGTGTGTCTGGCATGAAGCTCGCTAATGCTGCATCTTTCATGGAGATAATTTTCCTCTATTAGTGAAATACTCAGCCGTCACTGTAGTATTGTGTCTCAGTGATTAATGCTTCAGCCTTACACTGGTGTGATTGTGGGTTTGAATCCCAGTGTACTAGTTTCATCCCTCAGTCTGAAAGTTATATGAAACTGTAAAAAACTGCATGCTTTCCTGGACAGGGACTACTTCATGTGAAAGACAGGTGGCACTCACTGCCTATAAGAATGTTCATTAAATTGGATAAGCTGCAGTCTAATTATAAAAATTACTAATGTAATGCCAGTTTGCCTGGTGTGGCATATCTATTCTGTCTACAGGAATCTGTAGCCCAGATGTTAAGGAAGTACTTTTGTGGCTGTTTTACCTTGAAGAGAGGAACCTACCCTGTAAAAATGCATTATTAACAGGTGCCAGCGGGTGGATGTTTCTGCTGGGTATGTAAATAATAATAGTCTTTTTGATATAGAGCAGGGGTCCCAAACTGCAGTCCTGGGGGGCTGGAGCCCTGTATAGCTTAGTTCTTTCCCTGGTCCACCACAGATGATTCAGCTCAAGAGCTGTGTGGTAATTAGCACAAGGGGTTGAATCAGGTGTGTTACATGAGGGGAAACCCAAAAATGTGCAGGGCTCCGCCCCCCCAGGACTGGAGTTTTAGACCTCTGATATAGAGTATACCCCAAAGCACAGTGGGTAAATTATACCTTACTGGTGGTGTGATTTATTAGGAAAATGAGCCAAGCCATTCAAAAAGCTCAAGGAAATATACGATAAAGAATTTCCCACCTTTTTTCCTGACTTCCATTCTCTGGTATGTCTGTCTGCTTTTACTCAATTTGCATTATGAGTTATTTTCATTACCTGTCTGAGGCTGTCACCTTGGGGATTTGTACTGACAGTTGCTGGTTCGAATCCCATGGATACCAAGAATGATTCTCCTCTGCACTCTTACCTGTAATTGCTCCATCCTGCATATGATGTTAAGCTACATCCAAGCAAGCGGGTCCCCCAGCATCTAGGAATGTTTGGGGGTCGCTGGCAGGACTGGCACTCCAGCCACTGGGAAAAAAACTCAGACTGGTTCATTTGGACTTGTGCGGTGCTGAGGTGTCACCTGCTGCATGGCCTCACTCGGGTTCTCGTCATTGAGGAGGTTTTTCCCTGTAGTGGGGGCGGCTGAATAAGTGTGAGCTTCTTACCTCTCTCTCGACCTACTTCCTGAATGTAACAGTGGACACACTGAATAGTATCAGAGGTGATTCTCACGGGGCATTTCTAATCAGCCATGACGTTACAAGATGATGTTTATGATATTAATGGCCGGCGGGGTGATACAGGCAAATCAGGTGAAAACGTGATTTTAGACACAATTCACTACCAACACTTGCAGTCTATCGATACATCCATTTCCAATAGCTGCGATAGCACTGGGGATTATGGGAATTGATCCTATCCTGCCCCAGGGAACACAGGGTGTAATGGAACATACACCGTGGAGAGGATGTAAGTCTGTCTTAGGGCAACAAATATGATGCAAAACGCAATCTCCGAAGCTGAGGTAGTCTTAAACGTCACCCACAGGTCCACAGAATGACAATGTTAAAAAAAATTGATGATTCAGTGAAAGTTATATATACTTTGCAATTAAACTACAATTTGTGGGGGAAAAACAAATTAGAGGTGATTTCCAGATGAACCACTTTTGATAAGGCACATGCAAAACAGCTATTAAACATTCGCCTTTAATTAGCGCTTTTGAAGTGCACAAAGGCCTTCTGTTTGTCCAGTTTTTCTCCACGCACCAGATTTTCTTGTTGTGTGTGTGTGTGTGTGTTTTCTTTTTTTATTTCATCCAATTAATTCCGTCGGAGGTACCGCACAGGTCATAGAAGCAGAGCGTCATCACAATGATCTTCAGCACATTAATATTTCATTTCTAATACCTTAAGCTTTATATTAATTAACTGGAACTGCAATTTCGAAGGTGAATGTTAAACTGAATTTGTGGCGCAAAGCTCACGCGCACACTCTCACGCGCACACTCTCACACGCACACTCTCACACGCACACTCTCACGCACACACTCTCCTGTGCCGAGACGACTGTGCACGCTTGGCCGCCTGGTGTGCCTTCTCGCACAGTCTTCTCCTCACCCACATGGAATGTTCACTCCCTTCAACGTATACTTCTCAAAGCCCAGTAATGTTAAGCCACTGTTCATCCCTGCCGATCGCATGCATATACAGCTACAGCAGCCAGCCACTCGCACACGACGACCTGAGCGGCCTGGTAATTGTCCCGGCCCGTGCTGGAGTAGCCGGTTATATGACATCTGAGGGCTTTGTCTGGACTACGCAACAATAATGCTAGAGACGTCGGAATTGCACTGCCCCCTACTGCCTGCCATGTGACAATACAGAAAACACACCTTTCAAAAAAAAAAACAACTGGCCTGTTCTACAGCACTGCCTACAGTCAAATCAGAAGCTTACTGGTTCAAATCCCATTGTCAGCAGAGTGACGTCACCATTGGGTGCTCGAGTATGTGCATCTCTCCTTTGTGCATCACTTTGGATTAAAGTGTCTGTTAAATTAATAATCTGGACACAAATATGTTAAAGGAAAACAAATATGAGGACTGCAAAGAAACACCAGTGGTGATAATAAATTTAAGGTGTAGCTGCTAAGGGGTTGGTCATACGATCAGGATGAAGTCCTGAACAGTGGCACGGTTGTTGTACCTTTGGAAAAGTTTGGTGACATTTTCTATACTTATCCAGCACAGGGTCACCGAGAATGGAGCCTATCCCAGGAGGCACTGGGGCAGGAGGCAGGGGATACCAATCCATCACAGAGCACACCCTCACAGGCATAAGGCAGGGGATACCAATCCATCATAGAGCACACACTCTCTGGGGCTAATTCACCTGACTGTTGCTGTGTTAAACATTGACTTTTATAGACATAACAAAAATTAAATTATTCATGAATATGCTTTTGCAAACAGAAAAAAAAATTATGAAAGTGGATGAAAAAATGCAAGCAAAGCAAGTAATAAGAGAAGAAAGACAGTCTCTTGGAGATGGAATGAAAATTTGTCCCTTCCGCTACTACCCTTCACAGCCCCCATGTCCCCACATCCCGAAAAACAACATCGAGCAGAGCAGGTGCAGCAGCAGCCCTGGATAAATGCATAAACATCCCCCTTGGCGGTGCCTTGACAATCCCGCAAACTGAGATGTTGCATTTTCCGTGCTGTCAGTGCCTATTGCACAGGACTGGGTGACAGCGTTGCATGCATGTGGCCAGAAATTTCTCCCCCAAGGCTGCTGGGCATCCGGGATAACCATTAGATGCACAGATGCCGACGTGGTGCTTATAACTCACTGGCATAGATTATGACAGGCCAATCTCCTGAGGCGCAGTGTTAAAAATAACGGCTCCTTATTCCGTTCACATAAATCGCGAAGGAGGTGGAAGACCAGGAAATGGAATCTCAGGGAAACACTTGACATTCTAGAATGGGAATCTGAGATGGGGGGGGGGGGCATGTGAGTGTGGTGGGGGTGTCGTAATTCGGAGATGAATGCAGTCATTGTCTGAGAAGGCAGGGAGCTGGCAGAGGAGGCGTGAGCGGCAGACTGGCTGGACCTCATTACGCCGTATCTCTGCGGCAGACGGAAACGGGCGAGAGCCACCTTCAACGCGCCGCGGGCGCCCGTCCGGGGACGCACGTGTCACAGAGGCACCGTAAACAGGAAGCCGGAGGAAGATGACAGACGGCGGGCGGCAGCAACAAGGTCCGATTAGCTGGCTGATGGGGCTGAAGCTGTCTAAGCTCGCGAACGGTGTACGCCGGGTGTGGGGAATCCCGCGCAAGCGGCGGTCAGGCGAGGGCAGCCGTGTCGAGGCGGGACTGGATCAGCGTCCTGCCAAACTCATCATGACAGGGTGGGGGGACACGGAGATGACCAGCAGGAGAACCTGCTCCCTGCTTTATTCATTACTGAACTCTTAGCTCTGCAGTTTGCTTTGCTTCTGAAGGTAATCCTGCAAAATAAATGCCGGCACACTTAATATCAGAGCACAAGGTAAATGGACCAGCTCTCATCTTGGCGCCTTTTGTGTAAACACCGTTATCGCAATCGGAAGTGGAGCATTTTCTCCGGTGTGGCTGCACAGGCCCCGTCATATAACGAAAATAAGTTAATAACTATGTATTCAAAGCCGGTTTATACTGGTATGTGATACGTCTGCAGAACTGGTAGCAAAGATGAGGAGGTTAAGATTGGTTTAGCTTTAGCTAAGCAGGTGTTCATCGGTGGACCGGGAGTGCTCACCATTCTTCGGTTGCAGACACATAGCGCTTAGCAGCTACAGGAGAGGTTCGGGGGACCAGCCAGTACCGGGGGTCGGTGGCTCGAGGTGTAATGGGTTGAACGGTTGGGCTCCTTGGAGGCGCTAGCCGACTCGAGCTGGTAAGGCGGAGCTGGATCGAGAGAGCTTGTCTCTCCATCACTCCCTATCAGCGTCAGCATCATTCTGCTAGGAGGAAGTTGACCGGGCCCCCCCTTCCCAGCTAGCACCACTCCCCCCCATGGCATCAATCTCTCTCACTCACTCAGCACCGACATGCATCAAAATCTCCCTGCTTTCACCCCCCCATGCCAGCCCACCTTCCTCACTGCTACATGATACTTGGCAGTAGGTGGGTCGGAGCTCTTGTGGCCACACTTATCTCATTTTCCCCCTGTCCTCTCTCTTCCATTATGTTGTCAATTACCCCGGCTTCCTGGATCCCTCAACCGGTTCTCATTACCCCGCACTGGCCGCAATCCCCAAGCCCTCGGCAAGGGTCTGCAGAGGCTCCGATCCGGCCTTGACTCAGTAGCACGTTTAATATCTACGGCGCTTCATTTTTTTCGTAAATGAAACTAGCTCACCCAGTTTTCTCGAAGCTCGGTCGTACACCTCAGTATCCCACCAAATCCGGGCAGATCATCGATAACGGAGGCTTCACATCAAAACACCTCACATTTCTAAAAAAGAAAAAAAGACTGGCGGGCAAACTAAAATAAATCGAGTTCATTAAATTTGAGAGTGAAGAAAGTCTACAGGAGGTAATGGCTTCCAATCCTTCTGGGGAATTTTCTTACAGATTATCAGATAAACTGTTGGTTACCTGTGGGCTGATCAGAGAGCAGCAGAATTAATAACGTAATAGTAGCCTCATGGATGCATGATCACATGTGAGTGTATTTAATTAACCTTGAGTTTCAGTAGAGCTGTTACTATGGTGGAGACAGTCGAGTGCTTTTTTTGCCTCTAATACTCAACATGAAAACCTTTTTTCCAACATCCATCAAATAACCCGTGAGCCAAAATAGTATCAATGTTGAAATCTAGACAGAGTTCGCCAATCCACTGGAAAAGTCGAACCTGTGTTCAGTAGCAGCAAGAAGCAAGACTGATTCTGAAAAGGCCCCCCCACGCTCCGTCTTGCTGAGGGACATGACTCGACAATCCCTTGCCTTGAGCGGGGACATAAATCCTCCAATTAGAGTCTGAAAAATTTTGTGAGCGTAGGGCCACAGAGAAACCGATGGTGCACCCACTGTAATGGCACCCCCTGGTGGAAGTTCAGTGCCCACTCCATATTTGTTAAATAGCCGACCCTTACGGTTACGCGATCCCTGCATCTCTGGAATGTCTACTTGGGATACGGCACGTCGGCATACACTCAAAAAGACGAGCAGGGCGAATATGAGGATTTAAGATTCATACCGTCGTTAAGGCTTCCTGTGTTAGCGGCTTCCCTATGTGACGCTGCTACACCAGGCCCACAGGAAGGCCCCTTTTGATCCATAACATTCAGGCAGCAGACGTTATAGCACCTCCCCATAGCTGTTCCATCTGAGGCTATTTGAAGGTCACAGCAGCAGCTGGAGCTTCAAACACGTTGGCGCCGGATCCATCGTCCGCCAGTTCCGAAGAGGATCAGGTGGCAGAATGCGCACTACCCGATCGCTGGCTGAACCTGCCGCTTCAGTCCATCGTCCGAGTCAGATGCGACTACTTCCTGATGCAATCGGCCTGTTGCGAAACGTAAATGGCAGGGTTCTGCTGCAGGGAGTAGAGCTTTGGCAGGCCCTAGTTATCTCAGTTGGCAACCTGCAGGTGCCTCCTCCGGACCTGCTGACTGCCAGTCGGCTTAAGCCCTGATTCGGGGCCTCCAAGCTGGCCTGGAGGACACTATGGACAGTCGATTCTGATAGGAGGACTTCATGTTATTAAACTGGAGTAGAAAGACTGGTGCTGATTTTAATATCTAAATGGGATTCCCAGGTAGCACGATGTCTCAGTGGGAATGCTCTCACACCCTGGGGCGCCGTAAAGAAGGGAAAGTTAGGGGCCCTAAAAATCTATAACATAATTGGGCTTGGGGCCCGATATCAAATGCTTTCATGTGGTTCAAAATCTTGAGAGGTAAAGCCCTCTCACAGCCCCAGGGTTATGGGAGTCCTGCTTCTGGCTGTTTGTATGTGGACGTCACTCTAATTCCCTCCCAAACACTGGGTCGAGCTGGATCTCTATTATGGGCAGCTCCGCCCCGTGGTTTCTGGCTCACCTTGATCCCGAATTCGATAAGCAGTCATGGGAAATGGGTGGATAGTTTGAAGCTGTTTCAGGCATTTCCTTGGTTTCTAGCTGACGGTTTCATCATTTTGCCAACATCTGTGCCACGTTTTAGGTTTTAAAATCACCAATGACTCGCAGGAAGTTGGGAATTAAGCACCACAGTCTTTTACCATATCAGGATACAAAAGGGTTGTTCTTTTCAGCTTGACAGAATCAGGTGACAGACGACAATTACGGATATTTGCGGTGGATGTTGACATTGAGGCTATTGACAATTCACATGACATGTAAAATTTACTCTCTTCAATACAGACCACAAACAAAAATGTCTCCTGGTGACATCATTATGCATTTTGTAATATTTTGTGACTGAATACACAATTTCATACAGAGGACATCAGATCACGATGAGAAAACAGTGATTTGTCATTTTAACAAAAACTCCAAGTTTGCCTCTCTCACTGCTAATTTATAGCTCTGTGCAAGAGTTTAAACATTTTCACTACGGGTACTAGGGTAATATCTTTGTGTCACACATATGTAAAGCATTTTGCAGTTTTTTCCTTTATTTCTTTACCAGACCAATGTTTTCGCTGCAGTGACAATATGATATAGGTTTTGGCACCCGAGAATGAGAAATCACAAAAACACTGGTCTCTCAGTTGAAAAGTCAAATGAAAAAGTTTGTGGATTAATTTTTTTTCCATATAAAAGAAAAAAGGAATCAAAGAATTGAAAAGAGAACAGTAAGTAGAGACAAAGTGCTGCTGAAACGAGAAGAATAAACAGGGACCTGGTTAGATGTGCTGCAGGCAGACTGCTCCGGAAAGCAGAGTGTAAAGACAGAGGAGACAGGTTTAGCACGCCTTACATCAACAGCTGCAGCCCTGCATGATCTCCCAATGGCAGCGACATTTGCGGATCCTGAGCTCTGTTCCCGCGATACCCCCTGCTGTCTCGACGGTATCCCATGGGGATTAATCGCAGTTATTAGCAGGTACCTCCCTGCTGGCTTACGCCTTACTATCAGACATTATTATTATTATTATTATTATTATTATTATTATATGACTGAATCCCATCCAGTGTATTTCTGTTCTTGTCCCTTGTTATTCCAGTCATGAGATATGCATGTGGGCAGCATGTGGCTCAGTGGGCTAAGCCTGTGTGCTTGTAATCACAAGGTCACCGGTTCAGCCTCAGCCTGTTTGTGGGTCCTTGAGCAAGGCCCTTAACCCCCAGCTCCCTGGGTACTGCTACAGGTGGCTGCCCCTTGCGGACAGCTTGCTCTACAAAGAGCAAGTTGAGGGAGGCATAAAAATAATTTCCCCACGGGGATAAATAAAGCATTGATTATTATTATGAGGCGGGGGGAATTGATATATGTCAGTGACACTGACAATCAGAGGACCTTATTAAATTGTATTTAACATTTAACCTTTCAAAAGTGCAATGAAACCAAGTAAAATGTCAAAAAAAACGACTTGTTGTTTAGTGATTCACGTTGACTTCTCTGGGAATGAGTTTGCACTCTTACCGTACAATTAATCTGTCACACAGACAGGACTTCACAGTTTTGTGAAGGAGAGCCCAGACTTATGCAGGAGAGGGTTCGAGCAGGACTGCGATACAGCTCCATAAGGGGAATCAATCACAGTTCGGCAGGCGACACGGGCCGGTCAGTCTCTGACCGGGCACGTCCAGCGCGCTGATGGGCTGGCGAAAGGCACAGCCCTCCAGCTGGGGACTAATCAACAGGCCACCAAGAAGGGCTGGCGGGGACAAATAAATCGCCCCCCCCCCCCATTAAAGCCTCCTCCATGCTGGTGTCAGATGTGATGTTGTTCACCGGGAGCAGAGCGGGCCAGCGGTAATACAAGCAGGATTCCAAGCAAGCCTGAACCACCCGTGTGTCTCCAGAATTTCGTTTTTAAGCTTCCTTCCTTTATTCTTTCATTCATTCATTCGATTATCCATTTATTCTTCTATAGCCACGTTGCAGGCTAGAATGCGTTCGAAGTACAGATATGAGTGTCCAGCAGTAATGGAGTTTTCTATCGCTGATGGAGTTCCACCGCCGGTTGATTTTCAGGCCGTCCGTACCTGTCATTATCAGGCCCCGCCGCCAAAGCACTTTCTCAAAGGGAGAACACTGAATTTTCACCCGGCAGAATCTGCTTAACCAGACACAACAGCCCACATGATACAGCCCTGAAATGCTGCAGTTTAAATCTAGTGGCA
>JAODUD010000015.1:2275317-2285404 GCA_026784285.1 Stomatorhinus walkeri | reverse complement strand
GGCAGTCATGTGACTGATGCAAGCCAGATCCTTTTATTTAGCAAAATTGAGATTAATAGTTACATTTTATTGTTGAAAGTTTGTACTTGAAAGAAGCAGTTTTATCTGTCAAAGTTGGACTTATAGCTTTACGCACTGCATTATGTGATACGTGTGTTTTAAATGTGTGTTACTAGTCAAAAGCTGATTTTTTAAAAAGGGTTTTGATATGAACTGGTTGTGACAGGCGGTTTCCTCCTCTGATTTGAAAAACCCTTTGCAAACTTGGGGCAAAGGCCTACATCTCACTAGATTCCCGTTCATTCTGAATGTGGTGTTATGGGACCTGAAACCATTTAACGAGGTGCGGGATTATCAGAGACAAACTCTTGGGGGGGTTCTGTTAAAAGAGCAGGAATGTCTCCCAAATCCAGGAAGTATTGGTGATCCGCTATAGACAGAGGTTATATTACTCTATCAGGATACAGCTGTGGATGTTTTCCATTGGATTTACTTACACTGGACATACCTGGGTGTGCGATCCTACTTATCACGTGTCTCTGCTCCTCAGTGTGCTCCATGGGCAGGGTCACCAGCAGGCTCCATGGCACCCTGGCCCCCACCCTGAGCAGATCACCCCTGGCTCAGCCACTTTCCTGCCCAGAGCAGCCCGGCACAGAACCCAGAATCCCAGAGGAGCTTCTGAAGGAATGCAGGGAGGTTCTGTGCAAGCGGCCTCCTCGACTTAAGCGAACCTTCCTCCTCCTGGCCAAGAACACCCGTCAGCACCAGCCCTTCCGGGTCATGCAGTGGAACATCCTCGCTCAAGGTAGGACTTGGGCCACATGGAATGGCAAATGCCGCATACAGTACTGTCGCAAGTAAAAATACACGCTAACTCAAGGTTTCCCAGTTTCAGCCCTGGAGGGTCAGTCTGCAAAACAGCGTTCAGGTTTATCTGCTCAGGCACACCTACTAAACCCAGTAATTAGCTGATTAAGATGTTCAAGCAAGGGAATCTGCAAACTGTGTTGGATTCTGGCCCTGCAGAACTGGAATGGGGGGGGGTCCTGCTCTAGCTAAATATATTCAGTGTTAATCTTTTTGTCATCCTAGCCTATAGGAAAATAATTTACCAAAGTTTGCATATTGCTTGTAGATTAAATAAAATGTTACTGATGACGTCATTCTATTGGCATCCTGATTATACTCGCGACTGATTTGTTTGATCTAACAAGGTTTTCCAGTTATGGTCATTGCTGGTGCTGATTTCACGATTTTCATCATCGCTTTTCTTCTGACCTGGCAGCTCTGGGTGAAGGTACCGACAGCTTCATCCAGTGTCCTCTGGATGCCCTGAACTGGGCGGAGCGCAAGTACCTCATCCTGGAGGAGATTCTCACTTACCGACCGGACATCGTGTGTCTGCAGGAAGTGGACCATTACTTTGATACGTTCAGGCCCATTTTCTGCAGCCTGGGCTACCAGGGCACGTTTCAGCCAAAGCCGCGGTCGCCGTGCCTGCAGGTTGAGGGTAACAACGGGCCAGACGGCTGCGCCCTGTTCTTCCGGAAAGAGCGCTTCCAGCTCGTAGACGCTTTCAGTCTCCGGTTGGTGGCCATGAGGGTGAAGACTAACCAAGTGGCCATCGTGCAGAAGCTGCGGTGCAGAGATTCGGGGCAGCTTCTCTGCGTGGCCGTGACGCACCTGAAGGCGCGCTGTGGCTACAAGCAACTGCGCAACGCCCAGGGCTCCCACCTGCTGCATCACCTGCGCAGGTTCACCCAGGGAACACGCATCCCGCTGCTGGTCTGCGGCGACTTCAACGCAGAGCCTGGGGAGGACGTTTACCGCCACTTCTCCTCATCCAGCCTCAACCTGGCCAGCGCCTGCAGGCTGTTGAGTGCGGATGAGCAAACAGAGCCCCCCTACACCACCTGGAAGATCCGGTCCTCCGGAGAGAGCTGCCACACACTTGACTATATCTGGTACTCACGGCAGACCCTCGCAGTGGACTCCGTGCTGGATATCCCCACGGAGGAGGAGATCGGACCCAACCGCTTGCCTTCCTACAGCTATCCGTCGGACCACCTCTCTCTCATCTGCGATTTAAGCTTCCAGGAAAAACCCATTAGGCTGTTATAGACGGTGGCATTTAATAATTAGTAATGCTGATTGATTTTTTTTTTATAATTGTACAACCAATGACATTCAGCTTTTAAGCAGTCACCCATTCATTCATTCATTAGGATTAGGGGCAGAAGATCCAAGAGGATGTGAAAATTCACAAATAATACTTGGACCTAATGACGCAACAAGTTTAAAAAGGTTAAAAACTTTAAGAAATTAAGTTACTGGGAGAAATGCAGCTTCAGAAGGCTGATTGCCGAGACATACCCAAGCCAAGATGTGAAGATGCAACTTGTTTTTTTTAACCAAAAATAATGTTTAATAGTAAAGGTGGTGTGACTAGATACTATAGAGCCAACATGTATTGGATAATGCTAAAATACTCCAAAAATATTGCCATTTAATTGTTCATGGCCAACTCGAAAATAGCCTAAACCAATCGAATACTTGATTGCAAACATCCAAAGATATGTAGCTGTAAATAATGTGTAGTCAGCCAATTCAAGATCCCATAACCATCCCGGTGCAGCACGTCTGTGTGGAATAGTTCATTCTGACCAGTGTTGATGATTTACAGAATAACACAATGCTTTCCTGCTCTGCATATTTAAATGGACACGCAGTGTAATGGGTATTTTGAACTTGTTCAGCTCTCGCTGATGCAATCAGGCGTGTCATTAAGCACCCCACCCCGCTCACCCCATCAGGACAGTGCTTCCACTGCTGCACGCCTTTGTCCCAGTAAAGAGCTGTTAATGGTCCGCAAGGTTTTTTTTTGTTGCATTAATTCATTTTCAAATCGTATTAATCCAGCACTCAAAACAGGGGTTTATATCATTTTTTGGTAAAATCAAGTTGAATACACTTTGAAACAAGAGTACGACAAAAAAAAAAAAGGTACTTCCAAATGTTGAATATACAAACTAGTTACAACCGTTTTCATTTTTTTGAGAAAGAAAGCACAAGCTGTGAGAGTTCAGGCTGCAGGTGAGCATGATTAAAATGTTCAGACGTATAAGAAGAGAATGTCCAAAGCGACAGGGAGACCACGGCAAGCTGGGTACATCTCAGCGAGGTCAGCCAGAGCTCCCAGCACAGACTGTTACTAGGTCCCAGGCGTCGTTCGTTTCACAGTAATACTGTGCTTGGTACAAGGTAACGAAAAGCTTTACATAAAAAGCTAAACTGCCTATTTCTTAGAGAGAAAAAAAGACTAAGGCTGCTTGTTTGAAAAGTCAAACAGTTCAGCCGGTTTATACAAAAATCCCTTTTGTTTCTTGTTCTGTTAAGAAACCACAGGTGTTATTCTCAGTCATCATAAACCCACCCCCAGCTAGCACCACCTGGACAGACCATCTACACACAGTGATAGTCGGACGATTTGCTGGGTCTGCATTTGAAATGTCTAAATCATAAGTGTTCAAAAGCAGGACCAAGTCTCCTCCCCCGATGGATTTAGCGTTTCCCTTATAGTGTCTAGATGAAATAGCGATTCATTGGTCCCCGTTTGCAAATCAAATCAAAGGTGAAGGCGGCTTCGGGACCGAAACGTGGCCTCGCGGAACGCGGCCTTCCATCCGTCCTGTAGCTCTGTCTATTGTTTGACAGGTAGGAGGCGCCCTGTGGCACTCCACCCACTCGACCCAGCCCGTTACTGTCCGCTAGGCCACTGTCTGTCTAGAATTATGGCGGGGGGGGGGGGGTGCCTCTGCTCAGCTATCAGGATGCTCTGTCTTCAATGAATCTGGAAGCATGATAGTCACTATTCTGGGGGCTTCTGAAGTCTTTGCTGTCGCCACCACCGCCAGCCCCCCGACCTCTGCTTTGGCCTCCGGTGCCTTAACGAGGCTACTGACGACACGGGCAGGGGACTGCCCACCCACCGGCATGGCCAGCCTCACCACCTGCGTCCCCGGGGCCACGGACACCGGAGCCAGGGCTCTGACCGTCAGAGGCGGCCCCACTAGGCTGATGCCGTGAGGCCCGGACGGGCCGGTTTTGGTCTGCAGGTGGCACTGGGCCAGCTGTGCAGCAGGAATCGTGATTATCTTTGCCAGCTGCACGGTGACCTGGTCCCCATTGTCCGCCGTGGCAGGTACCATCGCGGGTATCGTCTGGATGACCACCTTGGGGGCCGCGGGGCCGCTGGTGGTACTGGTACTGGTGAGGAGGGGTGGGCTGCCGGAATGGACCGCCACTGTGGAGATCTTCTGCCCTAGTGACGTCGTCATGACTACGGGCACCTGCATGGCGACCCGCACTGTCCTGCGAACACAGAACAAGTCACTTATTTAAAAAAAAAAGAAGACAGATATGCACAGAGACGTAACATTTCTCCTAAGTCAATCAAACATTACCAGGATCACCCTTGACAGCTTCTCTACAGATGGTCTCTAACAGTAATAAAACATGAATTGGATCTTTTTTAGCTAAACGGCATTAATTCTGACGAAGCAATGGACAGGATTAGAGCCTTACAATTTTCTAAAACCCAAAATCGAGAGAATCGCCAACAGTAGCGGGGTCTGACCTGGGCACAGGAGTCGTGTGGGGGGGCACTTGTGCCCAGGAGCCGTCGGACGCCGCCGTGACGGTCAGTACGTGGGCCCCGGCCGCCACTCCCTTGGCGGGGTTCGAGTGCAGGACGGCACGCCCGCCGCCTCGGATGATTCCCGCCGTCTTCGCCGGCTCGGGTGAGGACAGCAGAGTCTGGGAGCAGGGGGGCACGCGCTCGTATGATTTCTCAGCACTCAGGAGGTCCTCGTCGATGGGCTCCGACTTGTCGTCATCGATTACCACAATGTTTTTTGGCATCTCTTTGAACTGGTAGACGAGACGCTGACCCTCAACCTTTGCGAGGATACCCCTTTGGTAGTAATACCTGAAACAACATCATGAAATTAGATTTAGTCAAAATATATATTTTGCTTTTAGGATTACCATGTCAGTGCCATTACCCTTGACAAATTATTTAACATCACTTTTTTTATTCTTAGTCTGTCCAAGGGTAAACCTGCGGCAAAACAGGGTCATCCTAGCCCTGTGCGATATGACGATAAAAAGGTCTATCGTTTCATTTTAGGGTTATTATCGTTTATTTCGCAGTGTTGCAAAAACGGCTTACGGCAACATTTTTTCATCATTTTGATGACTGTTTGCAAGGCTACACACCACCACATGGGACTTTTGTGCAGTTTATACGGCTACCATTCAGGTTACATGGTGTACACTGCCCCCCCCCCCAGTTTACTGCTTAAAGCACAAGTTATATAACGTGTCTGTTTTATTTAGGGTTATTTCATTTACGTTTTTCCCACCCTGACCTCTTAGGAGCTCTGCATAATGCAGTTGGAAAAACAAATTTTAAATCACAAACATATCACAATCTTTGTATCTGCTGTGCAAAATCATATCCACAAAAATTTGTAGAAGTGAAAAGGGTTATGCGCATTTACAGATCACTTCGAGTCTGTTTGCGGATCGCGTTACATTTGTGACCTTGGACGTTTTTAATTTGTGGATTTTTGTCCAATTCCTACCGCAACCGAGCTGTAGAAGATAATCCATAAATACGAGGTCTAGCCGTGATATATCATTATCAGGATATATCACACAGCCTCAAATCATCCTGTATAGTTCATATATGTTCAAGTCCAGGGGCGGCACATTGGTTAGTGCTGCTGCCTCCTGCCTTGTTCACGTGGGGGCTTTTTGCTGGGGGCTCCAGTTTCCTCCCATGGTCCAAAAGTGTGCAGGATAGGTTGACTGGTGAGTCTAAATGGTCCCTGTGAGTGTGTGTGTGTGTGTGTGTGTGTGTGTGTGTGTGTGTGTGTGTGTGTGTGCACCCTGTGGTCTGTTGGCAGCTGCCCAGTGTTGGTTCCTGTGCCCCTTCTCCTCCCCCCCCCCAGCTGGGATTGAGTGGTTTCAGAAAATGGATGGATGAATGTCCAACACTACAGCCAATTGTTACAGTTGAGATTAATAGTTAGGAAAGGCTCACTGGACAGTAGAACATGAATGCCCCATGCAGGCCAAGTGGGGGTGGGACGCTTACCGTAAAGCCCTACCCATGGTCTCATAGTTCATGTCGGGCTTGTTTTTGTGTTTGCCCCACAATTTGGACACGGCCTTGGAGTCCACAAGCTTGAAGATGCCCTTCTCCCTCTGCGTCCACTTGATGTACCGGGGACAGGTGTTCTTATCTTGAAGGAGATCCAAGAGAAACTCCCACAAGTACGTTGTGTTACCTGCCAGGTGGACAGACAGGATGTCGTGTTACGCTCATCAAGACCAAGCGTGTGTAAAATCCACAGCTGCTATGCCACACCCCGCCTCTCCGATAAGTTGACAGCACATGCAGTCTTACCTTTCCCTTCCCTGGGTTTCTTCTTAATACCCAAATCGGGAGAGCAGTTTGATACAGGTTGATGCATCTTTGGCTTTCGACCTGCTAAATGGAGAATCAAACTAAGTTAGCATTGACTATACATATAGCAGATTGCGGCAAAAAACGCTAGGCGGTGGGGCTCGTTTAGCAAAGCAGTAGTCATCCGACGGCCAGTTCCAGATAGAACAGTGCTTTAATCTACCATTTACTTACACAAAAATATTCTGCGGGCTTTACCTTTTTTCTTCTTCGTCGGCTCGCTCAGAGGGGCCTCCAGAACAGCGCAGACCTCTACGGGTTCTCTCTCCTCCGTGGACACTTCCACCACGGTCTCCGTCATCACGTCCGGACGCATGGCCGCGTGGAGGAACTCCGGAGTGGAGATGTAATGTGCCGCAAGCTCGTCCACTGCACACATATAGAAATGCAATGTTGATGACATAAGCAGACGTGCCAACTACACGCTAAACAATGCATCTCTCTATGCTGGGGAGGCTCACGTCCATCTAGTAACAAAAAGTGGTCAACATTCAGGAAGGAGTCTAATGCAACAACTGTCCTCAAGGTGGCAGCAGTTAGCTCACAGAAGAGAAACAAAAAAAAAAAAAGTTAAAGAAAAATGCATAAAACTTAAGCCTTAACATTCCTTGAGACCTTGAGACTGACGAACACCACGACAATCTCAAGCTGAGATTCAGAGTTATAAAGTCAAGTCAGGAGTATGAAGTATACTGCTCAACTGGTGTAACTCATAGCTACTCCGTTTCAAGATCAAGCAACTGACCGTTACCTCAGCATCTACAGCAAATTAAATGGGGTGAACGCGAGGCGTGGAACAGCAGCTCGCTACACAGGACAGATGCTAAAGGATACTTACCAAGGCTGCGGTCACCCCGCAAGCTGGTGGGAGAGTCCATGTGGAGCAGAGCTTCGGCTGCCTCGATGGTCTTGTCTGAACAGTGAACGCCACTGCCGTGCACAGACGCCTCAGCTACAGGGGGGTAGGGAGAGAGAGAAAAAAAGAGCCCTTAACAGCACAAATTTATACATTTTATTAAAAAGATGATCATTTGTGATAATTACAAGCCCACAGTACTAAGTCTCAGACGAAAAACAAAGTTGGGAAGCAACCAAATACAAGCCACCACTGTTACTGAATATTGCAGCATACAAGGTAATCAGTTGCGTATTGCAGCCAAAGTAGTTTCCGTAAATGCCTCCATTATCTTTCATACATTCCAGTTATTGATGGAGAATGCCGAACTCGCGATTTAACACAATGCATTTCCATATAATACTGTAATTTTAAAGCAGGTGTCAACACACTGTGCTTATTTACACACAGATGAGCATTAAGTTAACTCCACGTGGAAATGGTACGTCCCAGTCTAAGACCTCACCTTAGATACCATAAATCTATAAAAGTCCCTGTGTCGGCATTGATTACAGAAACAGAAACCAGCTAATTGTGTGCTAGAAAACATTATTAACAGGTAGATTTCTGCACATAGTCCATGTGCTCTGGTGTGAACGCCGTGTACGGTAACACCTGTTGCCATCCATCTCCTCAGCCTGTGCTCTGCAAGGACCATTTATGGCTGTCTATAGCAGATGCCAGAATAGCACTATTTTTAGGCAGTAAAGCGAATTCTGCCTGAAAGAGTTAATGGAGAAAAAAATCAATAATTCAAAAATAATCGTCATAAAGTACAAAATGACAGACATGGACTTGTTTGCAATAAGAGTAAAAGCTAATACTGACTCTTAACACTTTCTATTTTAAGCGATTAGTTCACGATTCCAGTTTTGTTAATATCCACTTTGAATTGTACGTATATATAAATGACCACTAATTCAGTCTAAACGTTGCAATGAAAATAAAACTACTATTCATATCACAGTGTAAAATGTACTTAAGGAATCAAAAGCTATCATGTGCCTTGAAAACAAAGGTGGTAGCTGGTACTATTTTATACACCGTTTGGTGGTCCTGTGAAATGCAGCGCTCTTCCATTTCACTTCCGTGTTTACACTCGTTCTGCTCTTTCCCTCCAGTTTCCTCTGCAGACGTTCTCGTAGCGCCCTGTCACTCAAACCCCACCCCGACTTCTATTGGTCAGTTCACTCTTCCGACCGCCCATCTTGGGACACACGATTGGCTCAGCCACGGTTTTCGAACAGCCCCGTAAAACAATTGGCCAGACTGTGTGTCCATCACACATTCACCCACCCATGCTGCATCGCATCGCTTCCGCCATCAAGTTCCCGTGCGCACAAAATTAAAAAATTATCCAAAATAATCAAGATTTCTCTTTTAGAGATTTCTCTCTAAAATCCACTTGTGTAAATACGGCGTTTTGCACTGATTCCAAATAAAAGTACCAAATCTCTTTTACTACAAGTTAAATGAATAAGTTAATGTAAACGAAATTATCTTGTAATATAATTCTCGGCATGTCTGTAGGCACCTGAAAGGCACGCAATCTGAAAAGTATATTTCGGAACTGGGTTAAAATTATATTGAGGAAAATGGGTATATTGTGTGAAAACTAAGGAAAAATTAGTAACAACGTGTAAATCAAGTTATTTAAAAATAAAAACAAAAATCTACATGACGATTATTTATATGTAAAGTCTTCAATGTAAATCAAAGAAACATCAACGAAGATATCTAAAACACCTCATCTACAAACCCAGACAGCGTGGCAAAGACACAACAACCCAAATACACTTCCTGGTTTCCCCGAGCAACTCGCATCATCCGTTATTTTGCATCAACAAAAAAGTGCAGGTTTGTCAAAACGTATCTGCACCGGATTTGGGTGATGCACATGGGGATCTTCACATCGCCATCACATCATATCACGCAAAAATGCCACAGTTCTAAACAGAGTTTTAAAAATATGGATATTAGAAACGGGAAAGTCAGGGACGCAATGCAGGTTGCTACCCAAGGTGATCACTTCCTGACTTGCCCTCTAACTTCACAAAACAACTTTAAGTAATTCAAGAGGCGCTCACGCGCGCAACGCGCACAAAACGGTACCGAGCGCAAATGCACCGGAAGCCGCGCGCTCGCGAGACATTACCGGCCCTGATTAGCAGATCGAGCTGGTTTGAGGGTCCATCCTGCACCGAGGTCGCCATGTTTTCCCGGAGCTGCAGATTCACATTGACTCGCATCGAGTCGCGTCGGTAGGGGGGGGGGGGGTGGTGCCGAAATGAAATCACTCCGCTGCCGCCGGAAATAGTGTGAAATTCGTCTGAAAGCCGGCAACGTGCCCCCCGCCCACCCCAGCAGATCGGATCCCTCCGCGCAGGACGCCGGAACTGAGCAGCGGCAACGTGACAGACGGGGAAGCGAAGCTGGTACCGTGCAGGAGCTGACATGTGGGCGGGTAGCAGATCACTGCAGAAGACTAAGGTCCTGGCCTCAGACAAGCAACAAACTGCTGTTGCACAAAGCAAAGCACTCCAATCGATTGACGATATTATAAAGGTGGTTAATTAGCTTTGCTTTTCTGGTCCTAATACAATATGTAATATAAAGATTTTTTGAATGGTTCACACTTTTTGTAATGATCTCCCAAA
>JAODUD010000015.1:2239583-2274399 GCA_026784285.1 Stomatorhinus walkeri | reverse complement strand
CACTTTTTGTAATGATCTACCAAAAACACGATAATATATATATAAATTAAATCAGCATTTACTAAACATGTAGATGTCTCTTTTGTCACTCTCTGAAATGCATTTGTTTTACTGAGGAAAATACTGTATTAATTTTGATTATTTTAAACCCGGGAAATCCAACAAAGATTTCTTGTTATTGATCTTTACTATATTAAATATATTTATTTTACATAAATCAAGCAACATTGTTTTATTGTGCTGAATTATTCCTTTGGTTTGTCAGTTTCAGCTTTTGTTTAGGTTTCAACCTATGTAATACATTACTGCTGTTTATATTAAGACATTTATTGTATAACTGAGTTTAACGTAAGTGGTATCATGTCAATACAGCCTATGGATCCAACGTTCGTAAATCGCATTGATGTAGAAATTTAACAAGAACGCAATTCCACAGGTGAACACTAGGTGTCTCGCTTCAACCAAAATCCATCGATTTTCCATAATAATTATCCAAAGCAAAGTCAGGCCATGAGACAGGGCACACCCTGAACCGTATGCCAGTGTATTGCAGGGCAGGCTTGCGCATACACATGCACAGTCTATGGGCAATTTAGAGATAGTTCACTTAATTGCACATTTTTAAACTACAGGGAGGAACTGGTTGCAGAAAACCTGCACAAACACTAGAAGAGCATGCAAAATACATCCAAGAGCCAGAAGGGTATCTGAGCCACTGGGCCGCCTCCGTCTCAGCGCAACTCGGGGTGCAGTCAACAGGAAACACAGAAAAACTCTCACTCGGGATGAATAGATCAGCTTGTGTTTTGTTGTTGATTTATGAATAATTTGATGGTTTCATTTAATAATTAAAATCTAAAGTGTAAATGCGTGTCCTTTGCTTAGGCAATGAACAACAGTGATAATTGTTTTATTCTTGTATTAATTTGAAACCAAACAATTTACTCATACTGTATGCACATTTTATTTTGTACTCGTATTAAAAAAACATGCTTAAATAATAAAAAAGTAAATCTTTTGAATTTAATTGAATATTACTATAGGGGCTGGTACAATGGAATGAGAGCTGACTGTATATGCCTCTAGATATATTTGGTTTTAATAGTAGAGGAGATCTAGATCTACCTCTGTGAATAGAATAGAATAATATTTTGGTGATCCCCACTCTCCCTTCACCCACTCCATCTTGCTCCCCATGAGACATGCAAACTGATATACAGGAGATAGCAAGTGGGGGGGGGATCACAGTGTACAGCCAATGTGCAGCAAAGCAATGGGGGTTAAGGGTCTTCAAAACAAGGCTTTGAATACAGCTACTCTAGTTAATGCTAGATCTACGTAAATAAGGTTTGTTGGATGTTACTGAAGCCACTGGGTAGAATGCTGACCTTGTTCATTTACAGTTACTGCAGACTTACAGTCAAAAGGGTAATGGAAGACAAAATGGCACGTGGGAGGGAGGAGGTCTCACCTGCATTCACCACCTCCGTCTCCACCTCCTGCTCCTCAGCCACGCCCTGCATCAGGTAGGTCTCGTCGTCGTACACCAGCACCTGCGCAGCGTAGCACTGCTCCAGCTGCCCCCCGGGCACGGGCTCCACGACCACGGCGGGGTAGCTGTCCTCCTCGCAGCACCCCTCAGCCTGCTCCCCCGCCTGCAGGAAGATGATCTCTCATTTAGTCACACTCCAGCTTCTCGCCACTAGGGGCAACTGGGGGGGGGGGGGCAATTAACACCTTCAGCAAAAGCCAGATGGATACAATCCCTACGGGGAATGGAGAATCGGTCACCTGTTTATAAAGATGCTCTCCATGTTATTTGGTACATAGACGCCATAGTTAGACGCCATAACTAAACCTGAAGTGGCAGGGATTTCATACACATTTATATTACCATTGACAGGATAAAACAATTAAGCAAAAAATAAATTTCTGCACACAAAAAATGACACATAGGTTAAAAAGCAAGTTAAAAACAACTTCTGTGGTATTTTGATATTCAAATAGTAAACAGATCTGTAGACACTACCGGAGAAAGTAATTTTAACATGATTATTTTAATGAACTCCTGCATAATCTTCCCATCTGCTCCACCATTCAGTTGTGCAGTCTCTCCCGTTTCCCTGAGTGAAACCCGGTGTTACCAACTGGCCTCTGATCCCAACAGTGAACTGCAGAGGGCGCCACACGCACCTCTGCCTGCCCTGGCTTCTAATTGGGCAGCCGGCTCTCCGGAGCAAACATGCATTAACATCCAGACAGAACAAAACGTTAAATATTCCAAACATTAAAATACAAGCAGCTGGGGTCTTCAGAGAGGATTTATTTGCATTTATACGCAAGATAACGGAAATGTCATTAACTAACAAGGGGGAAAAAAACTATTCCAATTTGACAGCAAGTATCACAGGATGATTATTAAATATTCATAATTCTGTGCAGCCGATCTGTGTCTGTAAAATGTTCCAGGCTGTGTTTGCTGTGATTGTGAATGAGAAACATACCAGTTCTTAGTCTTTTCAAGGGAGAATTTTATTTAACTGTGCTCTTCCAGAGAAAATAGGGCTGTTAAGTTGGGAAGTGGACATCCCCAGAATGCAATGCGTTTACTCATTCTTACCGGCTGCGGGTTCTCCACGGTGCCGATGTACTCTACGACGGTCCCTCCGCCGTCGACAACCACCACAGAGGTCATGGTGCATTCCCCCAGGTGTGAATGGCGCACTCAGAACAGGTGGGGGCCCCACGGGTCTGCTCCGCCCTCCCCGCCCTCCAACCCACCCCCTCAGCCCCAACCAGCTGACCTGCTGAAAAAGAGAGAGAGAGAGCGAGAAAGAGAGAGAGATAAACACGAGCTGATGTGTGTTTGAAGGCGTCTTCCGGGGTGGGGGGGGGGGGTTATGTCTATAAGACAACAACTACTAACATCCTACAGTTATTGGTGATTTTGATTTTGAAAATTAATACAAAGTGAAAAAAACAATGTAATAGACAATACAGTTTTGATCAGAAATGGTATCGATCCGATACCCACTATAAACTTGTATCGGGTTGATATGGGTCGGATATCAGCAATTTTCTATCAGGGATAGCCTGAAAGTTTGCAGAAATGCTTGCAGCCTTAACACGACTTTTTGTAAGCAGGTCATATGATGGCTATGTTGCACTGGAGACCTATGCATACTTTATGTCTGATTGCACAATTTGTACTTTACGAAATATTTCTGTTGATTTCTGTGAAAGATGTTACTCAATAAATCAAAGCAGCAGGCGTGTGGATCCTGTCGGCCCTGGATCTCTTCACGTGCTGCACTGGCAGAGCTTTTGTTTGAGCAACATGAGCGTTTTATTCCCCCGTTCTTAGCAAACTCAAACAGTGCAGCTGCAGCACTAAATGCCGACGGGTATCGGCATCAGCAGATAGTCAAAATTTTAATATCGGGCCCGAAACAAATATTGAGCTACGTCTAGACTTCATATGAAACGTTTAAACATTCAGCTAAATGAACAGTAATCTGAAGCCATACAAGTAGTGAGTAATTGCCGGATTTCGGAGATGTGAGGAAATAGAATGCAGAGGAAAACACCAAAAGACAGGCCTAAGGAGTTTACCACGAGCGAAAGCAGCATTTACAAGGAAAGAAAGTGCCGACATGCCGTGGAAAATGTAAAGGCTTCCGAAAGACCACAAAACAAGACCTCAGACAAACGCACCATGGGGAAAAACTCAAGGGTTTGCCTCTGGAATCACCCAGATTCTCTCTGGCTGTGAGACGAGCTCAAGACTTCTGTGTGTTTGCTGCCGTTACGGCAGACCTTATAACAGCTGGTCGCTGACGGGATGTGCGGGTATCCTGGGGGGGGGGGGGGAACGATGATGCTGGAGCCTCCTGCCAGCCCTCCAGAGCCGCCGCTCCTCAAGGAAAGCCCCAGGCGCTTCTTGGCCTACCTACTGCTCGCCCAGCCCCTCTGGACTGAGACAGACATCCTCCTTCCCCACGGAGCAAATCAAGAAGCAAAACAGGAAGCACCTCAATTACTCTTCCCTGCATGACCGCCGCCCATGTGTCGTCACGGAAACAGCCAGCCAGAACAACACGACACGCCCCCCCCCCAGTGACAGCCGAGCAGAAAATGGGTGCCGAGGGGTTTGTCCATCACCAGCCTGCGGCTACATCGGCCTGCAGATCATCCACACCACCTCAGCGATTCGCAAAATGGATCTTGTCAGTCAGAACAAGAGTCTATGCGTGTTTCAAGGTGACTGAGACACAAGCGCCACTAACTGACAGAGAAAACACCATCAGAAATCTGTCAAGTAGGTCCTCGGGCCACTGTGATTCGCTTCATTACCCTTTCATGTAGTACTTACATACAGCAATCGTATTAAAATCGGCAAACTCAGGAAAGAGAGCTAATCCATGGGAGAACACAGACTTGTTCACTAATTCCAGTTGTTTACGCTCAAGTGAGCTACGACGATCCTTCCGGATTACGTTACAGTAAGGATGAGCAATTCTGACGTGGTAGGAAACCCAAGGGAGGAATGCAGGCATGGCAGGCAGTCAGGAAAAAGGCCTGAGTCACACTGCCCCCCCCTCCCCATACTAGCCATAAAAGTGTGGTGGGGCAGTAGGTGAGGGAGTGTGGCAGCCCCTTCTGTGCCACAAACCCACAAGCCAAACCAGAAGCTGGGAGAGAGCAGGTACAACAGCAAGCTCCGTCCACCTCAGTGCCCACATGGAATGGTCGTACAACAGCAAGCTCCGTCCACCTCAGAGCCCACATGGAATGGTCGTTTGTGTCTTAAAAATCCAAACGCTTGTAAATTTTAGCTGCAGAATCAGCAGAGGAACTAAAGGACGGGGGGGGGGGGGGTTGGTGGATTACACTCAACCTCATTTTCTAATTGCTCTCGTAGTGAGGTCATTATTCGGATAGGAAGTTCTCTGCTAAATGCTAGCTTAATGAAAAACAACAACAGCGTATGCCAAACCTGGGGTACAACAGGGTTAAAATGAGCGAGTACGTGCTACAGGATACAGGACAGAGCCGGGATTAGAAAACAGGAGGACAACTTCACTGAATCAGACCTTGGTGCCCCCCCTCACCCCTCACCCCTCCTTACAACACAAATACAGAAAATACAGAAATACAGACATCTTGAAGGCAAAAACGAACATGGGCAAGGTGCAAAGCGTCACTTGCCGGGAACATTGTCAGCGGCTTGTTCTGAAGAATCGTACTGAAGCGTTTCTGATCTCAGTCGCTCTCCCGTTTTGTAATTTACTCCACAGCTTTTGCGCCAATGCTGATGTACTCGTAACCACTCTCTGGCTAGCTGCGGCCGCACTTACACCAAGTCGGCTCCTTGACAGCTCCCTACTCGTCATGCATCTTCTGCCTCCCTTGTACGTCGCATCTGCTAAATGACGGTCAAAGCTGCCTCACAGATGGGCTGGACTTATCCGATACATCATGCAGTGCTCAATTTAGATTTTGTGATGCTGCACCATGCATACAACACACACAGTCCCCACAAAGTGTGACTACAACGGTCCACAGAACACGGGCATCTGAAGGTCTAGAAGATTCTTACCCGCATCCAGAAGCAAGAATGAGGCTCGTTTCACATTTAGTGCTGGGACACTATAGAACTTCCACACCAGGCGAAAATATGTAAAACCCAGTCACCCATGAACCCACTGGGTCATTTTACAAGCTTCAGTTGGGCTGCTTCTTCAGAATCAGGGCAAGGGATCCAGCAACGGCACGGTGAACTTCTCAAGTTCCGGGAGAGCTCTGTTACGGCGCTAATGTCTTCAGCCACACAATAGCTGCAGGGTCCTCGCAGAAACATCCTGCATGAGCTTGGGGTAGAGAAACCTTGACAGCGTATTCCTACAATAACAGGCAGCCTGCCTAAAGCAGACCAATAAATAGCTTAAAGCTGCGCTGTTGACTCAGTTCAGTGCTTCATATCTTCTGAAACGTCATGCTCAAAGGTTCCACAGTGATTATAAATAGGGCTCCGTCTGGAGAAATGCTGGGTATCTACTGTCAAAGATATTTAAGTAGCTTAGATCAAATTCCATGTTTTTTACTGCTGAAGCTGATCACGGTATAAACAAGGTACTTATCATATCAGGTTGAGTATAAACATTACTGCCATATTTAATCGCTGTTATACTTTCTAATATTACATACTTCTCTAGTCAAAACCTCCATCCAGGGCCACGATCCACTTCACAAGATCAACTGTGGCTCAACTTCTGTAGAATAATGGTTCTCCATCTCTACCATCACACCAGATGGTGGCCCCAAGGCACGTGAAAGAAAAACTCCACCCAGAGCGCCGGCCGGCAGGAGAGCACAGCCCAGCTTCCCATGTGGGAAAACACTGTTCTTCGGTGATCCACCAACCTCTCCTGCCTCGAGATTCCCGAATGATCTAGACCCAGGAATCTGATAACCAGCAGCCGATGGTGTGAAGCGACCCAAAGAGCCTCTGAAACGATCCCACTCATGTGTCCCTTCAAAGCGCAGCAGGACAAGTCTTTTGCATGTCAAACACTGTGCCAACAGGGAAGTCCTATCCTGAGCAAGAACTCATCTCCCACACTGCCTGAGAAGCGGCAGGTAGGATTTAAACAGCTCTTCAACACATCTTACCGCTGCAGAACGTCTCTATCAGGCCAAAGGAAAACCCAACCAAAATACTTAAGAAGACTGCAGTATAGAGAATAGAGTAATACTGTAGTATAGAGCAGTGTATCTCAAACCAGTCCTCAAGGATCCCCAGATGGTCCACGATTTGGCACCCTCCCAACTCTCAAGGAATTCATGGACTGTCTGGGGGGTCCCAGAGGACTGGTTTGAAAAACACTGGTATAGAGAAGAGTAATGTTGTAGTATAGAGAAGAGTAATGCTGCAGTAGAGAAAGTAATAGAAGAAAAGGCTAAATGGACCCACGAATCTGACTGCAGGCATGAGCCAGTGAAGCATTAAAGGTAAATGTAAAACAAACGTCACACAGTGCTTAACTGCCAAGCCAGTGATGGAATATTAACCAAGAAGTCTGAATCGCCCTCACAACATCTCAGTCTTTATTAGGCTCTGTGCATATCAGCCTCATAAAACACACCACTAATATGAGGCAGAAGGACCTTCCTGAGAGCGGCACTGCGGCACAGGGGCCGGCACACTGAACTCATTATGGCAGCGACCCGATCCAGCTCGCCAACTGATGAAAACAGTCCAACTACCCCCAATAACCCGCCCCCCCCCGGAGACGTGGGAGGCTCCCATGACCGTCTACGTAAGCGGGACCGGGTCAGTACCGGGGAAGCCGGCCGAGCTCTCAGGCAGAGAGTGCCACATGGTGTCATACAACGGGCCTTTTGTTCTGCCCGGATAAAGACAGATACAAGACCCCCCTCCATGGCTCAGGACCATTACAGCCCAGTTTCCAGTCCCAGAGATTTTGAAAGCAAAACAAAACAGTGAGATGGAGCAACTGGCCCAAAGCAGTTGTACTGTCGTCGGAGGCGGGGTCAGTTTACGGCCCTGAAGAATTTGGAACAGAATTCCTGGGTTGGAGTCGGGAGCCAAAATCTCTAGCAGCATCCATGCCGTTAATAGCAGGGAGAAAAAAAACATTTCTAAGAAGACCTCTGTCAAGATCCAATACCATCCTGGCACCATTCTGATCTGCAACCTAATTGGCTACAGCTCCAGTGACTGAAACAAAGTATCAACTTTGGAATGTTTACAGCTAACCGTAAACACAGAAGTTGGGAGGGGGCTCATCTCATGTCAACTGTTTACCGTTTAGTCGTGATCCCTAAAAAAAAAAAAAAAAAATCTTTTTCCCAATATATATATATTTTTCCCCACAACACTTACCCCAAAACACCAAATATTATGAACACATTGACCGGGGTGGTCTTAGGGTTAAGGGGGGTCAGGCCAGGAACTGTCACACATCACAACATAATGGGACTGTCCCGGAGTGACCCAAACAGAAAGCCCAGCCGTGTGGATATAGGAGTATAAATCATAATGAGTATAACAACAAATGACAGAATGTTGCACAGGAAGTATTTAATTTGATGTCTAATAGTCAGGGATGTCGTTAGGGTTGTTTAGCTTACAGTAAGGACGAGGAATTCTGATGCGGTAGGAAAACCCCAATCACCCAAAATGTTGTTTATTTGGGGGACTAATGTCCAACAAAAAGTTTAAAAGGTGTGTTCTTATTCATTTTCATTCAAATCCATTTCCACCAGACCAGCCCCAGTAAAATACCCCCCTCCTCCCATTCATAAATCTCCAGTGAGGCTCCTGCTAGCTGGTATATTGTAATTCACAGAGAAGCCCACCAAACGTTTCGCACCAGTGGCCAGTGAGCGGACCATCAGGCCGACTCGGGGAACCCCGAACGCGGGCAGGACGCCCCTATTGCTGCAGCATTAGCTGTATCAGCTTCAGGCCGGCGACACCAGGCAAGGAGAGTCGCTTCGTTTCCATGGTGCTTCGGGTCACCTGACAATCCCTGAACTGCGTTGGCGGGCAGGCAGTGACATCACCGCAGTCACATGACCTCACATCAGACTGGACTGAAAGTTATTTCAACTTTTAATGCCATTCCAGAAACTAGGGTTATCAAAATGGATATTAAAACAAACTGAATATCTAAAAGGTAAAAACTTCATAGATTACGATAAAACATTACAAACAGTAAAAATGATCTAAATAAAATGCTTAAGATTAGCTTTTCAATGCAAAATAGTAAAAATAATAATAATAATAATAATAATAATAATAATAATAATAATAATAATAATAATAAGATTTTTAAAAATGCTGGCTTGATTTTGCTAAATACCACCTGAAGATTGAGTAAAATGAAGCACGATACAATGAAATGTTTAACAGATACACCGGTTTGGTACGTATGACATACAGGTGGATCTTCACCTGGAAGCAAAACCACGTCCATCAGTCTGGTTCCCCACACACCACCATGTACAGACTACCTGAGGGACTGCCCTGGAAACCCAAGTTAATGATGACCATCCCCTCACAACTTCTATGTTTAAGGTGGCCGTAAGTTAGCAACAAACTCGACTGTCACACTGAACCGACTGTGCAACAGTAATAACAGTCAATATTTCACAAATAGGAAATTGCTTGACAGCGTAGCCCTATAGCAGGGCGGCTACCCTGCCGTAAAAAAAAAAAAAAAAAAACATTTTGCATGTTCCGATTCACACACTGCACTGAAAAATACCATATTCCAGGAAGGGCAACAGGGCGCCTGCCTCCGCATCCAGTAATGGCTGGCTCTCACACGGGTTGGAAAACACAAAGATTTTAGCGCAATTGTGAAACCATCGCCGGGGCTTCTTCTGTAAACTAAAACCTCACTTGCAATGTCAGGATACATTCAAAGTAAAAAGTTTGTGATCCTGTTGGAATTTATTATATTCATGTGTAATTCCCATATTAAACATGGTCGTATCTCCATGCAAGTCACAATAATGAACAGACACAGTCTCTTATAACTAAAGATACACATATTTTCAGAGAATTTTTGACCATATTGAATAATTCATTCAAACTGAAACTGAAGGTTGGGGGGAAAAAAGTAAATGAACCCTAAGCTAACGACTTAAAAAAGCTCATTGCAGTCAGAATTTAGCAGACTTGGGGGTCCATTTAATGAAAAGAGGTCAGAGGTGTGGCCTAGAATTACTGTGTTTGATGAAAAACACTGAAAAGTTTGAGTTTGAGATTTTTAAAAGAAGCACATCCAGATGGGAATCACGCCTCACACAAAAGAGCTACGGTCAAGAATTGTTCATTTACATAAGGCTGGAAATGGTTACTAAGTCATCTCAGATATTTTAGGTATGCATCAGTCTACTGTTAGGCAAGTTGTCTATAAATGGAGAGAGTTTTGTATTATGGCTACTCTGCCTGGAAGTGAGTGACCCCCCCAAGATGACCCCAAGAGCACCATGCAAAGTCATCAGTGAGGCAAAGAAGAATCCAAGAGTGACAGCGAATGACATGAGGAAGTCATTAGAACCAGGTAACATCTCTGTTCATGATCCAACGATACGCAACACACTGAACAAGAAAGGAGTCCATGGCTGGACACCAAGGAGGAAGCCATTGCTATCAAGGAGAACATTGCTGCATACCTGAAGTTTGCAGTAGAGCACTTGGACACTCCACAGTGGTCCTGGGAAAATGTTTTCTGGAGTGATTAAACCAAAATTGAACTATTTGGGAGGAACGAGCAGAACTTCATTTGGCGTAAAAAGAGCACTGCATATGAACATCAAAACATCATCCCTACAGTAAAGTACGCTGGAGGGAACATCATGGTTTGGGCCTGCTTTGCTGTGTCCGGGCCTGGACAGCTTGCCATCATCCCAAGTTCATCAACAAATTATCCAGGATAATGTGAGGATGTCTGTCCATCAACTGAAGCTCAGAAGAGGCTGGGTGATGGAACAGGACAATGACCCCAAACATCGCAGCATATCCACAGCACAATGGTTTCAGAAGAACAAAATCCGCCTTTGGAGTGGCCCAGTCAGAACCCAGATCTCAGTCCTATTGAGATGCTGTGGAATGACTTGCAGAGAGCCATACAT
Source organism: Stomatorhinus walkeri (assembly GCA_026784285.1). Classification (NCBI taxonomy): domain Eukaryota; kingdom Metazoa; phylum Chordata; class Actinopteri; order Osteoglossiformes; family Mormyridae; genus Stomatorhinus; species Stomatorhinus walkeri. Next base: position 2,263,731 of record JAODUD010000015.1, on the reverse strand, counting down.
GGAAAACAACCAAAGAATGTGGAAGAGTTAAGGCCGTTCTGCAGGGAAGATTGGGCTAAAATTCCCCCAGCATGATGTGCAGGTCTGACCTGCAGTAACGGGAAGCGCTGGTTGAGGTCCTTGCTGCCAAAGGAGGGTCAACCAGTTATTAAATCCAAAGGTTCACTTACTTTTTCCAGGTACTACTGAACATTGAATGTGTTTGCATAATCAAGACATGAAAGAGTAGAATTTGTGTATTATTGGCTTACGCTCATTGTGTATATCAGTACCTGTGACTTTATGAAGATAAGATCACTTTATATGACCAATTCTTGCAGAAAACCAGATAAGGGCAAATGGTCCACATACTTTTTACTTTGACTGTAATGTCTATGCAGACAAGGCTGCAAGGAAATAATTTCACTCCTGGGAAAAAGCATTGGGAACATGAAAAGTGGGTGAATTAAAGGATTTATAAACCATTCTAATTGAAACCATCAGAAGGAGATATTTTAAAGAACTGCACTATTACATAATAACAAGTGCTCCTCTGTTCCCCAGGCCACAGTACAGTACTCAGATTTCCTATTGATCGCCGCTTGCCTCATTACCATGGTAACCAGGCCAGGTCGATGTTTTCCCGCATGCCCCCCTACCCCGACCCGTCCAAATAGGAGTCCCCCGCCATGGCGTGCCAGGGGGGCAAATAAGGCGGGGGGAGAGATTCTGCTGTCTGTCTGTCCTCAGCAGGAAATGCGTTTGAATATGGAGGAAAAGGTTACGGCAAAAGCAGAAAAACATTCCATATCCTTTAAAAGAAAAAAAAGTATTTAAAAGACACGCCTTTCCTCCGCCTCAAATATAGACCAAATATATACACTTCTAATAAATACGAGAAGAGCTTCACCTGCTAGCTTGTCAACTTTGGTCAGCTGGCTGGTGGAAATGTTCAATTTGAGGAAAGTCTACACGCATGTTTACATGTATGAAACAGATTTATTACTTTGCAAATAGCCTGTAGGGCAGAGTTATTCAAATCACGGTCCTCGAGGTCTGACCCCTGCTGGTTTTCCAGCCTTCCTTTACCCTCAGTCAGGTGTGAAGCCTCTGACCAATCAGAATCAGTAATTATTAAACTAACTATCTGGGACAACTGAAAACAAGGCCTGGATTTGGAGTCGGGGTCCAGATTTGAAGAACCCTGCTGTAGGATTTTCAAACCACCCCAAATGCTTTTTATGTAGCTACTTTTAGATTTATAATGGAATAATACAGTGAGTGTCAGGGCAGATGCATGCGAGTTGGCAGCTCAGAAATTATCTGCACTTTTCGCAAATACAAGAAGAGTCTCAACTGTATACACCACAGTAAACACTGCCATATTCTGCTCATTGTTTAAAACTGCTTTAACTATTAGCAGCTCTGGGAGGAAGGCCTATATTATATCTCGGTAATTGAGCATAAGCGGTTCCTCGGAGTAATGAAGCTGCAGACCTCCTCTTTCCTCTTTTTCATACAGCAGGATTATTCCATGTCTAAGAGGGACTCTGCCAAACAACTCGTTTGCGCAAACGACCCTGGAATCCACACCGACACGGGAGCTGCAGCAAAACAGGAATCGGAGCTTTTTTCGTGTTTGTGTCGCGCTAAGCTTTGCTGTGCAATTAATGGCAGGGGAGTGTGGCTGGGAGCCATGGACACCAACGCCCCCTCCCTCTTTACCAGTATACAGCTACGTCTCTCTCCTTTCTTCCTTTTAAAGCTCCCATCTCTCTTTACAGTGTCAGACTTTCAGAGCTGCTCCGCTGATGCAGCTGAACTTTCCCCATTAAGGTTTAGAGTTAAACTAGCAGTTCGCTCTTCCCTGAAGAAAGGAGCCACTAATGTGACCGAAAGGCTAAATGACATTTTAAGAGTCCCTGGGGTTCCGCGCATTATAAATAAATAAGCGGGCAAGTGGGGCGGCGCGCAGCGGCGAACGCGCATCTGGCAGCCCGGCCCCCGGCCGACTCGCCGATTCGTACCGCGGATCATGCCTGAGACGCGGCTCACTAAAGCAGTTACCGCCAGCCCTGGTTTCTTAGGTAATGGTGCCCGCCAGTATCTCTCCACCCATTTAGAAGTACTGTATATTAAGTGAATACGGCGCGCTATATGTGCGCTTTAAATAGTAGCTAGGATTGAATATAAAACGTATATGATAAATACGTATATATTACTAATATAGAGAATTTTAAAAGTTTATAATTACACTGCGCGAAATGTTTTTTAGGAGTCCACAATAGTTAAAAATCGCCCTTCATGAAGTTTGCTGGTTATTTATTGCTTATTTTTATTTATTATTAATTTGTTTACCAGCTTAAATAAATTAATTCGACGAGACACTAGAAACAAAGTTAGGCTAAATGTTTATGCATATATGAAAGTGTGACATTTCACTGTGACATGCTCCAGTTTATCTGTTAATAGCGTATCACTTAGACACTGCGTTTGCTCGGGATTAATAAAGTATCTGTCTTCTTTAATACTAAATAAAACACAAACTGTATTTGAATGGCTGGCGATTAAAAAGAGCTCGTGGGGGGGGCGATTTCATGTTTCAAGTTGGCTGCACCTTCTGCGTCTGCTCTGCGGGAAGGTAACGCTGTAAATCTGCTGAAACGCGCTCCAACCGGGCAGAGGATTAGCTCCGTCTCTCCTAAACCCCCGCGGGTAAAGGTCCGGAGGGACAGCCTTAGCTACAACGCTAGATCATATAAACTATTGAATTAAATGGTCCGACACAGAAGTCACCACCCAAGCTGACTGCCGGGAAACAGATACGGACTTTTTACAGACTTACACAATCACACCCAATTTTATTCACAGATAAAACTCAATGCATGCGTGAAATGATTGATAAACGTTGAACTAAAACGGTTTTCTATATGCCCAATCTTACAAACAGCGAAATATAACCTCCAAATAAGAAGTTAATATACATGAAGGCCATAGGGAAAAATTCTAAACATGCATCGCGATTACCACGCTTTCGGGATTCTGCCCATATCCCCGCTTCCAGGTTAACACTGTTAATAGGGTTTCTTTTGCTATAGTTAACTAAATTACCTGGTAGACTGCAATGGATCGCTGCTTCTGAATCAGTTGTGCGGCTGCTGACAGTACTGCATCTGGCCTTAATTATTAAGATGAATTGGTCGCGCATGTGAATAACATAATGCGAAGACGTGAAGCTGCGCTGGTATAAACTGAACCTGCATTTGCGTGTACCTTCCTGTGTACCGAGCGGAGGACGTGTCACCCGCCGGCGATAGGGAGGCGGCTGTTCGGGCTGATAAAGCTCCTTTCCGTCAGTCTCCTTACCTCGGCGCTGCTTTGCGCTTAATGAGTCCGGCTGTACTCTAGTCCCAATCACCCCGCTGCTGCTGCCATATTTCCCCAGTGACGGCTTTAAAGAGGCTGGTGGAGCAGGCGGGGGCCACGTCCGGGACGGCAATCGACGTCTAAAAATGCGAGGAGGCCCGGGTTCGAGCTGCGGGGGATCCGGCAGCTCGCAGGACTGCGTTTTACTACGAGCTGCTTCTTGGCTGATGGTGGGAGGGGAGGGGGATCTGAGTTGGGAGGAGGGGACCCGGATCGGTGGGAGGGAAGACACGGGTCAGCCTCTCGCGGCGCGTCGGAGTGACACGCAGCCGTGACGTCACACGGATTGGTGACTGCCACCAATTTTTTCCCAGAAATGACATCGAGACAGTTTGAATTGTGTTTTACCTTGACTTCCTTGGCTGCCGTATGCATATGCATATTGGTTGGTTAAATGGGTCTCGTGCAATTATTAAATAAACTGAGTTAATTGGCGGGGAGAAAAAAAGGTGAAATTACTTAAGGGAATTAAAGAGATTTGATATTTACTAGTATGTAAATTCAGCTCTGGAAGCAAGACTCTTTGAATGGAGCGAAATACATTCGTCTTTGTTTCCCAGGGTCGTGCATGTTTGTATGGACTCTAGATCCTCCAGTTTCTTCCTCAGGTCAAAGTCATGTTGTTATGCTTTATTGTAGTTTCTAAATGGCGTGTCCTGCGATGGACTACCCGTCTAGGCGCGCCACCCCCTAACCATCCGTGTCCAGGACAGAATAATAAAATACATTCATCGAAAAACCGAGGCCTATAAGAAAATCCTGGAAGGATAAAATATTGCAACTCTGTGAAGAACGACCGGTAGATTAATATATGCCGTGAAAACAGTACATCGTTTGATAGTAAACGTACTAATAAAAATATGCATAATATTTTGTCCACTTATGTCTAATTTCCACATGCTTATACCAGGCGCATATTATGAAAGTTGAATATTTGTCCGTTTGGCATACATATGCATATATGTGTCCGTTCTTGCTAAAATCTATGTTAAGCATTCAGGGGGAGTCACGATCGTGTGTTGTACTAACCAGGTTAATGAGAGTTTGATTGTGGACTTGCTCTCTCTGGTTTGCATATCACACACGTTGTTTCATAGATAATCCTGATAAGAAAATAAGCAAAGACCAGTCAACACGCTTTATTTTCCTGAAGACGAAAGTCTAAATTCACAGTTTACGACTATTTCTAAACCCGTTCTATTGCAGAAAAAGCACCCTTTAAAACTAAACATTTCAAACTTCGTATGAAATGAAGTGTCATGTGGAATACGGGGGGAAGTACTGAAGAATGGCCATATATAAACTACAGGGAACCAATACCATATACATACCTTAATTACATACCTTAAACTACAGGGAACCAATACCATATACAATTCCTTAATTGGTTTTCCTCACATTCCTACTTTTCCTAATATTTTAAGACTCATTAAGTGAAAACATTTTATCAATGACACTGAATTAATATCAGAATCAATGTGTGGTCCAAACAGAGGATGCACATCAGTATGTTGTGATGACTAGGTAATAGACTGATTGGCTGGCTTACAGTAAGAAAAACACACTTTACAGTGAACTGTACACCTATGCTTCATGTTCTTTGTCAGATAGACAGCAAGAATGCAGAACAGGGGGGGGGGAATCTCATTGTGTAAACGGGAGCAGATACACCATGTAAACACAGGTAAGTGAGACTCAGGCATGGATATACAATGGGAATTATTTCACAGTTTAAACAAAACAGTAACGTCTGTACTATGTAAACATTGTTATAAAAATCCAGTACCAAACGAAACCTACAGCATAGGAATTATAGGATTATTATCCATGCGATGTAACATTATGAATCATAATATACAAGAGCACATCAGAACAGAATGCTGCATAGGAAGAAGTATTCTTGTGTTCTTGCATTATTTCCCGCAGTTTCTGTTCCCATTAGATTAAGTGAGCCTAGGTTTCTTTGCCCTTAAAAACTATTGTACTATTGGAAGTTGGAATACTCAGTGGAGTATCTTGGAAATGTTTTAAAATTCGTGTAGGATTAAAAACTAAAGGTGGAGGCAGTATGTCACCAGGATATGCTTCCCAGGGTATCTCATTAAATAGAGCTGCATGTGTAGGAAAAAAGTACTGAATTTAGAATAATAAGAATAATACTGCACTGAATCCTCATCATCCAAATAATTGTCATAGTTTGGGCACATGTAAAATTGTATGTGGAAATGTGGAATTGTATACCAGGAATACTGCAGAAAATAGGTTTTCAAAAATTGTATTTCTGCTTAAAAGGCCTGAGAAAGTCATTCCCTGTCCCTAAAATGTCTGTGAAACACCTTTTATTTGCAGCGTGAAAGCCTGTACTTTCTTTTGGGGTTTAATCTTATCGGAACGCGTTCATTCTAGCTTCTTGTTTTTTATGAGAAATTAACTGATTGAGACCATTGCCTGTATATGTAATCAAACCCGGAAATGAGCAAGAAAAGTGCACCTTCGGTCCCGTCAGGCTGTGGTCTTGTCATTACAGGAGAGGAATGGAATGGCGAGAGTCGGGGAAATGGAGACTCATAACGGAGACATTATCCCGGAGAAAAATGATTGTCATCGTCCAATGGGAAAAGGGGTTTGGTACTCTCTTCCCAGCATCCCAGTGTTATCAGCGCAGAGCTTCTAATCACCACTAGGGGCAGAATAAAAATTAAAATTGTATGCTTGCAGTTTATAGTGAAAAACCTTGTAGAATGAACTTAAAATGGAAATGTGGCATTCATTACAGAAAACCCCTGCGGTGGTTTTCATAAAATCACATCACGTTTGTTAGGATATTTCTGGGACAGCAGAAATATTTACAGCTAAGCATTAGCACCATACACATGTGCAACAGCAGAGTTGATAAGCATGCCTTTTGGGTGACATACCTTTGAGCTGGAGCTAGAAACATTCACATCCTCAGCTGATGCCTAAGGGTCTGTGGGCAAGACAAAAACAACAGGAAATGAGATCTCCACGCTCGGGTTAAAAGGAAAACAAAAAAACATCCATTTTCAATTCTTCAAACATTTCATCTTTAGTTCTTACCTCATGGGCAACAGAATTGTGATGTTTGTTTCTGCTTTCAGTTTTAAGGTTATTTAACCACTGTTATGTACCAGAAATACCATGAAATGTCCACATCTGTTGTTTTTCCACAGAATGCATAACAATTCTGAATTTACGAGCTCACATTTTTTACATGGAATGACTAAGAAATTAACGCTGAACTTGTCAATTTACCTTTAAATTTTGGGGAAGGGTCACTTGCGGTCATCGGAGCAATCGCCAGGACCTTTGGTTTCTTTGGTTCCTTAGGTGTGCCCTCTAGAACGACCACTATGTACTCCTTCGCAGGGGTCCGTTTGGGCTCCGCTGTCGCCGTTCCCATAGGATGTGTCCGGACATTCTCTGTGGCCTTCTGGGCCACCTCTTCTGCCAGCACGGTTGTGTTCAGGACAGGCTCAGAATTCTCCACGATGGGACACATTTCAGCTGGCACTGCTGGACAATCTTCATCTTTAGTTTCCGCTGCCTCCATTATTAGGTTGGCCTCAGTCTTCATGGCTTCAAGATTACTCTGCACCTCCACATCTGAAGATATTTCAGCTTCCACTACTTGAGAAAACTCATCTTTTGATGATAAAGTTTCTTCTGTCAGATTGATTGGACCCGCTGCTGCTGGTTTATCCTCTGGAATATTCTCTGATGGATCTATAGAAGAATCTATAGTCTCTGTTTTTACTTCGTTCGATGTAATGGATTCTGTAGGAGCTTCTGCTGGTTCTTCCTCAAAAGAGGCTACTAGTCCTTCAGCTGCTGAGTCTGGTGCTGGTTCTTCCTCCTCAGAAGATAGAGCTTCTTCTTTGGAGGAGAACATTTCTAACTCTTCAACAACAGCGGCTGCAGAATCTTTGGCTTCTGCTTCCAAAGTTGCTACTGGTCCTTCAGCTGATGAGTGAGGTGCTGGTTCCACCTTATATGTGAAAACTACTGGTTCCTCAGTCACAATGACTATAGATTCTTTGGCTTCTGATGTATCTATCATCTCATAATCCACACTGACTTCTGATCCTTCAGCCGTTGAGTCTGGTGCTGGTCCTTCCTCAGAAGTTGATACAGGCTCTTCAGCAGATGAGAAAACTTCTGGTTCTTCAACAACAGTGGCTGCAGAATCTTTGGCTTCTGTTGCATCTCCTGCTTCCTCCTCCACCATTGCAACTGGTTCTTCAGCTGTTGAGTCAGGGGCTGGTTCCTCCTTAGAAGTAGATTTAAATTCCATATTGGATATGAAAACGTCTGGGTCTTCAACAGTAGCGGCAGTAGATTCTTTGACTTTTGTGGTATCTACTGCCTCCTCCTTCACATTGACTAAAGATCCGTCGGCTGTTGTGTCAGCTGCCGGTCCCTCAGAAGGTACAGGTTCTCCAACCACCGATTCCTCCTCTATAGCTGCAGTACTGGCCGTTTCCTCCACCAAGGACATCTCCGTTGCTGACTCTGTTGATCCTTCCTTAGCCTCTGGTACCAGCTGGACCACCACAGACTTCTCTTCGTCTGCTTCTGTAGACACCGTGGGTGTATCATCAGCTAACACAACGCTCTCTCGTTCTGATACAACCCCCATTACGGCTTGCGTCTCCATTAAATCCTTGTGATTAGCATCCGGCCCAGTAGCTGTTCCCAGCTGATTCTGCTTCGGTTCCTCAGACTCCTCCTCCATGATCTCTCCAGCCACATCCTCCAACATTTCTGCCGCTTCACCCACACAGGAAACTGGCATTCCAACACTCTCAGCTGCCTCCACCTCTGACACTGTTTCAATGGCACTGAGCACGGCCGGTGTCCGCGCTGAAACACAGTTAATACCCTAGAAATCAATAATCTTCCATTAGCACAAATAGTCTGACAATATAAAACAAATCTGTGAATAGAATTTATCATTTGGGGGTTGGATTTCTTTAACAGTATATTTATCATCATAAGAGATAAAATAACCATTTCTATTACCGGTTAAGAAGGAATGTGCTGTTTACATGACTGCCAGTTTGAGAAATGGCAGTAATTCATTTTTTTTTCTATGCGTGCAACTTTTAATGCCCAATATAAAAGTGGTTGATAAAATGCTGAGATACTTTAATATGACTACATTTAAGGGGAATGTTTCCTGATTAAAAATTAGTAAGTACGAGTAAGTAAATAAGTCATTAAGTAGAATAAAATGAAAGGATGAAATGACTGGAATGGACAAGATCAATAGCTCCATAATTAAAGAGAGTCATACCCCAAGCCATTAATGTAAAATACAAATTACAAAAACCCCTTCTGAATGAAGACCCACTTAATCACAAATACTTTTTTTATTCAGTCCAGTTCTAATGATGATGAGTGCTGGGGGGCCGTTTAGCCAAACAGTGCTGACCAATGACCTTCTGTCTCTCCGTTTCTCAAGGCTGGAGCTCTCTAGGAGGTATTCACCATGTGACACACATGCAGCTACTCAGGAGTTCCTTACACCTGGCTTCATGTAGGATAAACATCACCTACATCTTGAAGACAGGATCTTATATACACGCACCAACAGATTATATCACTGGGGATAAGAAGATTCGTCGAAGAACTCAGACCATAAAATGGCACAATAATGTAAAATGGTGAATAACGTGTATATCTTAAGTAACAAGAGGAGCTTAATCTGAAGCTCTACTTGGTGAAATAAAAGTGTCGGCACAGTAAAGCACCCAGACTAACATCCTGCTTGCTAAAATGCCGGACACGACAGAGGTTTAAAAAAAAAAAAAGAAAAAAAAGATATTCCAAAGATATCAAACTTGCCAGGAACAGCACAAACCCAACAAATTGTCTCCTTACACTCGTGCTTTGTTGATCAACCTTTTTCAAAAGGAAGTCCTGTACATTTCAGGTGGAACGATCAATCTTTGACCTGAGCCGCACGACATGTGTGATGCGATGGGATGGGGTGGGGTAGTTTTTCAGGCAAAGAGATGAGGTTCTAGTAAAGACAGACGTGACAGCTGTGAAGTGGTGAAGGTTCTGGAGGAAAACAATGAAAGGTGGAGGCCACGGAGCAGCTAAAGAGAACAAACATCAACAGCCGCTTTTACAACCGCAGCAGTGATTCAGAAAGACGACTCAGGGTGCCGATACCAGCCTGTGCCAACCGCAAGAACCAAAAACAAATAATAGAGATGGTGTAAATTTGGTTAAACAAGCTGTGTTTCAAGTTCAAGTGTCACTCGATGCCAAGCAAATGCTTGTAGCCATGTAACACATTGAAGCTGCTTCAATAGAACCATTCTACATTCTAGCATGTTCGATTGTCATGTCCTTTGGAACAGAAAACCGAAATCAGACCTGCATGCAGTTCCACTTTTGAAATATGGGATTGTGTTTAATAAAGCAAAGCACAAAATAAAAACTTGCATTATAGCAAAGGACACCAAGAAGGAAGAACCTGTTAATTCCAAGAAAGGTAAAAGGACAAGTGTTACACAGATGTAATTGTTTAACTGAACACATATGAAATCAATTCAGCAGAGACAACTCACCATTAGAGGTCCTTAGGTTGCATAAGCAACAGAAAATGCAAAATGCTGTATATAATGCAGTTAGAGAAAGATGTAGAATAGGATGTTTTGTGACTAGAAACTAGAACCTTAGGCCCCAAGCATTTTTAGCTGGAATAAATGAAAGTTAAAATGCAGCTCCAATCCCTACAAACATGCAAAAACATTAAACGGAACAACAAACCTCTTGCCAAATATCACAAGAAATTACAAACAACTCAAAAAACAATAATTTAAGATGTTTCATACCATTTAGAGAGATTAAGCCCAATATTAAGAAACTTCTCCATAAAATAGAAAACGAATTTCCACCTGATATATTGTGATTATGCCAAAAAAAATTGGTATAACAAATTAAATGCCAAACCCCTTAAAATCTGGAATGTATCACTTTCAGAGGCAGACCAAACTAGAAGCAATTAAACACAGAAGATTTTGTTGCCAATTCCTTTATTGCATGGTCGGAAGAAATGTAACAGTTTTTTTTTTTTTAATCCTTTTCCCGGTTAAGATTTATGCTATAAATTCCATGTCCAATGATGTGGTTTTCATGGTATCTTCCAGTACTCGCGCACACAATCCCCATTGACCTCTACAAACACTTTTTACAATCCATGTGAAATGAAGGGCAGAACGGACATGGAAGTTACTCGGCGCACTTTCAGAGTTTTACATAATGCAGAGTAATTGCTTAGCGATATCTGGCAGGAGTGAACGGAAGCTGGCCCAGGCATGCCCATTAGTGACCATCAGCATACTGCTATACCCATGGTTACAGAAGCACTGTGTTTGGTTTCAAGGGAGGTAGAGAGTGTCGCGTGAATCTCAACAGGTTTCATAATGGGCCACGTGAGGATTTATTAGAAATTTTTTTTTTTTTTTTGTCAGACTTCACAATAAAACACACAGAAATATATTCCAACTCATACTGCAGATCTGATGTAGAGAGGAGCTCCATGCTGGCCTGTAATGGACCTTCAGCTTATTCTAGCTGGCTGGTAAATCTGTGAGGAACCCCAGAGTTAAACACCTAATGAACACTTCTGTAATGCTACGGTTCACTGCAGGTGACGACTAAAGGGCCATCGTATGTTTTCCTTGCAAAACGAGTCAATTCACTTGCTGCACGGCCTTCAGAGAGAAAAACTGCAACCGCCTTTACATCCTGCATACCTTTCCGACCTGCCTGTGACCTAAAGGATATAATAGATAGAATTCTCATCTTAAAATGATAGTCGTTTTATGGTGTACAATATGGTTTAGTGAAAACAGGAAGTGCCTTTCTGTTGTGTGCCGCTAGCCCTCTTCCTCAGAGGACCCGGTGTCAGGAGAGCCGAGCCGGTCCTCCGGCACTGCCCGAACGTGTGGGGCCATACCGTCGCTCTCAGCAGAGGCTGGTGCCCCCTCCATGGCCTCTGCTAGTGCCGCCTCCAGATCTGCCCCTGAAGGCTCGTTGACAGTTTCCATAGAGACTGGCTCCGCCTCCATCAATGCTGGCTCCGCCTCCACCACTTCCGAGCCATCTGCAGCCTCTAGAGGAGCCTCGACAGCTGCAGCCTCCTCAGCATGCGTTTCTCCTCCTTCGTTTCTTTCTATGTCTTCTGCCTCAGATTCTGAAAAGGCAAAATTTTTAAAAAGCAGAGACTCAGCAACACCTCTCAGCTCCCCTGTTAGAAGGCACCCACACGCATGCCCATTCCAAGGACTTAACATGCGGCAAGACCTGAGCATAGCTGCCATGATGCTGAGTCACGTTAGCAAACTCTTAGCATCCAGCTAAGAGTCGAGATTAATTTTAAGCTGCTAAATCAAAATATATTTGCAGAGCAACACTTTCATAACCACTTTACGGTGCCAAATATACACCTTTAGCACCAGATACTCGACAACGATTCTCACTTTCGAAACTAGATGATGCCATTTCTACAAGCGCAAACAAGTGGGACATCTGTGCCAGATGGCCGAGACCCATCAGGCGTGCAGGGTGTTTCATCTGGGCACTTACTCTCCTCCAGGGGGCTCTTTGGTTGGTGGGGGCAACACATAACTGACACAAGCAAAAATTAAAAATCAAAATAAAATAAACAAATAATAAGTAGGTCTTATAAAGCGCATGCAAACACAAAAGGATGTAAGTGATTCTGAGTGAGGGATGGAGTGAACAAGGACAGAGAGGATGAGAGCAGAGGTTGTGACCAGTATGATCAGTCTGAAAACAGCGCAGCTCTACACGATCAACATAAACACCAATAACCAGCTGGTTTAAGCACCATTTCATGCCAAGAAAATATATATCTACCAAGGTCCACAGTGCCAAGTTCAATGTCAGGACATAATAAATAAACTATAATATGGATTGAATCATACAGTCCAAATGAAATAAACTAAAACTTACGCTGAACTAAAAAGAAATAAAAATGTTTAAAGGCAGAATCTTTCGTTCAAATGAGATGCCCCTTTCATGCGAAAAGGGCAGTTTAAAACCGCTGATAGCTAGCAGCCATGGGGTCTTATTCTAAAATAGCAACAAAGAAGAAATTAGCGAGTCGACAGAAGAAACTCCGCCTGGCCGACCTCTGCCACAAGGCCGACGCGCTGATTGCCGGGCACCCGGTGTGTCGCTCGAAAGCAACAGTAACAGACAGCGTCCGAACAGAGCTTTAGGGTTACGTCTTCGGCAGAGTCATCGGTGTCAAGGATTCTCAGCTTTGAGGGGGGCAGGTCAGGAAAAGGGGAGGGAAAGGGGGAAAGGAGGAATGCTGATTAAAAGAAGGCATGTCTAGATACCCCCATCTGCTATACTAATATATTTTACATTGGAAAACTAACATTAAAATACCTTAAATCTCATATGCTCAGAGGTGGAAAAAAGGACAGGAACATGCGCTGATTACAGTGCGCTGCCACACGACAAAACCATGTTAGTGCAGCCATGTGGTGGGTGACACCTCAGCACCACACTAGTCCAAATGGACCAGTGAGAGTTTCTCAGTGCCTGGGGTGCCAATCCTGCCACCAACCCTCAAATTTCCAAAATTTAGGTGGATGTAGATTGACGTCATACCCAGGACAAAGAAACTGCCGGTTAAGGGCCTTGATCAAGGGCCCAACAGACCAGCATCACTCCTGGCATTCAGGGGATTTGGACCAGCAACCTTCCGATTACTGGGACAGATCCCTAGCCTCAGAACCACCAATCCCCCCCCCCCTATAGGAAGATGGTTCACAATTTAAAAATGTACTACAACACTACTAAAATATTTTAACTAGTTTTACATCTATATTCCATAGAATACACTGGGTACATTTAGAACTGTTCTATACACACACTTATATATACGCTTCAGCAGAATTTAATAAAAACTTACAGAATTTGATAATTCTCCTCATAGTTAATCCCCGTCCCCCACCCAGAGTGTGCAAGCATGACCACAGTGTGACTGGCCAGAGGTTTCATCAGTGATGAGAGAGAAGTGCAGAGTCATTCAGAAAACCATACATCCCCCGTCCCACAACAGGCTGCACCTGGACACTTACAACTTCAAAAAGAAACTAACCCAAAACTAGACCAGCACTCACCAGCATCATCTCCTCCTGAAACAAAGGGAAGAGAGAGAAGACACACCTTAACCCAGAAACACAACCACAGCCTGGATGAACAGATTCTCTGGTCTTGCACGGTTACAATTTGTCAGTCAACTACGCTTTAAAAAAATTAAAATAACACCCTCCCCCCAACACACACACGTCTGGCTATTAATGACCAAATATCATTTAAAATCTGCTTCACAGAGCACAGCATAGACAGACATACACAACAGTTAATTGGCAGCCAATTACATGATGATGGCATGGGGGGGTCCTGCTTTAATACGGCCTTTACAAATTGGCCACCAAGATGCATTACAGTGGGAGGGTGGAGGGAATCTATTACAGACTTGGGACCATGATCAGTTGGATCATTTTTACCCCATCACAATTTCCCAGGTAGGGGCAGATATTTTCAGTATGCGCACGAGCATCAGCATGGGGGAACAAGAACGTGGACCATCTCAAGGTCCCCTGAGGAGCCAGGTGTGAAACACTGCCTTAGCGTACCCAAGAAGACACTACAGCACCCCCATTGTTCACAACTGCTGTTGGGAATGTGGTACATTAGCGAGGTCTGTCTAACCGTTTCTCACAGAGCATCTTAATCTCTGATTACTGGACCTGGAAATCATAAATCTGTGGAACAAGTGGTTTGTCCCTCGTGCAAAGTGATGTTTGCTTTCTGTATACAGTCAATGGGTCTGACACAATATGCATAGATGGCTGCAGCATGTATTATAAATTAGCATCTTTCTTTTAGCATTATCAGTGTCGACACCAAATGCTCATGGCCTGTTTTAATTTGCGTAATCTGTCACATCAGCTTAAGATAATGTGACCTGAGCCGACAACAGGGTTCCCTCTGCCGTGAGTGAAATTGTAAATTATGCACCATATGAATACTGTAATTAAAAATGTGACTACAGTAAGGCATCGCTGTATGGTCATACATTATGCTATAGCTGAAATTCTGGTTAAAATAATAGAGAGATTAACATTCAGAAAATTACCTATAAAAAGTAAAGTTTACATCACAAAGAATAAGTCCAGAGGTTCACATCAGCCAATACAAACCAATCTTACTAGACAAGCCAATAATGGACCAGTCAGCTACCATGCATCAATTACCTTTGGGCGGCCACAGTTTTGGCTGCCATTCATGCTTCGGCCTTGCTTGGAGTTCAGTGACCCGGTCGTTGTACCGAGTTCGGTCGTCGGTCACGGTCCGGTATGCCTGTCGTGGGGCGGAGGGATGCCATCAGACAGGAGAACCATCAGCGGCAGTCATTCCATCCACAAGAAGAATGGCCTTCGTGACTCGCCGCCTGCGAGTTCATGCGGAAAAGGGCAACCACACTGCAGACCGAGACCAGCCAGCAAGGAGGCGGCCATTACTCACATAGGCCAGGCCCGCAGTGAGGGAGACGCCACACAGCGCGAAGTACACAAAGTTCTCACCGCTGCCCCCTGGCACACCGGAGGACATGGGTCTCCGGGGAACAACTGTGAGGAGAAGAGAGGGGTTCAGCAGAGGAATACCTTTACATTCAGTGTCTTTGCAGACTTAAGGAGAACATTTCCTGAATAAGATCATTGCTTACATTTATGATAAGGTACATTTACGCTGAAATCTGCCAGCATTGACCTTCCAGCTCAGTCTAGGTGGGTGGAAAAACATCTGTGTGAAACACCACAGATTAAATACCTAACAAACAGCTCAGAAATGCTACGATTCACTGCAGACGACTACAGATCATATGTTGTCCTTGCAAAATGAATCGACTCACATCTGCGGCATGTTTTCATGAGCGAACTCACTGGCAAAGTTAATCCTGCCCAGTAAAGACAACAAATCTGTCAGAGCAGCTTTAATTCATCCTGATAGATCCGGTGGGCTGTACTGGCCCTGGCCAGACGGTGAAGGGCCAGAGGGCATTCTGGGATTATTTCATTTTGCCTTTTGTGTTACATGCTACATTTGATAAGCACATAGAGGTTGACAAAAAGTTATGAAAGCTGAGGACATAGAAATTTTGTCCTTTTATGGGTGCAGGCATAATCGCTCTTCAAAATTAGCACTAATGCCCAAACATTTAACCCTGACCATTTAAAACAGAAGAATGTTAAAATATTTAACACAAGATTGCTTGCTACTTTTTTGTTTATCTGGCGATTACTCAGCGAAATTAATGGACTTTGGAAAATAGGGCTTGACATGCAGAAAACGCAGCCATCAAAGTAGATCAGTTTCAGACTAGTAAAGTTAAATCGGTGCTGTAATGGCAGTCAAAACAAAGCAAGGAATCGGGCAGAAATTAAGAACAACACACCAAGCACTTCGGCACGTGAATGCAGTCAGACCAGTGCAACAACGCCATTAGCAAATCCATGTTTCAGTCTTTCTGGCTTTGACAAGGGAATCATAATTAATAATGACCGCTAACCAACCGGAAGAGGTTCATTTCCCAAATTAAGTCCCCCAGCACAACACAAGTTACACAACGTCCAGAGTACCTGGATTTTACCAGATGGACAAGACATTGACACAGTTTATAAACAAAAAGACATTTAATTTTTTCAAACTTTTTTTTTTTTTTTTTTTTTTTTTTAAGTATTTTGTTGACAATAAATTGCTCTGCTTACAAATAGCATAACTGCATCCAAAAGGTTTTTGTTGTGCAAATGTCAGTCGTCACTGCATTTCTTAACCAAAATTACAAACACAGCTTTCACCTGCACCTATTCCACTGGATATTTTAATGGCAAATCAATTCCAGTGTTTGCCAACACAGTGAATAAGGCATCTGTTTATAATCACTGCCTGCTGTCCTTCTTCAGGAAAATCTGACATAATTTTTTTTAATATTCTGCCCAAAAACCCAGGATGGGGCGCCAACTCAAATCAGATACCAAAGTATGAAATAAAATGATTAATTTCCCTCTTAAGAATTAATCTCTCTCATTCTGTTGAAATGTTTCAGACTAATTTCAGCTGATAAGCAAGTATGTGCTGTGTTTAGGATATATGCGTTTCATCGTTACAATCCCTCCACTTTAGGAGCTCATAGCCGCAGCAGGTCTAATCATCAGATTAATAAAGATGATAAACATGGGATAATTCAGAGCCATGCAGAATTAGCAACGAGCCTTCAAAGCCAGGCCTTTGGCAACACGACACAGAAGCAAGGGCAACCTTGCAAATTATCCTGCATCAAATGATCGTCAGGTTAGGCGAGCTCCTCGATGTAATAAACATTTAATGTTAACCTACTTTCTGATGTAAAGAGTCCTGTATTTCCTGGGGATTGAGCCCCCCTAAGGGTCAAATCCTAGAATCTCCCCTCCTCTGGAAAAAGGGAAGAAACCAACGTGCAATACCTTGCCTTTTTATTCATTAAACCTTGAAGATGCACAACCCGTTCCTCACATTAACATTTAACACTTATTCACCGTGCAGAAAATATTACATAAGCATGAGTCACACTCAAATCCATGGGTCCCCAAAATTCCAGCCTGTGAAAGCAACTGCGCCAAAAATTTTAGTTTTCCACAAACGAGGCTGGGGGTCCCCTCGGTGCACCTATCGCGACATACCGGTTGCAGTTACGATTTAAATGGAATATTCTTTCATATTTTACTAGCTTATAAATTCTTCTAGAACTCATCTAGAATTCAGGCACATGTCATTCACGCCATCTCTGGCATGTAAGGACAAGCAAAGACGACAGATCATTTTTGTTCGATGATTACAAATAATGTAATCACCTTTAAGTGCATCTAAGTGAAAATTTACCACAAAAAAAGTTTAAAAAGCAATTACTATAGTGAGGTGTACAACAAGTAATGTCATTCGGAGATCTGCGAGTTAATCTGTAACAGACAAGGGGAAAATCGAGTTTTAGACGGCATGGTAAACATACGTTTATTCTGGTCAGCATT
This sequence comes from Stomatorhinus walkeri, assembly GCA_026784285.1. Lineage (NCBI taxonomy): Eukaryota > Metazoa > Chordata > Actinopteri > Osteoglossiformes > Mormyridae > Stomatorhinus > Stomatorhinus walkeri. The sequence goes on along the minus strand of JAODUD010000015.1, from coordinate 2,246,179 downwards.
AAAATACGCGCGTATGGTCATTTTTGAACACCGAATTTGACTGTAAATATAATAGATAAAAATGAAAGAAAAAATCTCATAATTCCAGAAAAAGTTACTCGGGTTTTGAAAGGGGTTATGTGACAAATTCCCGTACAGATCCTAAGCACTACCAGACACTATGCGAGTGCAAGCGACTCACAACTTGACCTTCACGTCTCCTTTACTAAACAAAACGTGTCATGTTACTATAACATTATACTTTATGTTATAAAGTGTAACAACAACGAATAACACTGTTAGCGTGCATTTTTAAAAGTATGCATTTACACTGCATTCGCATGTAGGCTTTATGGAACTAAAAAAATGGTTGATCGTTAAAAAAATGCGTCGGCAACAAGAAAACAGACATTTACCATTTCTGCAGAAACCCGCGGGGGGCTTGAGTACCAAAGGGAGCAGGGTCAGGCGAGGCGATCTGCAGAGGAACATCGCGGCCGGCTTGCTAGAGGCTCTCCGCGGCGTGGAGCTGCGCGAAGTGCGCCGATCAGGGGGCTTAAATGAATGACCGTCTGCCAAGCTGGGAATAGAGGGAGGAGGTGATTTCTGTAACGTCACACTGCAGGGAAAAGGTCGAGCAAACACGTGGTGAACGTGTACCATCGTGACTATCTACAGAAAACCTACAGGTTATTACAGGTTCACATGTTCATGCCGCCCGCCGCCTTGTAAACGTACCTGTTGTAACAAGAAAGATGCAATCCTCAAAAATGGCCTTCAAAAATAAACACGACTCCAAATAAATAATTGTTGACTAAATCAGTTTATTCGAATTAACTGTGGAAGTACACTGTTTGATAGCACAAGAAATTTGAAGCAATACGTATGTGTATATGTTATAATACCATCAGATAAGATACGTTTTATGTCGTTTACATGCAGGATCAGAAGTCTGAAGCTGTAGATGAACAAAAACACTACATTATATACACTGCTGGGCGAAAATGTGCAATTCGAGATTGGCCCATTTTTTCCCATGCAGGAGTATATTATACTATATATATTCACTGTGTGTTTTATATATCATTACTACTTGATGAATTGTGAACGTCAGTTCATCTGCCAAAATAACCTCAACATTGCCAGTCTGAAACATAACATAAGTAAAATGTTATGGTCCCAGGAGAATTTTCGTGCAAAGAGCAGCAAAGTGCTCACGAATAAAGTGCAGAGCAAAACAAGAGGAAAAAGGTTCAGACTGCAAATAGTGCGGGCAAACAGTAAAAATGGTTTTGTACACAGTACAAACAAATAATGCTAAAATTAGGCAAGAACATAAAATGGAATTAAAATAAATGGATGGCGTATGTGCAAAAAGGTAGCATCAGACTTTTGTTATTCCAAAGAAGCTGTCAACCAAGCCAACTAAAGCAGAAGTGTGTTTTAATTTTGAAATGCCCATTTATAAGAGTGGGGGATCCCGAGAAATCTCACGCCATCAACTACCTGTCCGAGTCTCTGTGATTCAGCCCCGAAATGTCATCGTCGAGCTCGCGGCGCCCCTCGGCGTGCCGGAGGCTTTCGGTCTCTTTCGTGACGCGAGGCCGGCGCGTGCGCAGACGCCAGCTTGACCCGGAGGAGAAGCGCATCGGCCATTTTGGGCAGAAGGGGGCTTTCTCTCACCACGTGAAAAAGGATAGCCCAAAAGGGTGTTTTTTTTAAGAAATAGCGACAAGACAAGGGGCTCGAACAAAGGAATAGAGATACACACCGGTCTTATTCACATGTGCTGAGAGGAAGGGAACGCTGGTAATAGGAACAAAATGCCAACTCTGCCGCCTAAGGAGAACGCTCTCTTTAAGAGGATCCTGGTGAGTCGTTAGCTAGCCGCTAGCTTGGCGGCGCGGCTCCCGACAGCTTCCCTCCGCAGTTCTCGCTCCTCCACCCGGCCCCGGTCCAGGCGGCGCAAAATGCTGACAGCAGCAGCGCCGAATCTCGGCGTGCGGGCCTCTCGCCGGCCGCCGCAGGAGCCCATCCCCGCGGTGCTGCGGGCTGGCCTAACGTGGGGACGCCGTTGGCCCCGTTGAGTCGGGTCCCGTGGCGGCGTTGCTTCCTATCCCCTCTCCCCATTCGAGGATGTTAGCCTTGCGTAGACCCGGCCGGTGCGAGAAGCGTCGTGGTGGGGGGGGCACCTTAAGTCACGCTCTGAGGCCGCCAGACGTCCTGTCAAGGCGCCAGGCGATCCGTAGCTCTGGGCCACGTACTGATGCCCCGTGCTTTCCGTCCTGACCCGCAGCCGGGCTCCCCCACCGTTCTGGCTGGAGTCGCTCTTGAGCGGCGGCTTCCGGGTGCCTGGCCTGCCGGTTAGAGCTTACCGGTACCGGTCGGTGACCGAGTGGAGAACAGGCTAATCCGACCTTCGGCGAGCCTACAGCGGGCACGGTAAAGCGGCCGGCGCGCACTGCGCTCGTGTGGCTGCACCGCACTGTTACTTTGCCGGTCACTTTGCTCTATTTTTATTAGCAGCCGTTTTAGCATTTGTTTGGGTAATTTGGTGCTGCCTCCCGGGCCTGCTTTTTTGCATGCTAAATCATGCCGTTTTAAAGATTGATTGCTTATAAGTGTCGGGCGGACCAAAGTCGAGTCTTGTCGATTATACAGCCTGCAACTGAACTGTATGGTGAGGATTCTTAGTAATAATAAAAATACTGCGCCCGACAGTGATGACCCTTGTAAATCTGACTCATTTTATTAATTCTGATTATCACTGAAACAATTTCCTAGCATAAATGCAGGACTTATTCCCGCATGATCGGAATGAACGCTGTAACAGACACACAGCGCAGTGTAATGTTTTGTTGTACCAGGATGGTACGGTTTTATAGCTAATTAATCGGACTCCTGTTTGGGGCGCGTGTAAATGCACTGATCTGCTTGCGTATTACTCTTTTCCCATTGGTAGTATTGGAAACGCACTTAAGCGCTTCTGTTTAGGAGACTTTCCTTAGGGCAGGACCCCTCTGAATTAAAAATGGCAACAGCCTGGTCACAAGTCCAGTTCCTGAAACTCTACACCTCGGAGCTGCTCTGACAGTGATGAGGTGCAGTGCTGTTAACCAGTCCCACCACATAACTGTCCCCTTCTTAAACTCGGTGACACAGCTGGTCCGATCACCAGGCCCAGCGCAGTTGAGTTGTGTTTATGACTGAGACCCATGTGTGCTGTCATTTTCTAACATTCGGACCAGCTGTTAATTAGAAGCTGTGCATTTTATTTATGGTGTAGAAATAAATCGAATTATTTGGTGCATTTTTGGTCTTTGATTTGTCCTGAAGTAGTCTAGCAATGGGGATTTGAGACATTTTACCACAGTGCGCTTCCAAACTGCTTAGTAAGGCAGAGTATATCTGAGACTCCTAGTTTAGTTGCTGTAAAGTGAGCTAAAACACAGAAGGCTTCCTCTTGTTCCTGTTGCTTTTTGGACCATTTTGTGGTCTCAAATGGCAGCACTAAATGTCAGTCTAGTGAGCCTCTGAGTGAATTGTGCCTGATCAGATGTCCCCAGGTACTAGCAGCAATGTGATGCCACAGAAAAGTGAGGCTTGTGACTCATTTACAACTCATACTCCTAAGCAAATGGGTCGGTATAAGTTACTGTGTGGAGTAGAGCAGAACTGGGTTATAGGGCCGCGCTCCAGGTGCATTCTGGGATGCAAGACATTGTTTTCTGTTTAATCGATTCATCTTGCTGCTTTGGAGATGGATGGGCTAGTAATGTGGATTGTTTAATCGGTTTGTACACTGAGTGTTGTATTAAGTTATGAAGGATGGTGAGATATTGCAGGAACATGAAATATCGGGTAAAAAGATGCTTGTTTATGTAAGCTTTGCTGTTTGGGGTAGTATTGGCTTGTGTGATATTGGTAACTATTACTGGGGCCTCAAGCATCAAAATAAAATGTCACCCGTAGCTGCCTTGCATTCAGAGCGATCGCTCGTCATGTAAATAAGAAGGAACCCCAAGCTAGACTAACAGCTTCTGAGGAATGTGATTGGAAATCAGTTTGTGTTTCAGTCCTGCTAACTTGGATGCTTTTAATGCAAGAATTTCGATTTGCAGCTGACTGGGTTGTCTAAAAAAAAAAAAAAAAATCCAGAAGGAGAAGATTTAATGGCAGCATGTAATTAATGAGATGTTTGGCTGGTATCATGGCAACCGCCATTCTGTAATTAACCTAAGGGTTTAATTTTAAATAAGTGTTGGGTTTCTGATACATCTCTACAGGTTGTTAAAGGATTGGAAATGCAATGAAAACCTGATGAATCCTCTGCCCCCACCTCACCCCTATATATGCTTAATTTGCATTGTACCGAAAGCTGTTTTGGTAATTTGATGAACTGTGCTTTTGCAGAGATGCTATGAACACAAGCAGTACAGAAATGGCCTGAAATTCTGCAAACAGATCCTCTCTAATCCTAAATTCGCCGAACATGGAGGTAAGGCGAGTCCTGATAGCGGCTTTAGTTTGTGGTTTTGTTTAGCTTTCTGCCTGCTGGTTGATAGCCTCATATCCACTTTTTAAGGGAAATGGTCTTCCTGTCTCAGATTTATCAGGGAGTCCCATATGCCGGCGGTGGTTTTTGGTGCCTCTGCACAGGCGTTTCCTCACACACACACACACACAAACACTCTCTCTCTAACCAGAAACATTAGCGATGAAGGGACTGACACTCAACTGCTTGGGAAAGAAGGACGAAGCGTACGACCTGGTCCGGCGGGGTCTGCGCAACGACCTCAAGAGTCATGTCTGTATCCTTTTGCAGTCTTTCGCCCCCGGGGTGGGGTGGGGTGGGGTGAGGTGAGGAGCAGGTAGCTGGCAGCCTAACAGGTGAGGCCCTTGTGGGTTTATCCCAGGAACGTCATTGACTCCCATAAATTCAGGAGAAACAATTGCGCAAATTTTACAAGTACCTGCTGAGCCAGTTCCAGGGTAACAGCAAGTCCAATATGGCTGATATAGTGTGAACTGTGAGGCCTCAGCAGCCCTTATTTCCATGAACCCCCCCTCGATCTGATGTGCACACGTGTCCAAGTTCCTTAACGGCTTCACTCCCAAGGCTGGCACGTGTACGGCTTGCTTCAGAGGTCAGACAAAAAGTACGACGAGGCCATCAAATGCTACAGAAATGCACTGAAGTGGGACAAGGACAATCTCCAGATCCTGAGGGACCTCTCGCTGCTGCAGATCCAGATGCGAGACCTGGAGGGCTACAGGGTGAGTTCAGCCACCGCCCGTAGCTGCTTCCAGCTCCGCCCGCTGCTATATTGCACTGCCGTACTGCTTATCCAATTATATTTTATCCAAGTGTTAATGTTTTAGATCTGTCTCATCCGGCTAGAATTGCTTTGGATAAGCAATGCTTACTTCTACTCCTTAGATTGATTAGGTTGAACCAAAGAAATATATATATATATATATATATATTGTCAAATTAATAATTGTGATGCAGTTCAAACTTCTGGAATGGTTCTGTTGGCCTCACGGTAAGCCGAATCGTGCGTTCTAAAAGTCCGTGACGGGGGCTTAGAGATCAGTTGCTTGCTCCCTGCCGTTGATATGATATATTCTCAGATCTGTGTCAGAATTTTTTCTTGCATTACAGGAACGCTATTAGTGATATCACAAAAATAATACTTAGACACAAATGCATACATTTAACATATTACATATCAAAGTTTTGAATCCAGTTCCGTACTGAGTTTTAATATTGACTGATGCACAAAAGAGTGATTCAGCCTAACCATATTAAATCTAACCTAACTCAATCTCTGGTTTGATGGTAACAGTGTGTACTCACTATTAAGAACATGAGTGGGATCCAAAACAATTTTGTTGGCCAACTTTAATATGTTAGCGTGGTAAACTGATTCATAGTTTCTCAAGTGGTTGACGAACACTCTTTGAGCATATTTTTATTTGGTGAAACAGATGTGACCTTTAGGTAGTGGACAAACATTTGTTCCCTGTACTATTGCAATACTGTAGAACACTAATGATCCGAGACGTAAAAAAAATAAAAGAATTTGTCTCCTCGCCCACTGTTGTGCTGCGTCTGACTCAGAGAACGCGGCGAGAAATGCAGGCCTTTGACTCGTGTGCTTCCTACAGGAAACCAGGTACCAGCTGCTTCAGCTCAGGCCTGCTCAGCGGGCCTCGTGGATTGGCTATGCAATAGCGTATCACCTGCTGGAGGACTACGAGATGGCCGCCAAGATCATAGAGGAATTCCGCAAGACGCAACAGGTGACGCCGAATACTTGGTCAAGCTTCAGTCTGTCCCAACAACGCATAGGAGAGTTTTCCCAGCGGCGCTGAAAGCATCGATGCCTGTTTTGATCGCTTTTTTTTGCTCCTCAGACTTCTCCGGATAAGGTAGACTACGAGTATAGTGAGCTCCTGCTGTACCAGAATCAGGTCCTAAGAGAAGCAGGACTTCACAAAGAAGCCCTCGAGCATCTCGCCACCTACGAGAAGCAGATTTGTGACAAGTTGGCTGTCGACGAGATGAAAGGTTTGTACCGGGGGGGGGGGGGGGGGGGGTTAAGGGGGGTTAA
>JAODUD010000015.1:2165603-2196067 GCA_026784285.1 Stomatorhinus walkeri | reverse complement strand
CATCCGGGTCCACATCGAGCGTGCCACATCCGGGTCCACATCGAGCGTGCCACATCCGGATCCACATCGAGCGTGCCCCATCCGGGTCCACATCGAGCGTGCCACATCCGGGTCCACATCGAGCGTGCCACATCCGGATCCACATCGAGCGTGCCACATCCGGGTCTCTGAGGCAGACGGCATCCTGCTTCTTACAGACAGCACTGGGCGTGTGCAGTGATCATGTAGGTTTCAGACATATTGCTTATTCAGCTCAGCAGCCTCATATGCAGCTACCTTTCTGTACCCCCGCAGCCCCTCCCCATCACCTATAATTCCTGTAACGTCACTGTGGGGGGGGGGGGGGGGCACATGGCATCTACAGCAGTATTTCTCAAACTCAGGACCCACATTATACCTTGGTCACTAAACCATGATCCAGATTCATGATAAATTGGAAGGGGTTGCTAATATTTTCTCTTTTAAACCCACACACTCTGCAGTTCACTGAAAATGGTCTCATGAAGCAAGCAAAGCGCAGTCCGTATTCTCCTTGTGTGATCTTGCTGTTTGGTCACCAGCATGTATATTTATGTTGAAGCAGGGCCTGTCACTGGGACACCTGTCCTCTCGCCCCAGCTGTGTGGGACGCACTTCAAGACGACCGGAATGACCGCCTGAGACGAGATGAGCCACAGCCACAGCCACGCACACACACGCGCGCAGGGCGCCGTGTGTGTGCCCGCTTTAATAGCGTCTATGGAATGAGGCTGCAAATCGCCGGGACGTAACCAGGCCCAGGAGTGGATCCAATTAGCTTTAGCCACTTCAATCAGACAGCACAAAGACAGCCTCCCTGCCTTTCTGCTCCGCTGACCTTGGTGCCCGCTGGCAGTTTGTGTGGCCAATCCCCAAGCTGTTAGCTTTCGCGTATTTTCACCATCGAGGAAATTTGAGGGGCGATTTGAGGTGTTTTTTATGATGGGGGGCAAAAGAGGGGGTATAAGTCATACATAGGGGCCAGCCATGTCATTAGCCAATGATATGTTTTGAATTGGTGAGTGACAGGGGAGCGGACTAATCAGCTTTCAGCTGGGGTCAGTGCCCCTGTGGCCCCGCCCATATGTGCCCCTGCTCGGGGGCACACCCATTTTAGATGGCCTGGGCAGATTAGGGCACTGTGTCACAATGCCTAACACAGCTGTGCCAGTCGGTGACACTGGCAAGAGCAGCAATAGCCCGTTTGGTTGGCGCCCCGCCCCCATGTCGCCATGACCGTCGTTTATGGAGTCGCAGGTTCTGCCTTTGCTACAACCTCTGGGGCTTATCCGGCCTGTGACCCCGTTCCAAATGGCTGTACCCTGTATGTTTGAAAATGTCCTTGTCACTTGAGCCCCCCATTGATACCAGGGTGTTAAGTTTCAGTGTTGAGCTCTCGTTCACTCAAATTTACCCCATAATGGAATATCCAGCAATCATAGCTTCTCAAAACTCGCCTTTAAAAGCTCGGTGTCTTACTGACGCTGACGCTCGGTGTCACACTGCACCTGAGTCTCACTGTGTTATGTGGAATGCTTGTTTGACATTAGATACAGTGCTGTGCAAAAGCATTAGGCAGTCAGAGAAAATGATTCTTAAATGATCTTCATGTTGGTGTAAAACTATGATGTTCTGTTTGTCCAAGTGTGTCAGCTTAGCCATTTCAAACCCTCTGCTAAAGTCACCCACGGATTTGCAGAAACCGCCCAATACACCATGTATTTCTATGATTTGACCACTACCCCACCTTGTATGGCTAATCCATAGCTCATTGAGTCATTTAACTAATGAAATTAGTAAATGCATTAAGTGAGCTGGAGGAGAAATTTAATACATGGAATAGCTGAGGTGCCCCTGAGGAGGTTTGGGACCTGAAGCGGTGTTCATCTAGCCGTCCAACTAGATATCAGTAACGTTTTGGAGAACAGAAGAAATTCTTAATCATCTTTATTGTTACTCTTAATTTGCATATGTTCTAATTCTAAATTGTGTTTTTTTCTGGGAAAATATATATTTACTGCCCACATAACCTTAAATATTTTTTGGCTGCTTAAGGCTTTTGCACAGCACTGCACATGAAGATTGCTTTCACTATGGGTATATTTGATTGCATCTGCTTTGTGTGTCAGGAGCTTGCTTGCTCTCACGGTGTCATGTGGGTCTCCTCCCATAATCCAAAGGCATGCAGTTAGCTTACTGGGGTCATTAAAAGCCTGCAGCATATGACTGTGTGAGTGTGTGTGTGCCCTGCGTGGGAGTGGGTGCAGGGCCACACTGTGACACTGAGCTGAATTAGCAGAGGGAAGATGGATGGATGGATGGATGGATGGATACATTTTTGTACTTATGATGTTGGGAGCAATGACAAAGGATAGAATTAGTTTTTGGGGAGCACAACTTAATCATTTATATGCAATGGACTATTTTTTTGTGGGTGGGGGTGGGTGAAGCCAAAATAAATACTGGGAACCACTGACATGTCTGACCATGACCAGTAGACCAAGAGTTTTCCTGTACACCCTTCTGTACCCCGACAGCCTCCCAATACTTTAGCGAGGTTAAATCGTTAAATTAATACATCTGACCCGTCATACAGCTTTAGTTATGGTGTTTGGGTGTGGTTTCAAATATTACCAGATTAAATGGGTTTGATTCTATAATAATTCGTCACAGTGGAGGTGAACACATTTCTGAGAAGATAAAGGAAAACTTTCTAGACTTTATATTAACATAAACATTTTATTCCATATTGTCCAATATTTCATCGCATTATCTGTGTGTTGAATGCATGTGCAGACATCATTAACCAATATGGTCACTAAATCCATACACATCCTTATTATATGTGTCCAGAATGTCTATAGGCTTTGGCTTGGCTGTCTGCGTGCACCTACGCGTGTACTACCTGGCATACTGCTCTGTGATGAATACCGAACCACGGAATTATCAATGAGTCACTTTTTAGGAAGTGCTGAATTACCGAGAGTCGCTCTTCCTAATCTACATGAATGCTTTTAAGATACCGAAGTCTTATTATGAAAATGGATCAAATTGATTGGCTGCATGTAATAAGTGCACTTGCTGCTAATGTTAAATAAAATTTAATGACTGCATTCGAAAACCAATAAATTAACGATTGTTAGGCGCATACTTTGACTATCCCTGTTATCCCATGTTAAACCCTATTAATGGGATTTCATTTCGTGTGTTGGTTGTTTGAGGGTGGACCAAATGTAAATATCCATTTAGCAGTTATTTAGTAGTGGTGGTGTAGTCCCTTACCGTTGCCTGCCAGGGGTCACGGAGCGGAGTAGGATGATTGGAGTATCCTCCTCCTCCGCAGGCTGCGCGCTCGGGGCGGGAGGGGCGGGTCTCGGGCGCTCTGGCCGCCTGGCCATGCACTGATCGCGGCGTGTACGCGCTTCGGCATCTAGGGGATGAGACCTTAACTGTTGCCTTACCTAGGATTTATTGGGATGTCGTGTGGATTTCGGAGGTAGAGCGAACAGTGGAGCGTAGCTTTCTGGGATTTAACAGTGCACACTGGGGCATCGGGGTGAGTTTTCCTTTATCATACTATTATTTAAAAGCAATTCCTGTTCAGACCCCTTTAAATTCTGGGTTTTTAAATAGCCTAGATATATTTTTAAAGAGTGCGCGATATATGTGTGCCTAAATTGTCAGTGGTTGAGGTGGAGGTGCGGTTTACATGCAAATGCAGTTTTTGGTGCCACGCATTAGTGAAGATCGATAACGGAAAGTGCAGGATGTTGCTTGATCTTGGATAAATTATAAGAAGCAGCTGCTCATTAGGAACACGCCGGTCCTGGACAAATTACGCAACATATTGTCATGATGAACGCTGGGGCTTGCATTGAGAAGATAATAAAATAGCCTATTTACTCTGCGGTGATTCCAGCAGTATTATTACAAATAAATTATGAATTATAAAGCAGCTGTGTAAACTGTATGTGTGATCAACTCGACTGTTTTAATGGGGCGTTAAAAGTAACAGAATTATCCACTAAAAATTATTTTTAAGGGAATTAATGGTGTTAGGTAAATACATAGTGAGGACAGCCACAGGTGTGGGTAAGGTGTGTGTCCACTGAATGTTACAGGAATGTCGCCTTTTAAAAATAAATATATTCCCTGGATACTATAAGACATACGACACTTCAAAATCTGCGATGTTCATGCACTGGCGAACAAGCCTCGAGCGTAAAGTAAAAATCCCCGGGATATGAGACCCAGGAAAGGGAGCGTCACGCTTTGTAATACGCAGGAGAAAGTCGTGGGTCCCTTTCAACTGAAGTGGACTTTACAGAGAGGGCTGCGCTTTGTTCATTTAAACGAGTTAAAGGACTGGGGTGACAGCATGGCCCGGTTCATTGCACTTAATGAGAACAAATAGAGAATCTTGTTTTTAATATTGAAACTGACGGGAAATGTGGTCACTGCCTATACTCAACTGCGAGTGCTGTGCTGATCCCTCGGGACGAACTGGATGGTTATTATTATTGTTGTTGTTATATAGATATGTATTAGTTTCTTTACCACCACGATTTCGAGATTCAAATAATATTTTGTAGACATTGTCTTGTACCAAAAGGAACTTAATTACCGGAGAAAAACTGAAACGGCGAGGGGCTGAGAAACAATCAGTGTCCTTTGATTTTTAACTATAATGCAGGTATTTAGAGCAGACATTGGTGGTGAATATATCATTAGTAACATGTCACCAGTTGCATCAGTGGCCCAGCTGTAGTACTTCATGCCGTGATGATTTATTATCTTTTTCCTACCCTGTGGTAGTTTTGCTTCTAATGAGGTATTATTTTCGATTGACCGTGTTCAGCTTTCAGCCTCTGCTGTTAGACTGCTCCCTTCATTCCGTGGGTCATTTTAATTTCCTGCTTTTACATTAGAACCTTGCATTAAATCAAACTAAATCCACAGTGTCTCTAAGCACGACCCCTTTATATTGTGACAGGGGTGTTTCAGTATTATTCTTCATTATTCCTGATAATGCTCTAGTTTCGTTGTTTAATGTAGGCCTGTAACGTTAAGGCTTTGCGATGTCATGTTGATGCCATGCTGTGAAGTGTTTTTAAGGGTAAAATATTGTTTTGAAGTTTAAATTATGCAGAAGATGTTACCCTGACAGTTGATTCTCCTGGGTGGTGTCTAGGTCAGCAGCTCAGGGAAAGTCCTGTTTGGAAAGTCATGGTTGAAGTCCTTTGTATTTGTAGAGTATTTATAGAGTATTTATAGAGTATTTCTAACACTGTTTGGCCATTGACTCCAGAACCTGTAGGCTATAGTGAAGCTGAGTTGAGTAACGATTCTGTTTTGTCTTAAATATCTGGTGCCACAAGAAAAAATAGCTTCCCTCTTGACAGCAGAGAAAAGTAACATCCTACATTCCATCCATCCATTTTTTAATATCTGCTTGTCCTATTTATGATCGCAGGGTCCAGAGCCTATCCTAAAAACTATGGGTACAAAGCAGGGAATAACCCAGGATGGGGCACCGACCCATCACAGGGCACAAGGCAGGGAATAACCCAGGATGGGGCACCGACCCATCACAGGGCACAGTCACACACCAATCACACATGGAGGGACCCTGTATGACACAGGGGAAACATACAAACCAATACACTCAGAGTGGAGGCGTGATTTAAACCCCCCAACTCTGTGGTTATGAAACCACCATACCACACGTGACAAGACGTAGCTGCGTTACATACCTCAAAAATACCCATAACATAAAAAAATACATTTCTATGACCTCACCTCCCATCTTTTTTTCAGGTTACATCACTCGCTGCGTCACGCTTTCGAGGCGCAAGCACAACGTCATACCTCCTGCAGTCACAGGACCTGCGGAGTTTGAGAGAATCTTCCGAGCTCAGTAAGTCGCACGCAGACTGCATGTGGTAAGGTTAGCTTTTAATGTGCTTGTAATTGGGTGTGAGTTTCCAGCTGGGATTTTGCTGTAGTGTGTCCCATCAGAACCAGGCAGGGAAACTTGTGCACAGGTAACAAAGACAACCATTAAAATGAAACACAGACCACATTTTTAGGAAATACATAGATTATTTTTAACGTTTTATTTTGTATTGCAATGATGGAAATGTATCATCATTTAAATCCATCCGCCTACCTACTGATATTTTTTATCATCTTTGTTTAAATCCTTTAGTTAAAATTTCAGTTCTAATAGTTTAATAAAAATGAGACCAGAATGCAGCAGCTCAGTTCATGGTTGGGGGTTCGAATCATAGCTGGATGGTGTGCCCATGTTCTACTCGTTCTGTGTGGGTTTCCCCCTGTAGTCCAGAACATGATTACGTCAGCTAGTATTAATGTGAGAATGGTATGTGCCCAATGATGGACTGGCATCCTGTCCAGGGTGTACACCAGCCAATGTGCGAAATACCTGTCAATATTCGGGGGGGTCCCCATCCCCCTATTGTTACGCAATAATGATCTTGAGATCCCCTAAAAATTTTGCTTTTGAGGCTTTCAGGGGGTCTCATGGGTTAATCAGGGGTGTCGGACCCCCCCAGACCCCCCCGTATCTCACATGCTGACCCCAGTCCCATGCTCTGTGATGGACTGGCATCCCGTCCAGCGACTGTCTGATCTGGCTTTCTCAGTAATACATCATTTTGGATAAACATGTGTCTTAAATAAGTAAAATGTAGATCTCATGCTGCCTGGTGCACTATTGCATGTTTTGTTTGGTCATTTTAAACATGTGAATTGTCAGTTGGGTTTATAATATCTTCTTAATCATTTTCTGAAGTCCTCACAATGGTTACAGGCTCCAGTTCTCCTACAGACCGTAATCCATGTTGACGATCATGTGAAACTCTCTAAAACCCCAAAGCGTAGCCAGGCCACTGAGTGTTGGTGGTTCCCCCTGGTGAGAAGCAAAGTCTTAGCAGGTCCTGTGAGGACGAGGAGGCAGCGCTGCAGTTTGTAGATGCTGCATGAGGTCATACCACACTGCGGAGGGACACCGAATGCGTTGGTGTGTGTGTGTCTGACAGGGAGTAGAATGGAAACTGTATCTCTGCCACTTATGACTGCAGGCATTTCAGGTGTATTTGTTAGCCTGGGCCTGTACCTGCAGTTCTCCTTCTCATCTCCCCACCCCAGCACTGTGAGACTGGCTTTGGGGAGTTCACGCTTTGACCCAGCTGTGCAAAATTCAGCCAGCAGGGCCGGCCTCACTAAAGGCAGATGAGGCAGCCGCTCAGGGCCGGCCTCGCTAAAGGCAGATGAGGCAGCCTCTCAGGGCCGGCCTCGCTAAAGGCAGATGAGGCAGCCTCTCAGGGCCGGCCTCACTAAAGGCAGATGAGGCAGCCGCTCAAGGCCAGCCTCGCTAAAGGCAGAAGAGGCAGCAACTCAGGGCCGGCCTCGTTAAAGGCAGAAGAGGGAGCCGCTCAGGGCCGGCCTCACTAAAGGCAGATGAGGCAGCCGCTCAAGGCCAGCCTCGTTAAAGGCAGAAGAGGCAGCCGCTCAGGGCCGGCCTCGTTAAAGGCAGAAGAGGCAGCCGCTCAGGGCCGGCCTCGCTAAAGGCAGATGAGGCAGCCGCTCAAGGCCAGCCTCATTAAACGCAGAAGAGGCAGCCGCTCAGGGCCGGCCTCACTAAAGGCAGATGAGGCAGCCGCTCAGGGCCGGCCTCATTAAAGGCAGAAGAGGCAGCCGCTCAGGGCCTGCAAATTGCTTGGATTGCGCTGGAAGTGGAAGAAATTATTGTTTATTTTCCTTGTAGCCACCCTCCCAAGTAATGTTTTGCCTAGGGCCCCTGAAAAGGTACGGCAGGCCCAACCTGCAGTTAAAACAGGATAAAATAAGGACCTTATTGTCATTATACATCAGCACAATGAAATCGTAAATGAATGGCAACTGAAATGAAAAATAAAAAACACAAAATAAAGTAAAACAGATACTTCCATATAAAATGCAGACTATGGAGAAAGTGGTTGATATAGACAGAGTGGCATTATACACAATGTGAAGTAATTACTGTACCCACCAAAAGGGCTCCAAGGCCAACCGGTAAACTGGCAACGGGGTCCTGGGCGCCCAAGGTTCACTGATGCATGTGGAGGGTGAAGGATAGCCCACCTGGTCATGTTGAGGGCGAAGGATAGCCCACCTGGTCATGTGGAGGGCGAAGGATAGCCCGTCTGGTCATGTGGAGGGTGAAGGATAGTCTGTCTGGTCATGTGGAGGATGAAGGATAGCCCGTCTGGTCATGTGTAGGGTGAAGGATAGCCCATCTGGTCATGTAGAGGGCGAAGGATAGCCCGTCTGGTCATGTGGAGGGCAAAGGATAGCCTGTCTGGTCATGTGGAGGGTGAAGGATAGCCCTTATGGTCATGTGGAGGGTGAAGGATAGCCCGTCTGGTCATGTTGAGGGCGAAGGATAGCCCTTCTGGTCATGTGGAGGGCGAAGGATAGCCCATCTGGTCATGTGGAGGGTGAAGGATAGCCCTTCTGGTCATGTGGAGGGTGAAGGATAGCCCGTCTGGTCCGATCCCACAGGCTGTGACAGAAAGGTATCAGAACACACCGTGCATCACAGCTTGTGTATCGGGCTGCGTAGCGTCAGACCGGTCAGAGTGCCCATTGACCCCTGACCACCGGCCAAAGCATCTACAATGGGCATGTGAGTGTCAGGTCTGGGCCATGGAGCAATGGAAGAAGGCGGCCTGGTCTGATGAGTCACTTTTTATGTTACATCATGTGGACGACCGGGTGTGTGTGTGCGTTGTTTACCTGGAGAAGAGGTGGCACCAGGATGCTCTATGAGAAGAAGGCAAGCCGGCAGAGGCAGTGTGATGTTCTGGGAAATGATCTGCTGGGAAACCTTGGGTCCATCATGTGGATGTTACTCTGACCCAGACCACCTACCTAAACATTGTTGCATACCAAGTAAACACTTGAGACAGTCGTGCGCTTGGAAGGCTGTGCTCATGCTACATTTGGCCACAGACACAGATGGTCTTGGTCGGTGCATGCATACAGCAGTGATATTCCACCCAACCAGCAGAGGGCAGATGTATTGCAACAATAGCAGTGAAATGGGTAAACTTTTTATGAACAGTTTTAAAGTTGTTTGTACAGGCTTAGGAGGTATTAAAGTAATACGGCATACCGTGGTATTTTGAAATTCTTATGATTAAATTAGCTGGGACCCTCCACCACTCTTCAATGAATTTTATCGCAAAAAAATTAAAATGCCTGAAAAGTCTCACTTTTGAAAATACCGTGTACTTCAGTATAATGTCTGGACAGGATGAAACATTAGATATGCGGGTACCTCTACGCCACCTCATACAGCTGCTCACTGTAACTACTATTACAAAAACTATTCTTTCTCTACTCTTTCTTGGTTGGCCTCTGCTCTGTGAAAGTCAGTGCTGCCACCTACTGGAAATACCTAGTTAATTGCCATGCACATGCGCAGTCAAAGGGCTACACAAGTACTGTCCACAGTCGTCTGGCACAAATCCCAAATGAGGAAGTGTACATCACCCTGTGCACGAATAAAAGTGTGCGTGGGAAAATGAAATAAGAAATGGCCTTAATGTACCTTTCCACACTGCAGAAATTGTTCAGTGATGATTTGAGTAACGTGAGAAAGGTGATGACTTAGCCTCCAGATTCCCCAGATCTCAATCCCATCCAGCATCTGTGGGATGTGCTGGACAAACAAATTCAATCCATGGAGGCCCCGCCTTGCAACTCAGATAATTAAAGGATCTGCTGTTAACGTCTTGGTGCCAGATACCACAGGACACCTTCAGAGCTCCCGTGGAGTCCATGCCTTAACGTGTCAGAGCTGTTTGGTGGCTCCAGGGGGACCTGCACAATATTAGGCAGGTGGTGTTAATGTTGTGGCTGATCAGTGTAAACAGGAAGTGGGACTTTGTCTCAGTTTACTGTGGATGACAAAAGGGTGTTTTTTGTCCACTTTCAATTATTTGTTAGGGTTATCTAGGTATTGTCTTTGCTTGGTGTAATACAGAGCTTGTTGAAAACAATCCATTTGGTTTCAATAATCTCTGCAGTAACCCTGAACCCATTGTGGGGGCTTAAGATATGAAGCAGTTTGTACCCTAGATGGGGAACAGTCTGCCACAGAACACATACATTTATAGCTTAGCTCACACACAAAGGATAATTCAGAGACATCAGGCCCTAGGTTTTTCGCTGCACGAGGACACCGAAAATGTCCAATCAGCCAGAGCAGGTAACAAGGAACTTGGCCCAAGATTCGAACCAGCAACCGTGGGGATGCAAGACTACAGTGGGTCCTTTTACACCCAAGACAGAGACTTGATGGCCAAATGTATGCTACACCAGTAGAACATAATGAGAGGAGAGGAGAGGAGAGCAGGCTGTACTCTGCGAAGCTGATGTTTCTCCAGTGCACAGTGAATAATTTCCAGTTTGATATCCTTGCACCATTTCTAGCTCCAGCTGCTGAGGGCCATGTCAGCGAAAGGCATGCAGCACATGGCGGGAGGAGGCTTGTGACTGGAGTTTGCCGCTTGTTTATATTGGCTGCTTTTGCCAAGTGCTGAGGGCTTTTGTGCATGTAACCTATTCCAGGAGAACTTAAGGTTCAAGTGTTTCGCGGTCTTGGGCACGGACCTGCTTTATCTCCAGTTGCTAAGCAACCACGGCACCCTATCATCCTTCAGGGAATAATGATGGTGTTGGGAAACATTACTCATTGTTGTAAATCGCTTATTTATCCGTTGAAAATGTGGTATTTACTCGCTGAATGTGAGAACCATGAACAGTGAGTATATGCCAGTAATGCACAGCCCATTCTTTCGTAAACTGAGAAAATTACAGCGAGCAAATCAACTGGAAAGGGGTAAACATTAGGAGAGATCATTACAGTGAAAATGACTGAGTAAAACAGTGCGGCCATGCAACGGAGTATGAAAACACGACGGTTTTGCGTTTTATTTAAAACTATTGAAAATGTGCATTGAGGAAAATGGGTTTTGCTTTGGCACCATAACAAAGACGCGCTTTGGAGACTCGAGAAGGAGCCAAGCGCTGCCGGTAGGAACTAAGGGCGGCCGCGGTGCCCGGCAGCCGTTCTTCGGTACCGGACATATCGAAAATACAAAGGCGAAACCGCGTCGGTGGGGCCGGTTTAGTGTGTGTGTGGAGGAGACAGCTCATTTATTACCGTGATTAAAATGCGGGAGCTGAGCTCGGCGCAGACAGTCCGAGTGCATTAACATCGAGCGCGTCTGATCACGCAGGCATGTATTAAAGGTTATTTAAGTTAGGGCGATCTGTAGCGGATAAACCCCCTTATTCACCCGCATCCCCAGGGATAAAGCAAATGCAAGCCCAGCTCCGGTCTAAAGAAAATGAGAAAAGCATCCTCCAGCAGCGCCCCAATACCTAAGGCTTGTCACAGACGACTGAATAATTATGTCGTCACTAATGCCTCTTGGTTCATCACAGTCAGGGCCGGCATCATGCAAAATAGAGGAGAGGGCATGATTCATTAGGGCGATGAATTAAGCGCTGTTCTTTTTACATACGTGCTCTTAATTATGGAAATAGGCTGTTGTCTCCGAGACGCAGCGGTGCGCTTTGCTGTTAATCACTGATGAGACCCAAACATAAGCTGTACTGGTGATTACCAGCTTTCCTCTCATTTCCTGGCAAATGAATATGATTATTGGATCTTTTACTCAGCAAAATAAAACATTACAGGCATAACGGGGGCGCTTAATTAAGAAATGAAATCGAACGCTACTGACAGGGAAAGTGGGTCCCGCTCCAAACATCATCAGTTCTCGATGTTTGTCTGAAAATGAGTCATTTCAACAACCTCCTGTTAACGCCAAAGGTGCACTCGATTTATAAATAAAAAACTTTTTTTGTTATAAAACAAATCCTGCCCACTTGGCACCAGGTGTATTTGTGCTGAATATTTCACCGAAGGTGTTTTTGATTTTTCTCTAAATATGTTGCGTTTTGCCGATATATTTTATCGCATGTTTTCTTTTGCTTGATTTAACCCATAGGTCCTTGCACTGCATGTCATACATGCCGATCTCTCTACCACGTGTCCGATAAACGTTAACTACCCATAGAGCGGTTAGTTTAATTTGTCTCTGACTGATTGTACATGTTCCCCCAGACAGGACTGCGTGGAGATCTACCCCCTCTTCCTGGTTGTGTTGTGGATCTCTGGAACCTTCTTCCATGAAGGTAACTACCTGACATACTTGAAGGCAAAAAGAACCTCAAACATTTAAAGCACATAGACGCAAATAGCCATTCATTGTACCACAGACCAAAAAATTCTCCCTCCCCTGTAAGGACCCTCTCCTCATTAACAAGTCATGGTGTTATGTATGAATTATTTTTGAGCATATATTCTATATTTCCAACGCACTGCACGGCCTGGAGCAAGCAGTGAAGTACTGATACCACTATCTGACATAGCATCAAAATTAACCGGAATCTAACATCCTTTTTATACCTTTGTTTCCCGAACCTAACAGTCCCATTCCTGTTGTAATGCAATTCATGATTGTGGCAGTTGCCTAGGTGACACTTGTATTAGTACAATGACACAGGGTCACCACACGTCCGCGTTTCCCTGGACACGCCTCTTTTCGGGCCCCCATCCAGACGTCCGGGCGGCTTTTCAACAATCGGAGGTTTGTCTGGGTTCATCGCTGCAACCCGTACGATCCAGTTACACGATCAAGTTACACGATCAAGTTACACGATCAAGTTACACTGAAGTACGGAGTGAAGGACCAAATCACCGATTTTCAATATACAGCAGCCACTCAGTAACACCACATGGCGTTTGCTTAAAAAAATTGATATTCGTATACCTACGTGTCACACTGCTCACGAGTGGCATCAGCCCCTGGGAAGTTTCTGCGAGTGACATCGCTTAAATATTTTATATTTGAGACATTTTGTGAGCGACACAGCGTCCTCCTTTTTCGTCTCACCAAATATGGTGACCCTACAATGACAGACTATCATTTAAATACTGCACATCCAGCTTAAAAATTAATGACTAAAACCTGCAGCACAGAAAAAATATAGGCCTACCTACTAAGTGAAATTAGGAGAGACAAAGTATACTGTCAAGTGGCACTAAGATGGCAAACCATTGCAATGCTTAAAACATAGGCAGGGTATGTATGTTTTAAGCATGTAGTTTTGAAATGAAATGATAATGAGAGACAAAGGTGAAAAGATATAACATAATGACAAGGCAGAATACAGCAAGAGTCTTTTTTAAAGCATTATGTCATCTGGCACAGACTATTTCAATGCTGTGCGGCTTACAGAATGACCAGGTACCATCATCAACGAGCCCTTAAAACACTCAACTACATGATCTTATTGCAAAGGCCTGCATAGGTCACACTGTATATCAACCCACATGGAACTTTCAAGAAACATTCTTACATATTTCTGGTATTTATATACAGCTGTGGAAAAAATTAATTGACCACGGCAAGATTTTCAGTTTCTCTCATTTCTCAAGTCATGGCTATGCACCTGTGTAAAATATACATTTTTTTTTTGCAAACTCCATGCTGGCTCTTCCCTGCTTCTCATTGATGAAGGGCTTCTTCTGTGTTTCCTGCAGTCCTGCTTCCAGGAGCCGGTTTTGAACTGGCCTAGCAGTGAACTTCACACCACTTAATGTCTCCCATTCTTTCTGAAGGTCACACGAGGTCATCCTCCTATTTATGAGGCCGGATACGTTGAAGGTCTTAGAAAGCTGCTTCTGCCGTCTAACTGGCTGCCTGAAAGTAGCCTTCTGCTGGAAGAACCTAGATTAAACCAGGATTTAACAATTTAACAGATTCTTAAAAAAATAATAATAATAAATTCCAGAGCTGTAAGCCTCAAAGAAAAGTTACCGTGCAAACCTGTAACACATCTTGTTCTGAACACTAAGCACAGTTTCTAAACAAAATTAACTTTTTATAATGCCTGGTAGGCGAAATATGCCTTTTATATGTATAGCAAAGCAGGCACCTTAAAATATGATGACGTCGGTGTTTGTGCAATCGGAAACAGTCCAGTGATCAAAACCTATCACCGTTCTTCATCCACAAAACAAGCTAAATTGGGTAAATATTACAGAAGCTCCCAGTAGATAATGGCCCATTCGCACCTTGCAGTTCAGGGGTGTAGTGGGATCGGGAACAACACAAATCAAAAGAAAAGCGGTCAAAGTTAATTTAACATTTTTAATGTATTTCAGTGACGTTCTAAGTAATTCTGACTGAGGGAGATGAAATAAAGGGAGAAAGCCGTTCGAGTGCTGTTTACAAACGCAGCACTTGAGAAGCGCATATAATAAACAGAGATGCTTTACCCATTTACCACGTTTGGGTTGGTAACGACCTGACACTTTTCTGGCAAATAAATGACAATTAGGCACAGCCTAATTCTAACCTTCTTATTGGAAAACATTAAAAACAGTTAAATAATAAGCAGGTGTGAAAGACATATATGTAATAATAAAAAAAAAAACTGTCCGACAAAACATTTACTTGTAAGTTTTAATCAACTAAGCCGTTTGCAGAGCAGCAAAGAAGATAAAATATTTACGTAAAAAAAAATGACCATGATTATTCTGGGGGCCCCTGCCCCAGTAAGTCCGTCTAAATCCCAGGTACATGAAGGTTACGTACTGCTAACTCTTCTGAGCACATTCTGGTCAATGAAGACCTCGGAAAGAGTATCCAAGGTCTCACACCAAAGCTCGTTTTTGATCTTCAGTAAAAATGGTCCTCACCTTCACCAAATGCTTTGTAATCTGCCTTTTTCAGCACTGGCAACAGTTGGTGGTCTGCTGTTCATTTTTTCCCGCCAAATGTATTTTAATGGTTACGTCAACTCTACGAAGAACAGGTAAAACCATGACGCACTGCACCACAGAACAGTGATGAACTGTGCTACAGAGAATGAGTCCTGCTGAAACTGCAGCGTGTGCCTCTGCCTGCAGGTTACTAGGGTTTTACCTGTCCCTGGGGGCTCTTGTCCTGCTGACAGCGACCGGGGCCGCTGGCCTTCTGCGTCAGTTTCTTGATGACTACCTTGACGTCAACATGCACAAGGTTTTCAAGAGTTAGCGAGTTTGCCTGAACATACGTTGTCGCTTCGTCCAGGTAACAGCTGCGGCTTTCGACCAAAAACAAATACACTTGTTTGAAATGTTAAAACTGTATTAGGTATTGCTTTACATTAACTGCACCTTCATAATACATTCATAGAACATCCTAACATACCCTAACAGCGTTAATGTACATTAATAACAAACATTATACAATTACGTTTGTTATTAATGTATATTAAAACTGCTAAGGTATGTTACGAGGTTAAGGCGTACTTACATGCTGCTTATGAACGTTCTATGAATACATAATGAATGCATCATGAAGATGCAGCTGAAGTGTTACGCCATACCATAAGGCCAATGCATCCCTACCTTGCACTTTGAGAATGGCATATTTGCAATGTCTGTACAAAAGATTAGGAGTGGTATGGTTCCTGACTGGTTTTACATCAAGCCTGTTTCAATCAGTATAGGTGAAGGAGAGGTGACGAGGTAAACAAAGATTTTCCGGGCTTGAGACATGGACTGTTTATCTGATAGAAGATGGGAATTTAATGACCTTCGAATGGGGTATGATAGTAGATTCCAGGCAACACAGCTGTGTTTTTAAAACTGAAAAGATTTCAGTCTATGTCCGTGATGATCTGGAATCAGTACGGGCGAGGGTCACCGTGGAAGACCTTCCAAACGTCATTCAGCCCGCGACCTGAGGGTGGCACGATGGCAAATGGAGATCTAACGGAATATTAGGGTGGCATCCCTATGCTCAGTCTACGCAACATCTGAATAGAAATCAAATATCGAAATCAAAATGCTCAGTGCTTTGTCAGTTCTCTGGCTGCAGATGGAACAAACAATGACAAAAAAAATAATTTTAAATCACGGCCACGTACAAATGCATGCATCCTGCTTGACGTCCATTCTGTGTTGAGCGGATGCTCCGATTCCATTTCCTGCTGAGTTGGACGAAATGTGAATTTGCTGTGTTTCAATAGCTTCCTTTAACGCATGTCACAGACTCAGATTTTGGTGTGTGCACTCTGGTGAGAAAGTCGACTGGTGATGTCTGGCACTTCTTGATCGATTCCTTTTGTCTGATTATATGTGACTTGCTTATATTTTTACTACCCCCCCCCCCAAGACAAAAAATATAAATAGTTCATTTCTTCAATGTAATTGGCAGCATTATTTTTTCAGTTGAAAAAATTTGTGTAGGTTTATAGACAGACAACCTTATCCTACAGTCTCACGCAATCTCACAATCCCCTAAGCAAAGAAACAGAAAAATGTATCGTATAAGAGTTCATTTAATACAATAAGAGAACATTCTCCTTTATTTTTACGTTTTCTGCAAAAAAAGTTATAATTCTCTCGAATTGACATTTCATAATTCTATACAAGATAAAGAAATAAGCACTGCTTAAGGTACAGAGTGAAATCTTACAATTCAAAAAAAAATTAGAATAGGTTTACAGTACAAATTAGTAGTAAGACATTGTCTGAAGTGCAATGGTGTAGCTCAGATGAGTTTAAACGTGAGGTTAAAAGAAAGAAAAAAAGTAAAATTTTAAAGAAATTGCAATTTCCTTAAATTTTGTTGCCAGTTATCTGATGTTGTAGCCTGTAAAACATATTTACAAATAACTTTAATCTTTAATATATAATTTCTTTAACATCACATGTACTTCAGCACCAGTACAAAAAGACCGAGGGAGGGAAAACAGTGTCTCTTTTTCTTGGTCCCAGATCCATAACTTTTGGGGGGCTCAAAGCGATCTTTTCTTCAAGTACTGAGCTGCGAGTCGGTTGCCTGCAACGCTACCAGATGCTGAAGTGTTTTTTTTCACCTTTTATTTTTCTTTCAATTTTTTATTTTATTATTTTTTTTATTTCATCTGTAGCTCTCCCACACATAAAACAGTGATGGAAATATTTCCAGACCAATTTCCAGCCCGGGAGGGAATGGAACATATACATGGGTATGCAGAGGCACAAATGGGTTCAAATTAAAAAACAAAAATCAGACTTCTGCTCTTTGGGAGGGGGAAAAAAATCACTGCTCCAACAAACAAAATATTTTAAATGGAAAAAAATCTGTCTTGTGACAACAAAATAAATATGAAAGTTTGTCTTGACACTGATTTTCAGGTACAATGAACACAGACTGCTCACAATGATGTACTGTATAAACAGACATTAAATTGTCAATATGTAATAATAAAATTTTATATATGAAGGCCCACAGGGTCAGTGAAGGCTTTGTTCTATATGAGTTGAGCTTCTAAACTTCATTTTACATTTGATTTTTTTTCCCCCAGAAAGCTATATCTTTTGTCATACGGCTGTATTTTTTCTTTTTGATCTGTGGAGTGATTCTGATCGGGATCCTGGCTTGAGGTTCCTGTAGCAGGTTGTGAGTCTATGTCCTTAATCCTTACACACACACATATAAAATCTCACACACAGTGATGCATGATGGGAAATTTAGAGATGCCAACTACCCAAACCCACATGATATGGGGAGAATATGCCAACTCCACAAAAATACCCAAGTGGGACTCGAACCCACAACCTTGGAGGTGTGAGGCGAGCCACTGTGCCACCCAGGTATCAAAACCATAGATGTAATCTATAGTGTTCTACGGCATACAGAATTGACCTATTTATCTATACTTTTTTGGAGAGGGTGAAGGACAAAGGATAAACGCTGAAGAATAAGCACAGCTGTAGCAGCCTGAATGGGCAGCCCTGGGGCGATGTAGCCGGTATCTCTGTGGCTTAACAGAGTGCCTGGCGGGAGGACAACAAGGTGACTGTTAGGCAGAACAACGCTGCGACAGTGTGCGCTATAATGTGCGCCATTGTAGTGGGGGAGGGGCTTTAAAAACTGGGGCGTCGGCGCTCCGGTCCGCCTTTTCACGGCGGGAGGACAAGGACAGCATTCATGCACTGGGAGGACTCAAAATTCCAGCCAGAGCAGTCTGGAGTTCTTAAAGAAAACGGACAGACAGGACGCGAAACGTCGCTAATGTTTATATGGCCGTCGTTACACACCAGCATGGTCATTGTCATCGTCACGCGGCTCACAATATGCAAGCGGGCCGAGTTTTATAAATTCTGAGATTCTGTGTAGAGGAAAGGTGGTGGAGGGTTTTATGAGGGCTTTATTAAGAGTGTGACAAAGGGTACCAGTTCACGGCTTCTCATGATGTGAAACGAAGGCCATTCCTGCAAACACGCAAGTTGTTTATCAGTCGGGGGAGAGAGATCGCAAACGTGAGGGGTTATCTGAAGATTCACGTTTCAAGGACTATTTAGGCTTTTAAGGATAATGCAAAATCTTTAATTTTATAATAAAAAAAAGACAAAGTCACTTGTGGTGGCTTATACATTCATCACCTACCATTTAAAACGTTACACTTTAAATATAAAGCTCTGTGATCACCCTCCCATAGCTGCCACTTAACCTTTGTTTATTCCGCTCCAGCTCCGGTGCATTATGGGTAGCCGCCAGGTCCCTCACAGTAGGATGTACATGGAAACTCAGCCGAAGGCAATGCCTCATGCCGGTTGCCTAGCAACAGCCCACACTGACAGGGGTTTGCTCCAGTTCCTCACAAAGAGACGCTCCGTGGCCGTTTTCACAGTATAAACTTAACACAAGCCACTTACAAATCGACTGAATTAAAAAAAATGAATGAATGACAACAGTATTTTCTATCGCTCCCTCAGAGAGACCATTAAATCCATCTGTGATAATTTGAATTTGTTTACAGACACGTTATTTTGATGGCGCAAAGACTTTTAGGTGTCATACCAAAAAAAATAAAATAAAAACAAATATAAAACAATCATAAAAGCTGAATGAATATACTCCCCCAGTGTTCTTTAAAATCTCCACTCTCACCTTTTCTAGGTCCTGGAAGTAATATAAGCAGTGTCTCTTAAAATATATAAATTTTCTTTAAATCCATTTAAGGAAGATACAGAGCTAAGAATTTTGAGGCATCGATTCAACTTTTTATGAAAAGGAAAGGATTTGCCATTCTAAAAAATGGAAATAAAATCTCTTGCTCTCTTCGGACTATTCAGCTCCAGAACAATGACAAAACTGACCCAGTTCGCCTAGGAAAAAGGTCCTTTCCCCAATGCCTGCACTGCATACACAAGAGACCTGTTTCCTCCCCCAAAACCATAACATTTTCCAAAAACAAAACATATTGCCTTGTCTTTTTCTTTTAAAATCCCCTTTACGTTCAACTGCTACCATTGCCGTGAAAGGTGTCCCTTCATTATGGGCTAGGAGAAAAATTCATCCATCCAGCCGTCCGTTGAGTCCAAGTCTGCGCTGTCCGTCAGGTTGAAGGGGCCGGCGCCGGAGGGCTGACCGCCATACGTGCCGTACGATAAGTCCTGACCAGGTGTCCGCTGGTAACTCTGCTGCTGGCCGCCTTGTACATAGGAGCCAGCAGAGGGCGCCATAGGCTGCCCGCCGCCCTGGCTGAAAGTAGTCATGTTGGGGATGGCCTGAGCCACGCCGGGCATTACCATGGGCCGCGGCTGATTGGTCCTCACCTGGCCTGCCATCTGGGGCATCATCTGCCCACCCAAGGCCGGGTTCATGGCCCGGGGGTCTACCACAGGCTGCGGAAAGTGCTGCTTGGGCATGCGCGGCTGCCCCGGCTGCATGGCGTATGGCGTGCCGCTGTTGAAGGCCACCATCTCCCCACTAGTCCGGCTGCCCATAGCCTGCAGCTTCTGCTGCTGTTGCTGCTGCCAGTTCTGGGCGCCCTGATTTCCCCCTCCCATCATGCTTTGCAGTCTCTGCGCCTGGGCCTTGGCGACGGGCGGGGTGACCGAGGGCCCCTTCAAGGGCTGCTGGGACAGGGCGGGGTTCATCAGCATGCCCTGTCCATAGCCGCCCCCTAGGGCCGTCCCCGGGGTCCCGCTTCCTGCCTGTCTCTGCGCGGGGGCCGGATTGTGGGCTACGCCCATTGCGCTTTGGTTTGGATGCTGCAACATTTGGTTCATGCCGGGGTTCAGGCCGTACATGCCCTGCTGGCCGCCAGGCTGGGTGTTGTAGGCCATGTTGAGGTCGGAGGAGGGGGCGCCCCCTGCTGCTTGAATGGGCATGGAGCTGGACATCTGCACCGGGGGCATCTGGAGCATGCCCTGACCCTGCTGCTGCTGCTGCTGTTGCTGCTGCTGCTGCTGCTGCATCAGCTGGGCATTCCGCATGGACGCCAGTGCCTGGTTCCTCGCCGCCATTTCCTGCGGTGTGCCTGCAAACGCATGCGGGAAGCAGGAAGTGAGACGCAGGTCACATGACACCTCCCTCCCCCCTGTTTTTCTCTGCTCATTTGCAACTCATTACATGCGAGATCTTGGCAGGCTGACTTGCACGGCAGCCAAATTAGAACACGCTGGCCGACTGGATCCAGCCACCTCATTGTTTCTGCAGTTTGTTCAGAAACATAAAGCTTCCTGCCCCACTGACTCCAAGCAGGGAGAGCTCCTCTAATGGCTACTACACCCAGCTGGGCGGTAAACATTATTTGAGAATGAGGCCAGGCTGCCAGACACGAAGCCGGGGGAATTCAATGCCATCGTTGCTTCGAAATCTCAGCCCCAGTTGCGGAAGAATCATGTACATTAACCTTTGCAGATTTCCTGATGCATTCTAGCCCCTACTTGACCGAATCTGATCTGAGGACGGATTTCCTTACTTATGAAAAGAGGTTCACGAGTTGGGGGAAAAAAAGGCAATGAAGATGCCAGAAAGGCGGCCCCCCCTTACTTCAGAGGGCCGATATCCAAGCTTATTAGTCTCTTCTGGGGAACAAATCGATGACCCCAGTAAAAAAAGGGAAAAAAAACACAGGAGGTCCTCCCCTCCATTAGCCGAGTAAAGCTCAATTTCTCAGCGATTGGTGTCGACTCGACGGAACGCTCCAGAGGCCGGGGGCAGGTTGTCATGGCAACAGGCACCGACCAAAAGTGATAAATTTCAGGCGGCCACATCAGCTCCTGGTAACCGTGCAGAAATGCTATCGATAGGCTCAAAAACGATCTCGCGCTATCCGTCAGGACGGCGTCAATATGATTTAAATGTGGCTGGCTGCTGATGGCCCGAACAAAAGCAGGACCCCCCCCCCCACCCGTCCCCCACAGATTGGGTCTAAATATGGTTTCCATGGAAACGTGACAAGATAATCAATAGAGAGAGGCATATTTCGCCCTCCAGAGGGGCAGAGCGAGAGATGAAAGGTGTCCCAGATGGGCCAGTGATAATTATCAGTGTCATGGACTCTCTTGATTTGCTGTGAAGTAAACAGGCATGTGCTTGGGGGGGGGGAGGGGAGGCTAAATCCCCAGGAAAAAAAAGACAGGCTGCTCAGAGACGTAATAAACTGTAGCTGCCCCCCCAGCCTGGACCGGCGCTCTCAGAAACATTTCACACTTGCTGAAATGCTCCACTGAAGAGGCAGAGACTTTCCCAACCTCTTCACTTCATCTTAAAATCAGGCAGAGAGAAGAGCTCCAGATAACAAGTGGCTAATTACGTTAATTTACGGCCAAGGTAATTACAGCGATTACGATGCCTTCTCACAGAGCCCATCACGGAAATTTAAGGAGTCTTCCGGACGTTTTCGGTGGTTCTTTGAGGAATAGGAGGGTTCTGGACCTGTGCTCCATCTGCCCCGGTGCCGACAGCTGGGCCAGCCTCGTGACAAAGTTGGCGACAGGAATCCAGACGCAGAGGAGGATAGTTTAGGTCCACAAAGTAAAAATCCTGACCGAGATTTTGTTTCCACCAACCAGTCGAGTATGAGGAGTCACAGTCACAGAGGACTCGGAGAACTTAATTGGTTGGTTGAAACAAAATCTTGGTCTGAATTTTACTTTGCAGACCTCCGTGAAATGGAGGTGTGTGGCTGAGCAGTGCACCTTACCCTGGAACTGCTGCACGGGGTACGGATGTCTCTGCGGCTGGGACATCGGTCTGGGGAGGTGCTGCTGCTGCTGTTGCTGCATCTGAGTGTGGGGGGGGGGGGGGGTAGGCAGCTTTGCATGAGAGGCAGGAGGAGCAATACATGTTAGGCTAATGGAGGAAAGGTCAGTGTGTGCTGGGTGCAGACAGGAAGGACGCCTCCTTCCGTGAGGCTCATGGACACACTCAGAGCTGCAACGGCCGGCATGTGACTGTGTATGTGATGAGTAGGAAACGACATTTATAAAACATCTTTGGAGATTCAGCATGCTGGCAATCATGCTACCATCCTGCCCCCCCTCCCTGAAATGCAGAGGATGTTGGAGGGATGTCACCAAGCTGAAATTTCATGTCGGCGTTGTAGAGTAATGTGAAGGGATAATTTAGGAGGAGTAACGCACTCAGAATCCATTAACTCGGCGCTTAAACCCTACACAGCCTGATTAACTAATCTCACGAGACACCAGACTTAAAACGTGACGTCTGCCTGAGGCAGACGGACTGCCCATGATGGCCAGATTCCCATGTGGTTATTGTGTAAGATCCGAGCTCCCAGCTGGAGGAGGACCACAAGCTTGCTGCAGGGATCAGAGACCTGGATGTATCTGCTGACATCTGTGTGGACACCGGCACGCAGGTCATCCGCGGCCTACAGCGCTGCGTCAAAGTCTCAGGCACTCACAGGAAACATTAAATGACCAGCCCAGCAATTGCAGCGATCGTCCAACGCACCAACCATGTTTTTGACTTGACCGGTGGCACACCTTGTTTGACTAATCGATATCTCATGGAGTTATTTAAACAATTAAGTTAATTAATTAAATGAGCTGGTGGTGAAATTTAACAAATATATGGAATATCTGGGGTGGCCCTGAGGAGAACTTAGGGAACCACAGTGGTCTCCATCTGACCATCAGTAACTTTTTGGGGGAAAGAAGAAATTCTTGCTATTTATGTTATTATTTATATGCGTATATTCTAATGTTAAATTATGTTTTTTTTCCTGAGCAACTACAGACTTACTACTCAAATAAATAGCTTTGGGCTGGTCAATCTTATCCAGAAAGGGCCATTGTGTATGCAGGTTTTCCTGCATCTTTCTAATGAAATTATTAATTAGAGGACTAAATGGCTGAAGAGTCCTCACACCTGGGTTTTAACATCTGACTTGAAGGTTATCCAAAATCCTGCACACACACTGGCCCTTTGTGGAGAGGACTAGCCACCCCTGCCTTAAACATTTCTTTTTTACCACTTAACACTTATGCACAGCACTACAGGTATATGGATGAGGAGCAAACAGGCATCTCCCCGGACGCCTCATCCAGGACCCCAAGTGTCACCTGCTCCACCAGCAGCTGCTGCTGCCTCTGCTCCCGCAGGATCTGCCGCTTTTGCTGCTCCAGGAGGTGCAGCTGGGTGCGTTTCTCCTGTTCCATCTGCATCTGCTTCATCATGGCTGCCTGTTGCACACTCCCCAGGTAGCTGGGAGTCCCGGGGTTGGCGCCGGGGCCCGGGGCCACGCCTCCGGGGCCTGGCATGGACTGCTGAGTGCCGCCGGGCTGCCGGGGAATACCCACACCCAGGGTCTGCTCCTACAAGAGAAGGAGAATGTTTAGGAGGTAGTCGCTCTCCTCAGTTTAGCAAGCCTGGGTATGGAGACCACAGCGTATTGGTAAAACCCTTAAGTATTCAGAGGTTCTGCCAGCCAGGGCTAATTCTGTTAGAAATATAATGACAGAGATAAAACTGCATAACATTTACATTATTTATTTAGAAGATGCTTTAATCCACAGCGGCATACACTTTTCTGAGAGAAAGATGGGTTAGACAGATCCTAAAGCGATTAGGAGATAAGGCACTTGGTCAGGGGCCCTGACGGTGGAATCACTCTGCCGACCCTGGGATTCGAACTGATGACCCTAACCCACTGATAACATGCCACGGGAAAAAAGCGAACACAGAGCACAGCTGTCTTCCCATCATTTTTACATGTTGTAAACATTTGCTGCTTAGAGCCGTGTCCCTATACAGATAAACACAGAAGGACTCTTCGAAGTCTACTTAACACACGCCGCATGGTGTAGGACTCAAACCCCTGCTGGTTCAGCTGCTGTGGTACCTGGCCACACCCTCTGGCAGGTCAGGGCTCGAGACACAAAGCGAGTCTTATAGCTTCTAAAGAGGAAGGCAGGAGTGTCTGGCCAAATCGCCAAAGGCCGCTTAAAGGGATGTGAGACCAAGCGGCTCTTAAAGCGAGGTGTACCTGGAACTTATTCTCAGATCTCTTAAAGAACATGCTTCTGCTGCTTTCATTACCATTGTGTTTGTTGTTCACCTTAAGCTATTTGATCAGTGACATGTGACTGTGCAAAGGCTAAACATATTGAGCATATGTCCATTATTGTTTCCCGCAGTTAGGGGTGGGTGATGCAACAATAATACATGGTTTTAGAGTTATTGCAAGAATCACGACAGAACACTACTTAACACTATTATCACAATGATAGAACAACCCAGCAAGAGTCTATCACACAAAGCCTGCAAGTGCAGAGGTGCAACAATACAACAACAAAAACAGACTGATGTGATGTGAAGCAAATTCAGCTGGATATCATATCTCAGCACTGTCTGTATATCTCACTCCTGCTAGTGCACCTCACTCCCGCCTGTATGCCTCACTCCCACATGTATGGCTCACTCCCGCCTGTATGCCTCACTCCCACATGTATGCCTCACTCCCGCCTGTATCCCTCACTCCCGTCTGTATGCCTCACTCCCGCCTGTATGCCTCACTCCCGCATGTATGCCTCACTCCCGCCTGTATGACTCACTCCCGCCTGTATGACTCACTCCCGCCTGTATGCCTCACTCCCGCCTGTATCCCTCACTCCCGCCTATATGCCCTACTCCCGCATGTATCCCTCACTCCCGCCTGTATGCCTCACTCCCGCCTGTATGCCTCACTCCTACTAGTGCACCTCACTCCCGCCTATATGCCCTACTCCCGCATGTATCCCTCACTCCCGCCTGTATGACTCACTCCCACATGTATGCCTCACTCCCGCCTGTATCCCTCACTCCCGCCTATATGCCTCACTACTGTCTGTATATCTCACTCCTGCTAGTGCACCTCACTCCCACATGTATACCTTACTTCTTTGTCAACTATCTAACCCAGGAGATCACTTCTTAGTAAAAAGGTCTTGAATTAAAAACTTAATTGATCTGTTCCAACCAGCTAGCTTGGTAACTTGGTAAAAAAAAGACAAACTTGTATACATGATTGGGCTGCTAAAAATATTGCACTCTGTCACACAGTAAACAACACATGGTCCATAGAGGGGTCGACTATACTGCTGAATCAGTGTGCAGCATTGCTGATGGGGAAGAACTGCTTCCAAAAAAGGTTACGCGTGTTTGCACATATGACATTTTGCACTTATGACATTTATTTCATTTCTTTATGCATCTATTGTTTGTATTTGTTGCAGACTGAATTCAGAAGTGCAGTTTATTTGCCAAAGTAACGAACATTCATTTGTTCTCAACTAGTATTAAAATAAATTAAAAAGCATATTTGTTATAAAGAGTTTCTTTTTCTTGTATAATATCCTACATACCTTTAAAATGAAGCTTATGAATATAATGCTACAATCAGCGTTTCTTCTAAGGACAGAATTGCTGCTTCAGTAGTTAAATGGTTAAACATTACTATACACTTTCCAATTTTGTTGGTTTGGAGACAAACTAAAAATCAATATCTATATCTTGCTTTGTAATTCTAACTAAAGACATTTCTACCACGTCCACCTGTTCTGTGCAACACTGACCATCCATCCATCCATCCATCAGTCCTTGCTTCTAAGCTTTGTGTTTAATGTACTTATTTGCACTGACATAGATGTTTGCTTAATAAATACATGCAAATACATAACAGTTGATTTTATGTATTTTTTAATCAATAACCTATTTAGTAAATAATTAAGCAGCTACTTAGTAATTATACACAATATCATAGTAAATATCATTCTACCAATCATACATAAGTAATGATGCAATTTTACTTATGAATATAAATATCCGAGAGTTATAAACAGAAATAAACACAAAGGTGGGAATACAATATACCATAACAAGAGGTGGGAATACTGGGAATTCAGTATGCTGTAATAGATGGGAATACAGTATACTATAATAAACAGTGGGAATATGGTATACTATAACAACAGGTGGGAATACTGTATTCCGTAATATGTGAGAATACAGTATACTGTAATAGGAGAGAATAGAGTATATTATAATAAAAGGTGGGAATATCGTAGACTATAATAAAAATTATATTTACCATAATATACCATAACATAATGACCCTGGCGCAATACCATTCTTGTATAGTAAAATCTCGTTATAATGGACTTTATGGGACCTGGCAAAACAGTCCGTTACATCCAGAGTTGCTGTTTGCCCAGAACACAACTACAGGACACCATTTACTCATGCCACACCCCAGCAGACACACTTGTGGTATAGATTATTATATTGTACATGTAGTAATCTAACTTTACCTGAGCAGACGCGTGACTATTAATAATCCTGACTACGTATCTGCGCTGGATTTCACCGGCATGCCACGCACCTTGTAGGCAGAGCCTGCATGTCCGTTATAGCCGAACAGAACTACAGCTAAAAGCGGCCCTGGGGACCAAAGTGTTTGTCCATTATAAGCGAAATTCCATTACATGCAAGTCCGCTATATCCAATGCTTTTTCTGCATGTTCTTAAAGGCGCACGGCCGGGATCAGCGGACCTCGTCTGTCATAGATGATATTCCGTAAAAAGCGAGTCCACTATAATGGGATTTTACTGAATGACCTAAAAACACGCGCAGTTCAAGATCTGTCCAGCAGAGGCCACTCTTTGAATACCCCACCCCACGTATTCTGAAAAATGAGGAACTTTTGAAAAACATGACTGACATTAGTCAGTGTCTTTACGAGAAGCTGTGCTGCTATCAGGTAAAGCTAGACGAGTAATGTGGTAGGGAAACAAAGGCCCGCACACACAAAACGATGAGACGCTCCGGCAAAAGCAGGTCTAACGGCCGGAGGGGAAGCGGTCCAGCGGCTGCGCTCCAGCTTCCGAGCCCTCTCAGGTCGGCACAGAATGCAGAGGCTTATCTCCACAGTGCTGTTGACATGGCACTTTCACAGTAGAGGGGCAAAGGTGGGGGGTAGGGTCTGGGGAACAAAAACATCCTGACAGCGTCAGCGACCCTGCAGCCCACAGCCCTGCACTGCACTGCACTGCACTGCACTGCACTGCACTGCACTGCACTGCACTGCAGGATCCAACACACGGATAATCCTGGAGCGATCAGCACCCGTCTGCTCTCTCCTTAAGTGAGCGCTTTAAAGACCGACTGCCGCCGTTATTCCGTTATTTTTCCCCGCCGTGACACTAATACAAAATCAATGAAGCGAGAATGGAGGTCATCATTCTTTCAGCTGCATTTCTAAAATGCAGATTTCACACAACACAGCACAAGGAAAATGCTATTTACAGCAAGATGAACAGTCTAGACGAGACGTTCCTTAGCCCAGCGAGCGAGTGGAGCCCAGCCTGCAATAGCGGCCATCTCCCAAGGGGTGGCGGTGTTGTTCCGCTTGGCCAGAAGACTGCTTCATCACGAGTGGTGTATTCTGCCAGATAATGGGTCTGAGCCTCCGAGGTGGAGGATGGCGGTGAGGAGCAGGTAGTCTGGAAGCTGGCAAG
Organism: Stomatorhinus walkeri; assembly: GCA_026784285.1. NCBI lineage: Eukaryota > Metazoa > Chordata > Actinopteri > Osteoglossiformes > Mormyridae > Stomatorhinus > Stomatorhinus walkeri. The sequence goes on along the minus strand of JAODUD010000015.1, from coordinate 2,168,117 downwards.
CGGAGCCCAGAGCAGATGGCCCCCATGCTGCATGATGGACACCTAGGAAGCTTGGGGGGGGAAGGACAAGCATTCCCACTCCAGTCGGAATGAGCTCTTCTCTGTTCACCATTCACCGCTCCCTGCATCATCACGTGTACACACACACACGCACACACGCACGCACGCACGCACGCACACATACACATACTACTACCTAGCTACACACATCGTCATCATCACCCCCTCCTTGAAAATGTGCTAACCAGAATGCTGCAGAAAATAACCAGGTGGCTTCGTATTTAGCGCCCCCTACTGACCCGCTACGCCTAAATCAACCCGCTCCAGGATGGACTGGGGAAGGGACCTAAAGCTGACTAGGCTTCCAGCCGACGGCACAGCAGGATCTATGCAGAGGGAGCCGCACTAAGACGATTCCTCTGGGCTGCATTTCAGTCACGTGCTGAGTCGACATGGGACATATGTGGCTGGAAGTACTGAATGACACGGGCTTTGCTCGCACTTCATCTACACTGCACGTCTAACGCAGAGGCTGCCGTGAGCTGGAGAATGGAGTCACAGGAAATACGGGTACAAGGCAGGGGACACCTGCCGGTCCACTGTGAGGCGTGCGCAATGACACAGAGGCACCGTGAGGCGCGTGCGCACAATTAGAGGCACTATGAGGCGCGCGCAATGACACAGAGGCACCGTGAGGCGCGTGCGCACAATCAGAGGCACTGTGAGGTGCGCACAATCACTCAGGGGCACTGTGAGGTGCGCACAATCACACAGAGGCACCGCGATGCGCGTGCGCACAATCAGAGGCACTGTGAAGCGCGCGCAATCACACAGAGGCACCGTCTCACGGACATAACATGTAAAGGTCCACAATCACAAACACACACATTTTTATTCATATCTTTGTCAGGATCATCTATTCATTTCACTGGGGAAAACTTCTAATCCCAACATGGCAACCCTAACCACTACCTTAATCATAAGTAACCAAACAAAATACAACACTTCTGGCATTTTGATTGTGAAAAAATGGCACTCACAACGTCAGAATTGTCAGATTTTTATCACACTGTAATAATACCATAATGTATGCATATGACACACACACATGTCACTGGAGGAGTTAGTCTACTCCATCACACACTGATCCACCCAATACAGGTTTATGCTGATATCAAATAATTTGAATTGAAAGTCAGCCTTTAAATTGTGGTGGAAAGCTGGTCGGGTTTCACTGGTGTGCAGCTTTCAGTAAACTTCCCAGTCCAGACCCCCTCCCCAACCCCACCAAATGGCATCATATTCCATGTAACACACCTCTGGTGGCCTCAGATATCTTAGGTTATGGAGCAGGAAGAAAGTTGTGGGATTTTTAAGGAAAACCCAGCTTATGAAAATTTCATCTTATCTACATCATTCTGAAGGCACAGAAATACAGAAATGTCAGGCCTCCGTATGTTTCTCTGTCTGAAGGGCAGATTTAGACACCCTCCCCTGTCACTGACAGTCTCTGAGCTCTGCGGGACGTCAGCATGTTAGAAGTGGGTCAGCGAATCAACGGGAGCAGAAATCTACCCCCAAAATCTTCACCCGGTCTGTCCTCAAACGTGCAAGAGGATTTCAAATGAATATTTGAAGGGGGTGACCGACAGACCACAGACAGACCACACACAACCCCCCCGGTCACGGACTCGAACAAACAAGCCAGAAAATGTCGCCGCCTTTCTGCAAGGGTGACCTGATCACGGATCAAAATGTTCACAGGCTGGGGACACCGTGCCGTCGAAGCCGAAGGTGACACGTACGTCTCCCAGAGATCACGGTGTCGCGAGTTGGCAGAGAATGGGGGCAATCAATGAACAGACATTAAGCACCGGTGCAGCGCGATGGGAGAGAGAGGAAATAAAAAACAGACAATGAGAATAATAATGTGGCAGAGTGGGGGCGCTACAGACGTGTAATTACTGTAACGGGAGGGGTGGTCTTTAAGGGAGGGGTGGTCTTTACACCCATCTAATCTGATTACAGGAATGTGGTCAGGGCACCACTTCACACAAACAGGAGATACGACTGTATGAGGCTATTTGTGTGCAGCAGGTGTACAGCAACAAAATGTCAGGGGAGAGACAGGGAGAGAGAAGGAGGGATGTAGCTTGGAAGAGGAAGAGAACAGCAAGCACTGCAGCTAACCTCGATCTGTAACGTAAATGGATCAGCTTATCAGTTTAATTGATTAACGATATAGAAAGCACCAGCGCTAATCCGAGGCCCTCGCTTCCCGCATGCCTTCCGGGTGAATGAGAGAAGCAGGGCGCCGGAAGGAGGTGGAAAGGCCCCCTAGAGCCCATCACTGGCAGCGTGATGCCACTGAAACACCAGTGTAGACCAGCTGACAGCTGGCAGGCGGGTCTGGACCACGCCGCAAACGCTGGGGGCGGAGTCTCACTCCTGCTTCCCAACCATTCTGCTCTACCGGCTCCTCTGTGACCCACCCCTCTGCAGCTGAGGTTTCGG
>JAODUD010000015.1:2067942-2080293 GCA_026784285.1 Stomatorhinus walkeri | reverse complement strand
CCTGCCCACCCCCCCCCCCCCCCCAGTGAGCATTGCCACCTCTACTGTTCTTTTTTGACAAATGATAGTTCTTTCCTTCCTCAATGACTACAACCAAAAGAGCACCACGGTTCTCTTCGGTACGCTGGGCTTTGCTGTTGGCTGATTTTCCTCTTTGCCCCCCCGCCTGCTTTCAGCCATCCCAGCTACTTCAGCCTCTTTGGTAGCCGATACAGTAGCCACAGGTTTGGGGTTAGGGGTTTTTTTTCTGCCCTGGTCTATTTGAGGGTTTGTATTTGTAGCTGCAGAGAGACATTCCTTGCCGCGTGTTGAGTCACACCGCTAATTCAGCCGTTTCTCTCCAGGATCGCATCACGCACAGATGATGGTATGAACAGATGTCATGAGCCTCCTCTAAGGTTTTGAAAGAATGTCTCCTCAGTGTAGTAATCCCTCAGCTGGCCCGTTGCCAGGGGCACCATAAAGGGGGCAAGCTAAAAAATTAAAAAAGTTATTAAAAGTAAGCGTCAAATAATTGGATTGTTCTGGGTTGGGGGGGGCAATATGATATGCTTTCATGGGGCCCAAAATCTCCCTAAAATAATCTGTGGGCTAAGAAGTAGCAGTTTTCTTGTTGGCAGTCTTGATTCCTTAGATTATAACACAGCTCGTGAATAAACCGCAGACAAAATGTTCTAAATCTTTAGTAGTTTTCACTGGGGAAGAAACCTTTAATCTAAAGTAAACAGAATTACCAGTAGTGTATCCCATAACTGGCATGATGAATGGAAACCTTCCCTAAGAGGTTCTCAATCATTGTTAAGTAGCATTTCATCTGTGACCTCAGGCATTACTGAAGCACTGAAGTTGACTCAGTTTATAAGACTGAGTTTCATTGGACAGGCAGGAATTCCATCAGTCTGATATGACCAAACACACAGAGCTTGATGTAAGTGTTCCCGGTTGCCCGGCAACTGGAATGTTTGCGGAAACGCCTGTGGTGTAGTCATGTCTGAGGATGGAGTGTGCTATATTTACTAAGGAAGCACGGCGCAGTGGCAGCCTCCAGGTCCAAGCACTGCTGAACATCCAGCCTTCCTTCACCTATGGGCCAGGGGAGAAGCCTCTGTGGCCAATCAGGAATTAGTAAACTAATTAGATTTGAAGAGTCCCAGTCAAGAGCCTAATCCCAGGAACCGCGTAAGGAAAAAGGCCGGAGCCACCTGGGGGGGGTGGGGGGGGTTGGGTGGCAGTCTTTCACAGAGTCACCAGACAGTATGTTTCTGGACTTTGGGACTGGCAGCACACACCATCCAACCCCAAAGCCGGCATGAAACACGCTTACCATGCAGTGAACTTTCAGGCCCACTGAGGGATCCTCTTAGAGTGGCCCTAATATTCAGTTCAATTCAATTTAAAAAACTTTATTTGTCTCAGAGGGGCAATTAAGGCACACAGGGCAGTTGAAGAATATTCCCAGACCAGGACATCTTCCAGCCTTCTCTGGGGGATTACTAACAGGGGGCAGCTCCTAAAATAACCAGGCAACACCGCGACAGCACACGGCAGCCATTAAAGGCCAAGCAGGAAGGTTGGGTTTGATTGACAATGCCACCCTCCATATGGTACCATCTTCCTCATGATGCCCCCCCCCCCAACCCAGATAAATCCAAAGGGAGAAAGGTACTCACAGTCAGATCGGTTGAAAAATGTTAATGGCTACTGTTTAGCGAGTCCTCGGTGTCCGTGGAAGAAGAGCGCCCCCAACCCAAAAGACACGCCTCATCAAACTTTCATGTAGACTGAGATATGACCCTCTAACCAACAGCACCACATGGACACAAGCGCAGCAACCAACCTTCAACAATGAGCTTGTATGCCCTGGACCAGCCTGGAGGGGCAGTGCCCACAAAATATGGAGTCCGGATGCCTGCTTCAGGCACAGGAGGGTCTGTGAAATGTCCTCTGCCATCACGGATCACTTATACGTACCGATAGCTTCGTAGGAAAGGCAGCACTGAAAGAACAGCAAGCACCTTGCCAAGACGTCTCCCGATCAAATCCCCTGTTTCCCTTTAACAGCACGTTATGTAAAACAGTAAATCTATTTTTTTCAGTGTATTAACAAAGCAGAGTGTTCGTGCTGAAATCTAGGTCCCACAGGACTCTGCCACACACCTGACTGTGGATCCACTTAAAGTTCAAAATTCATCTAATACGTCTCCGCAGAGTCGAAATTCAGGGTTGCTGAACAGAAAGTACAAATACACAACTCCAGGAAGACTGTGACATGTCGGGCCAGCTCACCTACGGAACGAAGCACGAGACTTTGCTTTTGTACAGTTGGGGGCCATTTCAATCCCATTTATAAAATGTATGTCATTTAATCTACCATCTACACTGAACTTTGAAGATATATTGGTGACAATTCATCCAACAGTGCTGAAGGAACACAAAGATATCAAAGCACTTCGATGGAGGGCCAGACAAAACGGAAGACCTTTTGAAGATCTCTTATGGCTGAGATGAATCTTTCAAGTTCGTTATAAGTATGAGAAAAGAGCAGATACTGAATGAGTCAAAGGCTATTTTACACAAAGAACAAAGGGCTCAACTTTTGTGCCTTAGTGTATTTCAGTTTTACGACTCAATCCTTGTCTTTAACATTCCAATTTAATTTCTTTCTCAAAATGAACCAGTCAGTGAGAGTTAATTAAACCCAAAATTAATACAAGATCTAATTTCAAGAGTCCTGTTCACGCACAATTCTTGCATCCCCAACGAGAATGACTGGGGGGTGGGGGCTCTCAAGTGATGACTTCCCTTTACCTCCATCTCAGCAACAAACTGAATGCTCCTTACTGTAGGCGACAGCCAGGTTTAGCTTCTTGACGCAGCTTCCAAAGCAAGACATCTGACAGCATGAAAGTAGATGCAGCCATCTGTGATGAGCAACCTGCAAATGCGCCATTGCAGGCCAACTGCCATACTGGGTCACAGGAACAGGCTTCCTGTACCTCCAGGTGGGGCAACACCAAGTCCCGTTGACACCCCTCAGCTCAGGGGGGCAGCGCTGCCCTTGGTGGGCCAAATCCAAGCTCTACAAATAGGCTCAAGAAATACACACCCCAAACTGGAAACATGAATGATCAAAGGGTATACACACAGTTCAGTCAGGCTTCTAGTGACAGTCACTATTAGAGGTCGACCGATATGGGTTTCTCAATAGCCGATGCTGATATTTAGGAGCCAGGGTCAGCCGATGACTGATATATGCTGCCGAGTATTTTTGTCCGATAATTGGATGTTTTCCCCTTTATTTGCATGGTAAAATATCACACTAATAATAACAAATGGTACAGAAAATTTCTCAACTTAGCATTTATTGAATACTGACTTGTGTAAATTCAAATATAAACTTAAATAACAAAAACACAATACATCTTGCAAACAATAACTTAAATTTATAAACAATAAGAATAGCAGCATTAGAATTCCAAACTCTGTCATGATCAATGATCCTTAATGTTACCTGTAAGTTGTCAGTTGGTTGAAGGCTCATTATCATTACCCCAGTTCCCGACAGCATAATTCGCGTTCTCTTACAAAAGCACTCGCGTTTTCTTTTAAAGCAACATTTCATAGCAAACCAGTTAAATAAATAGGTCTTTAAAGATCAGAATTTAAGCTTTACCATTTTTTCCCAGGACTCTTCCAAAACTTCTGACTGGGGTCCTGCACAAGGCAGCATAGGTCACGTGTTGCACAGCAACAATAACACTGGGCTGCCCGCAGACGTGCCTGTCTGTGAATCGGCGTACTACACTCGGATATTGGCCGATGCATTAAAAAATGCCAAATATCGGCCCGATACAGTAGTCGACCTCTAGTCACTAAGGGTGCTTCCAAAACCACATACCTGCTTGCCTAAGTAGTAGATAAGATATAGTATGTAAAGTTAGCAGCATGTCCAAATCCTCAGTATGGATGCGACAATAGGCGACTGGTACCCCGATGACATACTACATTCTGTGACATTCCAAAGTGTGCAACCAATGGATGCTACGCTATCCCAAAAGACCACTGAGGCAGTGGTCACTCGTTCAGAAATCTGAATGGTGGAGGAATTGCAATCTCTGTATATATTTAAAGATAAAGTAATCGATTATCTAGCTGATTTCAATATGTATTTTTTTCGTTTATAGTTTTAAACAGTTTTTAACTTTTAAGCGGGTCAAGCTACGTCACTGGTAAACAACCAGTTCAGATAATATGCAAGACGGCAACCACAATATATGAGTACATACACACTCATCTCATACAAATGTCGAGTAGCAGAGTTTTAAAAAAATTCAGTATGTACTGCGTGAATATGCAATTTAACGACTGCAAACACGAATGTTATTTTTGTCAAAGTACTCGGCTATGGATGCAGCTCTGAACCAGAAAAAAATCCGAAGGAAGTACGAGTATCTGTATGTCACATTACCAGCCAACCTGGTAATAAGAAAAAGGATCTTATATCTGAAAAGTTACTTGCGGGGAACATCAATTGATCATATAGAACAGTTGCATCTCTCAGTTACTCGAAGCATCCTTAAAGCGACCCTCTGGGCACATCTGATTCGTTAAAAAAAAACAGAAGGCAAGCAAAGACTGCAATGACACTGGGGGGTGAGAAAAAGGTTCCCCAGAACAAAGCACCTCAAAAACATTCTGAAATGCACTCCAGCTACTCTGCGTCTATACGGCTTTGTGTGCCTACGTGTTCGCGCGTGGCAGGGTGCGTGAGGCGGCTGGAAGAGAGAACGGTCTGAAAGATGTGCGAATGAGTGGAGAAGCAGAATCCTAACACGCAGACAGAATGTCATTTGTTGTTAAAATGAAACAGCATTGTGATACAGCGGGATGTTATAAAAGACGCTCGTGCGGCAGGGACCACGATCCAATAGCTGTCTGACCCCTAACGTGTTTCCCTACCTTAGACAAACCCATGAGCCCATTTACACCAAACCTACGTAAAGCAGAGACACGCAGTTCAGTTACAGCTGTGGAATTCGGGGTCCCTGCATGTCAGTATCCTGACAGAATCCCAAATGGAACACAATAACCCCTAAAAGCTTGACTGATTGTGTGAATCTTCTCCCCCTCCAAATCTGTATCCATTACCTATACTTTCAGGACAATGGGGAGTAGGCATGATGCTAACAAATAAGTGGCCATTACAGGGGCGCGTTCCCGCTATAATGAGCTGATACGAGCGTGACATGCCACTCTCTCAAGATACTGCACACTAGTGTTCTTCACGAGGGGCTTAAAAGTACACAAATACCCCTAAGCACAACCTCACCAGGCAGTCCTTAACACTGCACCCCAACGATATCGGCTCTCTTCATCCCAAAGTCCTTTAAGTCTCAATGACAAAAAATTATCCACAACAATGCAAAGAGCACACTGCAGCCATTAAAGGTAAGGGCTTTCAATTTAGACACTGCAATTACTTAATTACTTCATTAAAAATGTTAGCGCAGCTGCTGATGGGTTTGGGCATAGAGATGGGGGCTGTGTCTGAATTCAGGGACTGCACCCTTTTAAGGCTGCATTCAAAGACTGAATGTGTCACAGCGGTGTGACAAGGCTGTCCCATGTGGAAGGGTCCTGCAAATGTAGCACAGTGCATCACCCTTTTGCTGAGTCGCAGAAGACCCACCCGCACATATCCCAAGATTCATTGCACATATGTAAAGTGGGCGTGTCCCAGCTAGGCGATAGGAGCAACACTTCCTGACTCATGGGTAAGGGAGGGAACAGCTGGTGACATAAATAGGAAATTACCCGTAGGCCAAACTGTCCTATTTGACGACTCTTCCCCTTCGACCATTAAAGCAAAGGCAATCTAGGCCGCATCCTTCTGAATTCAGGAGCTGCATCCTTCGAACACAGCATAAGCTTCTCAGAGAATCGACAGGCAAGGAAAGACCTGACTGGTCAAGCTCCCCCCTCACCCCCCCACTATATCCCCACACAAACCAGCGGCGTGTCGCTCTGTGGGTTCCGTGCCCATGACCAGATGATCGCCGGTTCAAATCCTCCAACCAGCAATGTGATTTCAGAGTTCATCCCTTCACCCTACTTGTTACAGGGACTGGCTGACCCTAGTCTTTCAAGTCACTTTGCAAAACATAAATAAATTTAAAATGACCAAATTCTAAATGATAGTTAAACAAGCCAATGCAAGCCCTGATAGCTGTAAAGAGACAAAATAGTTTCTAGGTACTAGACACGTGAAATTCCAACCACAGACTTCACACCACAGTTGGCTGGTTCTGTTCCCATTGGTCTAGCCTTAGAAGGTCTGCACTAAGGGGGTTCACGCTCACTATGAAGCAACATGGAGCCATTAGAAGCGGGAACTGCTGTGTCATGCTAAAGGCAGGGAAATGCCTCAGCACACCATACTTCTGATTGCTGCACAGTGTCTGCACTTTAACACACATAATGAGCAGAAAATATCTGCCGGAGTCTCAGAGTCAGTCACGGCTGCAGGTCTCTCTGCCACATAGGATCCTGACGGTTTGCTTTTATTTATCGTTGGGGTCATCGGGTCAGGGTACCGAGAAAAACTAACCGCTTAAAATGCCAAAATGCTCGAGGAACCATGAATAACAACAAAAACCATCATCAACGCTGCTGGAAAGTGTCACATAAGCCATATTACATAATTACAAGGCAAATCAGAGATCTTTATCTTTTTAAGAGTCTAAGACGGAGTTACCGACAGTTTACAACAAGGCTAAGTAACTATTTGTAAGTAACTATTTGTGCTCCTGTACATGAACAGTTTAAAGCAGATTCGCTTATTAGAAGTTAGTCAAAGAAAAACTAAATCCATGGAATGAATGCAGGCTTCCGAAATTCATGTCAACATTAGAAATAAACTGTCCAGGTGTGTAAAAACGCTACCAGACAGCTGGTCAGGATGTTAATTTTAATCTCACGGTTAAACCCAAACAGTTAACACTGGTTCCTAATCTTTGTTAGTATAAACAGGGACTGCAGCGCATCTCCAACAATCTGGCACAAGCACCCATAAGTTATCCCACAGCTTCACGGCGGTACTGATTATTTAGTGGCCAGCAGAGTAACATACACTCTGATTTGGGGGTGTAAAAGCTGGTACTCCGCTGGTGCGCGGCCTCCGCAGTGTGGTCCACCATCCCAACATCACAGGTCAGTGGTTGAGTGTCAGCTAATGCCTCTCTCAGCACCCGGGCGCCTGCCCCGGACGACTGCGACGGTGCGTAGTGGCAGAGCGGGCTGAAGCAGACAAGAAGATGGAGAACGGCACCCCCGTGGGAGCAGAATTCCAACTCAGTGGGCTTCAGTGTGAGGTTCCAGACCAAAGTGCTCATAGAAGCAGCAGAAAAGCGGCTTGAATTTAAGCAGAAGCTTTAAATGATTGTGAAAGGCTCCAATGTGGGGCTTCTATTAAAACACTTTAATAAACTGAACATACTGGACAGGATTATGAGCTTTAAATTGAACCCTACAGAGAGATTCAACCCAGACAATCTTTCAGACCTATTGGAGTGATTGGGGTAACAGACATTTCTGTGGTACAACAGCCGTGTCATATTCAGCGTTTCAAGCGTTTGGTCTCACAGTCCGGGGACCTACGTGCAAAACTGGCCAATGACATGCCCCTAAATCGTACCCCGAAGCGAGAGTAATTCACCCTTTCGGTCTTCCAAGGCTATCAGGCCTAAGAAAAGCTGCACCACGAGTGAGTCGGACGGGGTCTATTGATGACACCCACCCTAGCATGACGCAGAGGCTGGACAGCCGCAGCCCAAACGTTCCCCGTTGGACCACCTGTTCTAGGTAAATACAGGTAAGTGCGCTTCACACTAAGGCCCCACCAAGGGTGAGCACGAGAAACGGCGAGTTGAGCGGGACCAGGCGAGGGACTTGGGAGAGAGCCTGCACAACCCAAAGCACTTCAGAAACCCTCTTCGGAGAAGAGCGCAAGGTTCAAAATCAGGTCACATCCTGCTCTTGAGATCAGGCTGCTGGTTCAAATCCCAGCCAGGATACCGTCATCAGACCCGTCGAGAAATCGATTAACCTGTACCACTTCAGGACATACATCGCGTCTAATAAAGATTTCTGCTCAACAACTGACAAATCCTTGGGAGGACAGTAAGTACTGGTAAACTGTAGATACCTCGGTCGGCCCAAAACACCCCTGACAAACTAAAGGGCAAAGTGAGTACCTACTCACCCCAACTCATGCATCTGCAGGTCAGTCCTAAACACCAAACCAAACCACCATCTATATGCGAAGACACGTCTATATCAGACCCATAAATGGCTGCCGGAATGCCTCTTGTCGCAGTTAGCTGGGAACGGATCCACTACATATGGTATTTCTTAAAAGCATGTCCACTGTGTAATTTCAAAGTAAACCGGAGGACTTTGAAGCTGCAGTTTTGCGAAAAGCGACAGCACTCTCACAATAGCCTGACTAATCTGCTCATAATATGTTTCAAATTAAAGTGTCGATCCAGACAGGCCATGCAAGCTAACCTTCGGTGCGAAATTCAAATGTTGTTATGAATGCCTGATCTGCAATAAAAGACACAGCACAGAACTTCAATTAATATTTTAAATACTGCAAAGAAAAACCATCCGATATGACCGGACTCTAATGCTACCCAAAAGTACAAAAAAATACTTTTCGTGCATCAAGCATCAGCATTGGGGACTTTATATGATTTCAATATTTACCAAAATGTCATTTACCGCTTCATATTAACAATTGCTTATATCTGGTGGAATGTATCTTTGATGCATTAATTTGTCACCATCAGTGTGACACCTCAAGCCCCCACCAACATGAACCACTGCTTCAGAATATCTTACATTACACACAGTGACAGGGTCTTCTGTGCCTATAAACGATACAGACTAAGAAGTAGCCACGAACATAGAGACAGACGTCTGCACATGGTCAAACGGAACAGCGGAATGAAAGAAAAAGGGGCCCTGTTTCTTTAACGCTAATCCCTCCAAATTTAAGTGTTGTTGCCGACCAGTTAATGGGCGGTTCGGTGGAGCCTCCATGCTACGTAGTGGGAGGCCTGTCTCTCCTGCAGTCACTGCCGTGTCACAGAGCACATTTTAAAGTGATACTCTGCCTGCTACCTTCCTCACTTTGCCTACAAATTAAACGGCGTATTACTAAATGAATACCGCAACAAAAGGGGTTTATTTTGCGCACAGTACTTCTGCAGTTTCACGGTTAATATTACAGTTACTAATTAATTGCAACTTGACACAGAGCGACACAATAAACCTAGTTTCCAGATAGTGTATATTTTGCAGGTGGTGCCATTGTCTCATACAATTAATTCAATATACGGAAACCGAAATGTCCAATGCAGTACATGAAATCTAAAAATCACGGTTTATTGTAACAGTGTTTGTTATAAACACAAGTTAAATTCGTCTGGAGGTGGGTAAACAGACTGAAATGTCTTAAGATGTGTCTTCGATTTATACCCTAAAAACTAACCAAATATATTAAAAAACATAAGGAGTGGTTGAAAATGCACTGCTCCCAGTGGAGCCTAGGGGTTAAACTTCTTCCTTTAATTATTAATCTCATATCTTCCTTCATTCTAAACTTAAGACAATTACGAATGTGGGCTTTACCGAACAGTACTGTTTACTGATCTATTTAAAAACAGAGAAAAGAAAGCAGTGAACTGTGCTTAAGAAACGCTTTAACAGCCGTAATAATAGTTACAATCAGCGGCCGTCGCTTCCGTTTCCTTTATTTTTGTTTTCCAAAAGGAAAATATTTTACTCTCCTCCTCAATGCGATTTCCAGGCCACGGGGAAATATAAAGTGGCTTAATTCTAGCAACACGAATACGGGACGTGTATTTAAAAGAGGAGGAAACGTGCATCAGATTCGCAAATGCCGAGGCGATAAACTCATGGCTCCAAACGGGAGTCAAATAGCAGAGATCACGGGGCGCTTATCACTGATGGAGAACTTCTGCTGACTTCCAACAAGTTCGTGAGACGCAGGAAATAAAGCTTAAAGAAAGAGGAGACGCTCTCAAATCGTCCATTTATAAGGCGGAAGCAAAACAATCAAGAATTCTTAACGTTACTTCCAGCCCTTAACAGCGAGATATAGGCCTATATAATGTTTGGCAGCACGACCAACAAAATAATCACGGCAGCAAGAAGAGGCTGGAGATGGAATAAGTGCTTAAAAACAATATAATACACTCGAATTCACAAAAATGAAAGCGGGGGGGGGTGGGGAACCAATTAAATCCAAATAAGCGGACGGACTCCCGACCAGTCAAAGAGAAATTAAACGCCGATTTTCCCTCTTCCGAGACACTTTATGAGCAAAGCAACATTGCACTCAAAAGGGCTACAAAGTTTGGCCGATTTCTACTCCGAATAACCAGTCCAAACTGGCGTCTGAAGTAAGGGCGTTTGGGGAAATACATCGTGACCATGTTTCCACTGCACATTTACAGAAAACAAAATCGATCTGGTTGTTTTGATGTTTGTTTGTTTCCTTAAACATTTAATCCAACTGTCTGACAAGTTGCACTGGATGTTTTGCGTGGCCCGGGATTGGGGGGGGGGCTTATTTCCTTACCGCTATAAGTGTGTTATTTCTCTGCTCTGCTGTGCTCGCCGAGTCGGGATCCTGTTTAGTTTGTTGTTTATTATTAGACTTCTTAGCTCTCTGCTCCAGGCTCCTCTGATACAGGCTGACCGTCTCCCTGCGTTCGATCTCCAGCTGCTCGGCGTGGGCTTGCTGGTACCTGGTCTCACAGTTTATATGGTGCCTCCGGCAGCCCTCGATCCTCTGCCTCAATCTCTCCACCACCGTGCTATGCTTGGGAATGCCAACATTGTTACTGTTACCGCCAGCGCCGATGCCACCGCTCATGTTGTTGATGCAAATACTGCTGCCATTCGCAGCAGTGGGGGTTACAAAATCCCCCATCATATAGTCTATGCACAGTATTTTGGAAGAACTTTCTTTTCGCGTCTTGTGTCTGAAGTGTGTCCAGGGGTTTTAGAAAGGGGGGATCAGAAGACTGGAAACAATCGCTGGTTGCTTCCCCCCGTTAGGAAAGTCTGTATAATAATGCAATAGTACTGAAGCCTAACTATGTTCAAAATACAAACAGACAACAATGCCGGAGCGTGTGTGACTGGGCTCAATAGTCGGTGTTTTCGCTTAGTTCTCCTGCCAGCACAACTACACAGTGTCTAAATGAACTCCATAGAAGATCCGGATGTTTCAAGCGATTATCACAACACCGCGGCCAGTGCTGCGAGCTCCTTTTGCTTTATTGTCTTTTCCTTTAAGAAAAAGTTTTGCAGCTCCCAGCGCAAATGCTCCGGAGTACTTTGGCGTGCTCGCATCTCATCGGCAGATGTGCTTCCAATCCAAACCGCGAAGCGAAGCTCGTAGGAAAATCCCGTCCCCCGTTTCCAGACGCCCGTTTAAAGGTATCCCGAGAAGACGCCGATCCGCCGCTAGTCGCTTCGCAGCTGCTGCCACCATCACAATGATCAAGTGCTCTCCTCCTCCTCCATGCCAGCGGAGTGATATCAGGACAAGAGCCGAGTAAAAAGCAGCTAGAGGCTGTGAATAGCCCGACCGAGGCGCATGCAAAACGCGGCGCGGACTCCTCCAGGCGCGGACGGGGAGTGATCACCCTGCCGAGTGCGAGGGCAGGCAGGTACAAGAGGAAGGAGGACTATATGCCACCGAGATGAATTCGTTTTCAACGACAGAAGCAATAGACACAAAACTTTTACCAAAACAGATCTTAAAACGGTAGAACGATGAACTACATGAACTCTATCTTAAGAACCGGCGAATAGACTTACCCAGAATGCCATCTAAATTATACTTTCTCGCAAAACTATTTTCATGGATATTTGTATCACGCGAATAATTATCCCAAACGTTGTGTAATTTCTGCTGGCTGTCTTCGCATTCCGATTTGACCGTTTATTTCGTGCCCACGCATCCCAGGATTAAGCATATAGTTTAAATATAGCCTTTGTATGTTTAGAATGAGGAATGTCAATTCGGGTACTTCTAACACCCACACAAGATTTAAGTTTCGCTGATCAAACAGCTGACGACGCACGAAATAATGCATTATTCCTTAAACACCTTACACAAACAGGTGTTACCTGGCAGTGAGGAATGTGCAATAGACTTTTTACTTTGGTCACATAAAAAAAATAATATATATATCCCTTATTAATGTTGACCTTAAAATAATCTGCAAAACTCTCTCAAAAAGAATAGAGAAG
>JAODUD010000015.1:2055694-2067566 GCA_026784285.1 Stomatorhinus walkeri | reverse complement strand
ACAAGCTATAGAGAGTAAGATGGGGTCAGCAAAGAGAAGCATTCCAGTGTACTTATGCCTGTTATTGTGCAAATGACAAATAAAGCATGTTTGCAAACTCAGGTGTCAATGTAAGTGACGTGAGTCTCTGAAAGGAGCGGCACTTGATTTTGGCTCTCGCCACATCCAGGAAGCGAATGGCCCTCACTAATAAGACATCCAAATGCAGTTCTGCTTGGCCACCATGGACCAGCAGCACACCAGCTAAAAGAAGGAAGTTAACTTTAGACCCAAATCTCATATCACATCGAGTCCCCATGTAAAAAAACAGAAGCACCAAATGAGCTGGACTCGCTTAAAACACAGAGCAGTCCGGTCAGAGTTCAGTTGTGGGGGTTTCCTCTCCATCCATCGCATTATTGCGAGGGATGTAAACTACGCCGAATTGTATCATTAAACCGAGGACAGTATAGGTATGGAGAGAGGTGATACCAGCAAAGGCTCGAACACACCTAGGAAATAACTCATTCTCAGCGAATAGGTTCGCCTTGGCCCCCCTAAAAGAACTGTACAATGTGCTGCAGAGATTTTAACAAATTTAATAGTGTTATGAAGGTCTCTCCGTGCAATGGCACCATACTGAATCGAATTAACGGCCTGTCATATGCACCTACTGTTCAGCTTAATGCTCGTAACTTTTATAATTAGCTGAGAAATCTTCTGAAAGTTTTATCTTCATGGACACGTATATTTGAGGAGTTTGCTGCTTCAAGGAACCCCAAGTGCAGCTGAACACGTTTTCAACAAAGTGTGTGTGTGTTTGTGTGTGTGTGGTGGGGGTAGGTCTACATCCTTGTTTAATTGCCTTGGAGAGGGATGAAATGAGATGATGTCTTTATACTTCCCTGCTCTCACCAGTGCTTTAAACTACAACATATCTCTCAAACTACTTTATGCCTATCTGTCTTGCACGTTTTACACGTACAGTCATGCTTTGGGGATGATACAGTTTATGCTCAATAAGATTAAGGGCATTACATAGTGAGCTTGGTGTCCCTTTGTTCAGGAATCCTGACGGGTGTTTTGTTCTCTTTTAAAGGTGGTCTTTTATGTTTACACGTGTCCCAGTGTGTCAGCACTGTCAGAAGACAGCCAACAAAGGTGTCCTTGGATCAAAACGGTGTCTTTTTGGTATGTGCTGGTTGTCTTAAGTTTGGGGCTTCGGTGCTGTCTAGGATGGAGCCTTCCTTCACGTTGACTAAGTGTGTGTCAGGACAGGCCGCATATAAAAACAACATTCGCAGGAAGACTGATGTTTAAGAAAATGAAATGATTTTTCTCGTGTAGCTGACGATTTCATTGAGAGAAACTTCTTTATGGTGCTGGATATTTATAGAGTCTGGACAAGTTTCAGGCTTAACGGTATAAGAGCAATGCCCCATGGGATATATTAATGTTTTCTGACAACAGCGTTCACTCTGAGTATATAAATAAGCATAGAAAAATAAATGAGTGTATAAATATCTGTTCATAATAAATGAGATGTTGGCCTAAGCGACGAGAACGTCTCGGCAACATTAGTCGTCACATCTACTGATTTCAAAATGGGGATTGTAATGAGTCGGGTATCTGATAACGGAAAGTGTAGTTCACTGCAGTCTCCCCCTCTGGTTTTCCTTCAGAGAAACTCTGGCTATCTTTAACACCAGCCACAGGAGTAACAACTTGAAGCGGAACACAAGCATTTTTCACATTTCCAACTGGAGAATAATATAGATCACAGGGATAGCAGATCAGATCTTTAGAGACGTCATGTCATAATAGCCTATGTTACTTTATCATCTAAGACCCTTTTGTTTGTAAATCAACTGTACAGGGCACAAAGAATGTTAGGTTGAATATTAGAATGTTAAACATATACAAGAATGACTAAGAAGATGTCTGAATTAACTTTTAGTACAAGAACACGTGTAGTTTTCTGGTTAACGTTGTTGTTTTTCATATGAAAAGGTGTTGGGGGGCTTCTCAATTGGGACAGTGCAGAATATTTTGAAGTCTGCTGTTAGGATGTGGGAAAGAGGATGTGATTGGCTGAGTGAGATGGATGTCACAGTTTGCCTTATTGGGCAGACCCATGTGCTGAGTGCGAACAGTGCTGTAATTGGTTCTGTCCAGCCGGCTTAGCGCTACAGGAATGACAGGAATGCAGTCTACACCACCCCCACAGCACTCCTTAGCACTCGGCGGCGCACATGGACGCCGCCTTAAACAGCACTGCTTTCAGCTATCCTTTCCCGGCCTAACTCCCTTTTTCCTGCATTCTTTCATTGTTATCCTCCCCCAATTCATTCTTCTTGCTCTCAGAAAAAAAGGCATTCTGTTTTGGTATTTTACAGTTGGTGACAGTGAAATAATACACCGTTTTAATGCTTTTTTTAGAACGTTAAAGGCATTTAACTGGCATTATGTTTAATTTTACAGCTACTTAACACCTCCCTCCCCCCAAAAGAAAAAAAAAAACACAATTGCTATGCTCTGACTGTAACAAGTAAAAGTTTCTGTTTCACCGTCTGCAAACAACAAAAGGCATACTAACCTTTTTACAGCATTGCAGAACTGCCAAAGAAAGAATGACTTGCATCTGCTTTCACAGATTTCATTTAAACTTGAAATTTGGACTATGACATAAACATTTCTCTCATGAGAAAAAATGTTAGGGCCCAGTTGCAGATGATGTAATTCTTAGACTGTAAAACGATGATCCTGTCGTATCACAATAAAATGCATAAAGATGAAACAAGGTCAAACGTACAAGCAAAAACAAACACAAAAAAAACGCCGCTTCACATGATGTCCCACTTTTTTCTAGTAAATGGAATAATCTTTTTCTGTAAACACATCATTCTGAAAGCAATACTGTTTGCGTGTTGGTCATATAACACCAAACTGGGCTTTGTCAAAATAAATAAATAAAAAATTGGCATTGACTTCAGAGTGTTTTTTATTTAGTTGTTGTTGTTGTCCGTGTTTAACAGAATCTGCTCAGAAGGCCCTGGAATGCTCCTCTGTGGTTTCACAGTTCACCACCAAGATGTTAAAAGGCATCCGACCAGACAAATTGAAGTCAGCTTCTTGCATCCTGCCAGCTTCCCACTCTCTCTTTTAATTGCATGCATCTGTGTTAATGGGTCTTCATGTCACTGAGAGTTTACTTGCTATTATTTGTGGATGGGAAAAAATTTGAATAATGTTTCAATCTAAACAGCATCGATAAAACAATCCCTAACCCTGACACCAGCGGTGGGGAGATCTCAGTTTATATTTACGGTCTTTTAGTCGACAGCCAACCACCTTCTTTAATCCTGCTGAACCTTAGCTCATGATTCACGTTCTGAAATGATAATCAAGTGAAATATATAAGGAACCAGTAAGGAGCCACTGACTATGATTCAGTAATGAACACTGAAACCTGTAATGGGAATCAGTGGTGCTACTCACACATCTGACAAAGTGGGTATTTGCTGGATCAGTCAATGAGGATCTTTGAGTGTGATGTCATCACTGAAAGGAACCTTCAAGAAACTATATATTCACATTGTACACAATTAGACAGGCAGACAGACAGATAGACAAGTAGGCAGACAGGCAGATAGACAGATAGACAGATAGACAATTAGGCAGACAGGCAGATATACAGAGAGACAATTAGGCAGACAGACTGATTGGCAGACAGACAGATAGGCAGACAGACAGACATTTTCTCAGGGGGCACAGAATGTCTAGCTACTCCCCTGAGCACAATACACACATTTAGACAGTAGAAAAGACATTGAGCCATTATTAGGCAGGAACAATTAATAGAAAGATCAGGCTCCCGTGAGGAATTCTATATATTTTAATTTTGACAGTGATACCACAATTAAGATCAGTGGTGAACAATGGGATTCTAGGACAGTCCTCAATGGAGGTGTGCCATCCAGTCACGGCTGCCAACTGCAGGCTACCAATACAGCTGCTGGGATTTCCACTGGGGGGGTGGAGGGAACAACAATGCCTCAGTGACAAGCCCACTTGCATCCTGCTGCAAATACACAGGGCTCTAAGTACCTGGAAGGTAATCACTTTAGTCTGGAGACTAAGCAGATTACGTTGCAGCTTCTGAGAGAGCCGCTGGCACACTCTGCGGCGCATTAAGAAGTGCCAGGTCTACAGGATTGGCATTGCCTGCAAGGTTCAGACAGAGCAAAAGGAGTCTCCAGGGCTGCAAATTGTATGAAATCGCTAAGCGCTAGAAAACGCACATAGCAGAGTTTGCATGTCCTTTTTATTTTAAGTTCAGCCTCGGCTTAATGGTGCTAAAACCTGTGATTAAAGGTTTGCAAAATCTGCATTAGTACTTAACTACATATCCTCAGGGTAGCATGGTACATAGGGGCAGGTTAGTACAAGGGTCAATTTTCTTTTTCCAGAGTAATGATCCAGTATAAGTATAATGATCATTATCATAATAATCATCAGTGATAAAATGATTTTAATAATAACAATAATAGTAATAATAACAACAATAGTAGTAGTAGTAGTACTACTACTACTATTAGTAGTGCTAATAATAATAATAATAATAATATTACAATACTACAACTAGTAATAATAATATAATAACAATACTACTAGTACTACTAGGCTGACACATGGTAGGAAAGCTGCCTCAGGCCTGCTACGCAAAGGTTGACAAACAGAATGAAAGTTGCCTCAGGCCTGCCTCGCAGAGGCTGACAATCAGAAGGATAGCTGCCTCAGGCCTGCCTCGCAGAGGCTGACAATCAGAAGGATAGCTGCCTCAGGCCTACCACACAGAGGTTAACACATGGAAGGAAAGCTGCCTCCAGTCTGCCTCGCAAAGGCTGACAAACAATGAAAGCTGCCTCAGACCTGCCTCGCAAAGGCTGAGAAAGAGAAGGAAAGCCGTCTCAGGCCTGCCTCGCAAAGGCTGAGAAAGAGAAGGAAAGCTGTCTCAGGCCTGCCTCACAGAGGCTGACAAACGGAAGGAAAGCTGCCTCAGGCCTGCCTCACAGAGGTTCCAGAGGAATGCTAACATGTTGCTGCTAAGCTACCCAACAGGGGGGGCTATGGGCTGTGAGGGCAGGGGTCATCCCCCTCATGGCCTCGAAGTCCCATGACGGAAGCAGTGGCGGTAGACGCGTGGACAGTCATGTCTGCAGGAGGATCGGCTGAAATATAATGACAGAATATCAAAAGAATGCACTTACTCCACAGTGCCAATGATGTGAACTGCAACCAAACTAGTAGAGGATGAGAGATGTGAACAGGCCGTTGTGTCTATTCTGGACGTATCCAGAGCTCCCAGTTCATTATAAATAGTCCTCAGTGCCTGGCTTACCGTTCGTATGACATGCGTGCAGTGATAGGCTGATCTAGTGTAGCTTACCTTGTTCCACAAGCCTGCACTCCAACACCTGAACTATTGTACACAATTAACCTGTGATCATCTCATTCAAATCATTGTGTTTTTGAGTAGCTGAAATGCATTTTGCATTCCCGTGCTGTGCTGTGCTTGATGGAGACTGATGGAGGACCACCAGTAATCAGGACTAATGCACGGAAATCCAAGTGTCTTGTCTAATTCTTGTTATATCTCTATTTAACACACTGAAGAAGGTTAATCTGATTAAGTGGGGTTAATAGTTTTTAAAAATCCAATTTAACTGCAATGAATGAAATATTTTCCAACAGCTTTATACATTACATGGTCATAGACACCCAGCATTACTGCAGCTGATCATTATTATAAATGATTGTGTCAGCACTGGTACACACCCATTCTGTGGCCCATTGGCTCTGATAGCTACATGTGATTGTTGTATATTAATGACTAATCTCTGACATTGAATGTATAATTATTTGCTTTCTAACAGGAAACAAGTGCAAAACAGTGGACCTGAGTAGACAAATGACCACCCACTATTTATGAAAATGGAATCAGGGCAAACGGCTAATAATTTCCTATGAAAATCATAAGACCTTGGTTGTACATGAAATTAGTGAGAATTGTATTTTTTTCCAAATACCAAACTATTCAGTGAGTTTGAAATGTTGAAGCAGGCTGAAGAGGAGCTGCACTCACCTAAAGGAAGAGATAAATCATAGGACATCGAAAGAAAATGAGAAAACCCCAACAAGGAGGACGATCTGACAGGTCACGGCCGAGACTTCCCAAAAATGTTCCATGCAATCAATGAAGTAAAATCCTGTTTGAAAAGGTTTGAGAGTTGTTGCAGAATGTTGTTAAAATGACAAGGTGATGCAACACATTGGTAAACATGCCCCTGTCTCAACTCTTTCTGAAACGTGTTGCTGGCATCAAGGTCAAATTGAACATTTATTTGTCATAAAACAAAAAAATTCCCAGTTTCAACATGTGATAAGAACACAACAACATAAGAACTATACAAACGAGAGGAGGCCATTCGGCCCGTCAAGCTCGCATATGTCATATTTGTTCCATTTTCAATTAAATATGGTTTTATATGATTTGTAAATCATTGCATTCGTTTTTATTTACATTTTACACAGCGTCCCAACTTTTCTGGAATTGGTATTGTAGAAGAAAGGCCATTAATCAACACTGACCACCCTGGCGAGTACCCTACAAGTAACGTTTTTTAGATAACATTGACAGGACTGTGTTCTCGACAGCTTCAGGCCTGCCATTTAAGTTACAAAAATACAGTGACTTTGTCATTGACCTGTACATTTTTTTAACAAAAATGTTCTTACTAAAACTATATAAATGATCCTCTCTGGACATGCACACATGACATATATTCTATGCACACCTAATGACTGGCCTATAGGAAGTGAAAGTGATTAGTTGTCATGGTTGGCACATAACATAACAACAAGACACGTCTTATACATTTAACCCATATGTGACATAGCAGTGTCCATACCTTGGTCAGGGTACCTCTGTGGTACTTTGCTTGTCAGGGATTCAAACCAACAAACTTTCAATCATAAGCATGCATCCCCTAAGCATTAGGCCACCACTGTCCAGGCTTAGCAACACAGTCTACAGACCATCACCCTGAGTAGTTTTGGCTTTTCTTAGAGGGATGTTTTCTTTTATTACCTTAATGTAATTGTCTGAATCTTAGTTCAACTTGATATATTAATGACCGTAAAACGTACCGGGGGGGTTCCACTTCTGATGCTCCTAACTCCTTACGGAGGACCCCTGTGGATGTGGTCTTTTTGTGTGAGATCGCAGAGAGCCACTGGTGAGAAGAAGCACTGCACTGGGTCAGCGTGACCCGGGCTCCTCAGTTTGGTTCTACCTGACTTATGATAAGACGTCTCTTTGAGGGAAGGAGGACCTTTTCAAAGGTTCCACCCAAGATGTAACGTGCTGCATGGGGGAAATGTCCTCATTCTTTTCAGTTAAATTTTCTGCTTTTTTGCACTCCTATATCCCATCCTCTTTAGATTTGTTTTAATGGGTTTCTGGCTGAGCAGAACAGCCCTGAACAGAACCCACTGAATCTGAAGTTCCACCGTAAACCATAATCACCTAAATAGTGCATAAATTCTAATTCTTATTTCGCATCTTTCCTGTGCAGAGATTTGCTTACAGGTGATTTGGTCCATAAAGCATCTATCAGTCTATACCCTGGACAAAAAATAATGATTAGTGTCACAATATGACTCAGGATGGCTTAAAAGCACTACTTGTGGGATCCTGAATTTTTTTTTTTTAACTTCTTGTTTATGTTTGATGCTACAGTAAATACACAATGCCAATTTAACAACAATATTAAATCACCCAAAGCTTAAATGTTAAAACTATATTTACCTGAATATATTCGATATAACACATCAAGTATCTTTATTCAGATAAAAATATTATTGTATTTATTGTAATTTTCCCTTGAAAATATCTGACAGGCTAATAAACTACATATGTACATATGAAAATAATGTATCATCGTTCAAAATATATATAATCATTCAAGACCAATGCCTGCATTGGCATGCTGTTGTATCAGGGCAAAGTCCTACACGCTAACCTCACTGGCCAGATGTTGTCCCCTTTCTGCCTGTAAAGGGAATCCAGGCTGTGCCAGTCAGTGCAAGATGCAATGTCAGTCTTAGGGATGGCACTTTGGTATTGCTGCATCCCATCCAGAAGGTTGTGGATAGTGACTGGAGGGTCTGAGGGTTAAATAAAACTACAATCGCCAATATTCACATCCAATAATGGTGGCGTATGGCTTGGAAAGACCAAAACTGCCAAACTGAATGGAGATAATCCAGGAAGAATCACAAAAAAACCAGTAAAAGAGAAACCATGGAACATGTCTCTCATGAAATGCATCAAATTGCTTCCATTAATGAGACATATCGAAATACAAACGTGGGTAAATTAGATGTGGGATCAAAGCCAAACAGTTTAGTCTCAGAGGAAGTAGTAAAAAAGTTTGACTTTCTTTCTCTATGTGCATCTCTTTACAATCAACACAAGTAATACTGCTCACCCTCATATGAGTACTTAAACACTGATGTAATATGGAAAGAAAAATCATTTGGCTAAATGCTAAATGACTCTTGTCGTAAACAGTGCCCTTGCCAAGCGTGCTAAGTGACATCACGCTCGTGGTATTCTGGAAGGGCCCGCCGTACGTGACACAAAAGCCTGTTTTGACCCGCTCATCTGCTCAGATCACGTCAATGGAGTTTAGCTCGCCGTCGGCTGACAGCTGTGTTATTTATTCCCGCTCCAGTGGACATGGATGCCTCCCTCTGAACGTCCGAGTGAGGTGATGCCGTTATCGCGGAATCAGCACATCCACCTCCAGAGAAACAGTCTGTTTTTTTTAACAAGATGTATAAAATGATTCTGAGATCTGCTTTATATGAAGCAGATTACTCACTTAAGCACATCAAATTGCATGCCTTTTTGCTCTTTATGCAGTTTAATATATATTACAATCACTGTCTTTTTGGACTTTTAGTTTAAATCGAATGGAACTCATTTTACCTCAGTACCTCTCGGATAATACTGTAAACAAGAGTCTGTCTGACTCCTCTCATTCATTTTGATGTATGGATGGATGGATGGATGGAAAATTTTACAAGTATGCAGCTAAATAACCTGTGTGATGATTGAGCCAGAGACCACAGAGGGGTACAGTTTTAGGTCCAAGTGGACTCTACAGACCCCATGACATGATTAAATTGGTGTAGATGCTGTATATTCAGTCAGAAACACTACAGCTTTGGCACACTATCACTGCTCCACAGTGCACCGGCCAATAGTAACACACACACACACACACACACCAGGCCAACCTTACCAAAATAAGCCACTAATAGATTTATGGATGAATATAGCCTTACAATGTCTTGATATCTGAGGAGAAAAGAGGCATGAACGGATAAAGTCAGGACTTGTAGATAGAATTTTTGCATGAAATCCAGAAGGTTTCAATCCCTCATACGCAAAAAAGGCTCATCGCAAACATTATGTGCATTTTTTTGTTGTACTAAAATCAGCTGCAGTTCAGTCTCAAAGTATGACACTTAAGCTAAGTGAGAATTGCTGAATCAATAATCCGATCCCCCACCTACAGAAAAAGTGACTTATTGCAGAATAAACAATTTGCTAATACCACAGCAAGGGGTACATTTACGAAAAAAAAAAAAAAAAGAGTAAGTATGAAAGAGCAGATGTCAGCCTAATCTGCTGGATATAGTGTACCAGCAGTGTACTCAGATTTATGATCCCCGGAATGGTGCTCGGAGCTGAGAATGGTGGAAACGTCGGCAAATGGGGCTGCCGCCTGCCACTGGGGGTGTGCTCTCCACAGCAAGTCCATCATGCTTCTGTGCCGACCCTCATATGCCTGTTATGCAACAGGCACCGGGACCATTGTGTAATCCGTGTGCAGAAAAACAACAGATTTCCGCAGTAATTCTAATCGTGCTGCTTCAACAGATACACAGGAGGGCACTTACACTAACACGTCCAGCAGGCGAAGGAGGTAGGCTTAGAGAGAAACATAGCAACTTAAAGCGGAACTTGTACCTCTTTCATGCCATCAAACTGCTTGGCAGTCTAAAAGGTCAACACAATAATTTGTTGTGGGCAAAAGTGTCAAGCAGGCAGTCTAATAATAATACAATTATAAAGGTGCTAATGTGAAACTGTAACATCAGTTGCTTTATTAAAGAAACACACTTGAGCCCAAGCAGCCTTGCAGGGAAACACTGGGACAGTGACACCAGTAAACTGGAAAAGGGCTGAAAAGAATTGAACAGGAAAGTGAAAGACAATGGATCTTTTACAAAGAACCACCTGGAAGAACCGATGAGAAAAGAAGACTTTTCACCAGAAGGTGAATATTCCTCTGTTTTTTGCTGCTGACAGACACAGACAGCATGAGCAATAGCAATAGCTTCATACTGGAGGGGAATTCAAGTTAATAATTTAAATACAAAGGTAATACAAAAACTATTTATTGGGGGGGGGATCAGGGGCAGTTCTGGGGAGTTGGGGCATTGTTACCATGACAACATGCATGGCCCCCCTGTGCCGCCCCAAATACATATGCTATTTAAAATAAATGCATTATTTTTATTATTATTACTATTATTATTATTTACATTTATATATGAGGGCTAAAACTTTGTTCGCTGGGAAGAGGTGAAACACAAACGGTAGTGGGTGATCGAGTTGCTCCAGTTGGTGAAAAGTGACGTTAATGACAGGAAAAATATCAAGTAAACAAGTGTAAACAAGTGATCAGAGTGAGTTACATATTTGTAAAAACTGTAAAATGTGACTGTAAAGCGTTAACTTTTACGATTTTCACAATTGTCTTTTGCTTCTTAATGCTGGCAATCTAGTGAACGTAATACTTGGAGGACACTGAGGTCAAATGCATCTGCCCCCCAACCGAACAGCTGACCCCAGTCTGGCCCCCAGTTGAAATGATCTAGAACCTTCACTGGGAGGGGTACACATCCACCCCCGCCCCTCAGTTCTGACGCCCCTGAAGAAGAGGAACCAAATGTGATAGTTTGGGTACATCTAGCTACATTCTTAGAGTGAGGACAAACAAAAAATAAAAAGTGCAATAATAAAAACAAGCAAATAGATAAAGATTTTTAAAAAACTCTTTATGTTCTCATGTACATGTTCCTTATGGCAATTTATTTCAGCTTTGTACCAGTAAAAACAATGAAACCATCAGTGCGACTTGCTTGGCAGCAAATGAATATTTTAGCAGTAGTTTAATTAGCAAACGTTGGAACAGTAAGACTGAATATCAATTTATGAGCAAGACACAGCATTTCGTGAAGGAACCTGGATCAAGAGCATCTTTATTACAGCAGAACATCATACAATGGAGACAATACACAGGATAGAAGAATATACAGGTAATATGTAGGTAACATCTGCCAGTTTGGGGAGATGGTAATTGAGTAGGAACGGAGTAGTGAAAAAATAAATAAGAACGCTGTTATGTGTGTTTTAGATATTAGCCTGGGAAGGCCCCATACTATAATCCCTATATGTTTAATTTATTCTACGATGGAGCTTTGAATTGCCTGAGAAATGAGCAGGTTTCTGAAGCTGTAATCCATCCTTTCTTTTCCTCAGCAGAGAGTGGCTTGTGCTCACTTCACTCACGCTGGGAGACTCTCGCCTCGACCAGTACTTATCCGTGCAGCTCTGCGGAGTCCAGTCCACACAGTTAGCCAAATCATAATAATTATTCTTCCAGATGAATAAGAAAGTGTTTTTTTTTCATTAAGACCGGAAAGTCATATGATAACCGCCGGCTTCCACGTGAGCTCCGGCGCGTTCGAACAG
>JAODUD010000015.1:2020316-2055594 GCA_026784285.1 Stomatorhinus walkeri | reverse complement strand
ACCCCCCCCCCCCCCCCACCCGGCTTGTCTTGACATTGATTGATCGCTAAATTGTCCCCTGATTGCTAAGGGGGAGGTTTGCAATCGGTTTTCGTCATTTTCTCCGCTGATTCTATGAAGTGAGATGTTAAAAAATAAATAAATAACTGTACCCCTGCAGCACTGAGCCGGCATGTTTAAAGAGATACCTGCTACCTGCTGACATAGTCCTTAGAGGGGGGTGGCAAATACCCCCCAAAACAACCATTTCTCCTTCTCTGCCTTGGATAGGGGCAGGTGTGGATATTCCCCCCCCCTCCCCCCCTGCATTCGGTCAGCGAGTTATTTTAGGTTCTGCGGGTAATACCTGGGAGGGAGGCCGGCTTTGTGATGTGATCTCATCCGTGGATCTTCCACAACTTCCTGCGGTGACGCGACCACCTTGGCATCGCAAACAAAAAGCAGCGAATAGCATGGGAGTCCGCATACTCGCTTGGCTGTATCCCATTTGTTTGATATTTGTGACTAAACGACATGACGTGCACATTGACCAATGAAAAGTAGAGTCTTTTATTCTGTATTGAGCAAAGTGGCACCTTGTGGGTGAAAACCACAATACCAAGACTGTATTAGAAATAATTAGTAATTTATGACTAGCCATAACTATTTGTTCTGCCCAACATGACTAGGCAAACTAGTAGTGCTCTGTCAGGCAACATGTGCCGTGTGAGTTGAATAGTTTGTGACCTGCGAGGTTCAGGCGGAGAGAGATGCTTTTACAGTTTCTAGTCACTACTTACCTCTGGCTCAATGTTCGGACTGTTGTTTTTGGCACAATAGGCAAGAACAAGGTGTGACTTCTTTGACCCTAGAACCCTTCTTTGTGACTGATGTTTGAAGTGCTGTTGTTCGCGCTGTCACATCAAAAAGAAACAATATAATAGAACCTTTCATTAGGCTTCCAATATAGATAATTACATGTGTGTATACCGCAACAGATCATGTAATCCATTACATTTCAGTGTTAAGGACATGTACTAGGAGAAACACCTTGCTAAGGGCACTGAGCTTTGCAAGGCAAGGGAGTCATTGGGGTTTAGATCCTCTTTCTGTGACTAACTGGGTCCAGTTGGGACAAATAGGTGTATGACTCAAACTCTCATATAGCCAATGAATTTGCGGTGTGGGAGTCCTGAAGCAATCCTCATTAAGAGGCCTCGACATATTGGTATTGCTGTCTGTGGCTTGGGAGATAAAGATTTGAATCCTGCTTTGGACACGCACACCCATATTATACCATAGTGTCATATATCACATTTCCAATTGAGTTAGTAGACCAATGAAATAAAGAACTGCTATTGGTCAGATGTTGAGGCTTGTCACATTATTGCAGGGGACTTTTGTCATTCGACAAAAAAGCACCACAATTTGTCAAATTACAAGTATAAAAATGACAAAAGAGTCCATTAAAAGATCATCTCGAGCTATCTATTTATGTTAGAAGACATCTACTTTGCTGCTAATTAAAGGCTGCATTTAACACCTCTGAAAAAAATGTTCTGATACTAATTAGCCAATTGTGTGTAGATGCTTGTGGTCTCTTTTTGATCTGACTCGTTAGTGGTGGGAGTAATGATTCTCAGAGACAGTTTGCTGTTTCTTAGGTTGTAGACAGCGCTAGCAAGTATTTCATGCTGTTATTGTCCTAGGGGCAACATAAAATATCCATGTAAATATTGACAAATGTCTTCAGCAGGATGGGGTAATTAGTGCATTATCCATCTATCAGTTTTCAAAAACCACTCTTCTGATTACAGTCATCAGGAACATATTTTACAGCAATACCCTATCAGACGCCCTAGATGGGACACTCAGTGCTGACCGGCTCCCTACACAAGCTTTACCCTGCCCAGGTTCATGTTGTCTCGGACACACACAGTGCCAGCCAAAAGTTTGGACTCACCAAGCCACCTACGAAGGAGAGTGATAGTGTCACATCACATGACCTAGCTACCACTCCTAAACACATTAGAGATGATTTTGGGGGGAAAGACTGAAGGAAAAGCAGTCAGTGATTTCTTAGCACATATGTGGGAGCTCCTTCAGGACAGCTGGAGAAGCATCCCAGGAGGCCACCTCATGGAACTGGTGTAGAGGGGACAGTAGAGGGGTTATGGGTCTTCTTCAAGGCCCCAATGGTGGGATCAATCTGTCAATCCAGGGATTTGAACTGGCAAGCTTCCGAGTCCCAACTCACAGAGCTGCCCCCCCCACAAAATAAGTTTTTTTGTTTAATACTTTTTGGGATGTTGCATAATTCCATGCATGTAATTTTATAGCTTTGATCTCATTATAATGATATGTCAATATATTGATGTCAGGTTTGGGGTGGCGGAGCAATGGAGTGGTGCCAGTGGTTTCCCAAATTAATGTACCCCCTCTCAAAAAAAAGATGCTGCCCCAGACGGCTGGGTATCTGGCCCTTGCCAGGCCTCTTTGAGTACAATGCTCCTGCTACAAGGATCTGCTTAGCCTATCCCAAAAGCAATGGGTGCAGGGCAGGGAATAACTCAGGGCAGGGCGTCAACTGATCACAGACATGCAGGGCGTGTGCAGCTCAGCGGGTTAGAACCTGTGCTCACGATCAGAAGGTACCTTGCTTGAATCCCAGCACCAGCAGACTGATGCTATCATTGGACCCCTGCGCAAGCCCCTTCACGCCCAGCTCCCGGGCCGCGGCATATTGGCTGACCTCTCACCTGCATATTGCCTGTCTGTCTCAGGGATAGCAAGACAGGGTCATCAAAAAGCGGCAATTGTGCTTTTGAGGAGAAGATGTAGAGGTGCCCAGCAGGAAGTCGCATATCATTTCAGGGAGGATTCTGGATCAACGGCCCCAAGAAACCATCTTTCAAAGTTGCTGGTTTGTTTTCATATTTATCCTTTAACCTCTCACTAATGTCAGCCCGTTGAGCTCGGTGTCTCATCCACAGTCAGGCCAATTAGGCTCCGCCTCAGCACAACAAACATCTCATTATTGCCCAAAAACGCTGTATTCCCCGGGTCAGTGCGCTGCCCTTGTCCATGTTACCGCAGTAATTAAAGCCAAATTGGACAGGTCTGCGGATCTTGCCAAGCCCACTTTGTACAAGGATTAAGTTGTTACGGTTAATTAATCAGACAAGTGCATCGCTCTTGTTCAGATACGGCCACCTATCTTGGGTCACACTTTTAAAAGTTAACTCCACTGCTTACTACAGTCATATTCTGCAGCTTGATGATAATTTAGTAATAGTATTTCACTGATGAGTCTGACCTAAAGCAGATGCTGTACGTTTTTTTTACAATACATACTCCGCCTTTGCCTGATATTTTCACTTACCATCAAATACCGCTTTTGCTCACATTGGCGTAACCTATGACCAATAAAAAAAAAAAAAACAAAGACTATACGTTTAAAAACCAAGAGACCCTGACCAGGACAAGCAGCTGGAAGATGGATGGATGGCCCTCCATAATCACAGTGCACATGTAACAGTAACAATACACAATAAGTATACCACACAATAATGTGATCCTTCACAAATACATTGTTATTATGACCATAATAAAGGCTTACTTAACAGCTAGCCATTTTACAGTGCGCCACAGAGTGGATTTAATTTAACCATCACCACAACCCGTCTGACACCTTATATCATTGCAACCAGTTAATTTCTTTGTAAACTTTGCTGTGACCGCGAATAAGGTCAGAGACCCCTGCTATTGATATACAACAGTTCTTCCAAAGTCTTTATATTCCAGTAGAGGGCAGTGCAGTAAAAACTGAACAGAAAAATAATGCAAGACCTTTCTGAAAAAAAAACAAAAAACATTGAGGATATGATTTCCCATCTCCACATCCTGCATGTGGAAACTGTATTTGGTCTGTCTAAAGAGGAATGGTCACTTCATACTAATTCCAACAAAGACATTTCAACAAAATGGCACTTAGCATCTTGAATACTTTCATTCACAACGTTTAAGTGAGGAAAGTGGTCAGTGAAGGAAGCTTCCGCCAGTACAAGCTTCAGCCTATCGTCTGCTTCAGTGATCCCCCACCCTCCCACCACTGGTGTTTAGTCATTTGGTCACTGTGCACATTTCCCTGATAATGGAGTCTCACGGAGTCCTGAGATCCCACAGGCCTGTATCTCTTGCGCCAGTGGAACTCAGAGGCAGATGGACCTGCACACTTATACAATCTCCCCATGCAGTATCGCTTGTTTCCAATGAGTTCCTGCCAGGCTGGACATCTGCTAGCTGCACAGCGCTATGCAGGAACCAGGGCTAGTCTGCAGCTATGGATGTTTTGTGTTCTGTCAATCCATCAATTATTTTATTCAATAAGGAAAGCATAACTATTACATCGATTTCTTCATGCTTGGTAGATGTCACTTCAGGCATCATCATTTGGTGACACAGACCCAACAATGTAGCTCAGCAGCTCATGGGAGCTTTCCTTACACAAAATGTTCTGAGGTTAGAATTAAGAGTGATTGGTTCAGAGAGATAACAAATTGTAGACGAGATGGGTCCAAGCAACTAGAGGAGGTAGGACTAATCAATCCGATGTCTTGGTACCACATTCTCTACTTCCTTAGACCCACTTCCTTTCCTCAACAATCTGATTGGTTATATCTCTGAACCAATCATTTTTCATTCTGCCCTCAGAACATTTTTGTGTAGGTAAGACTCTCATGAGCTTCAGTTTTGTTTTTTTCCCC
Organism: Stomatorhinus walkeri; assembly: GCA_026784285.1. Taxonomy (NCBI): domain Eukaryota; kingdom Metazoa; phylum Chordata; class Actinopteri; order Osteoglossiformes; family Mormyridae; genus Stomatorhinus; species Stomatorhinus walkeri. The sequence continues at coordinate 2,050,849 of JAODUD010000015.1, read as the reverse complement.
ACTGGGCCTCCAGCAGAACATATGCACAGATATGGACAGCCAACCAAGCACATAGCTATAGCCTTTCTGAAGTCCGATGTTACATCCTATTCTTATGTATCTTTTCTTTAAATGGTTTCAAAATAGTGATCTTTAATTTTTCATTCCCCCAAACTCACCTCTCGTCCTTGCTCTCTCTCATCCCTGTCATGTGGTTCTCTTTGTCATCCTGCCCGGAGCATGTTCTGCAAGCTCTCTGGCAGTAAGTGAAGATGTGTTTACTTCAAAAAAAGCACATACCATGGACGAGAGAATGTATTCTGCAATGTAATGGCTTCAGTGAAATATTCACAAAGAACATCTAAACCCACGAATTAGCTGTACGCTTTAACCACGCACGCCACATACAATTTGTTTCTTCCAGAAATGTTTTTGCCAACTGTTACCTTTGAAAATCACTATGCTACAGTTCCTCATTGTTTTAGCTCCCCAGAAAAATAATACAGTATAAACATGTCCCCCCCACAACTTGTGTCTGGAGGTTTAGCTCAGGAACTGAGAGCATGAATGGAACACGGATGAGAACTGCACACTTCGCATGCACACCAGACTTCGCACACTTCCCGTGCACACCAAATCTCTGCACTCTTCACATGCTTACCAGACTCTGCACACCTCGCATGCACACCAAATCTCTGCACACTCCGCATGCACACCAGACTCTGCATAATATCTGTACGCTGTTGGCAACATCAGCCACCACAGTCTGTAACCTTTTCTGTGGCAAATCAATGTCTTTTTACTTCGGAATATAAGTAACAAACCCATACTGATTTTAATCGCCTGCTTTTAGGACATTGCCCTGGCACAACGAGACCTGCTGGAACAATGTCACACACTCTAGCATTACACTGTAGTGTCAGAAAGTTTTGAAAAGACACAGGCCGTGCGCAGGACTTGCTGAAATATCCTCTGCTATATTTCATTAACAGAGTCGCTTAATTAATAAACTGATATTCCTGCAGACTGCCGGCCTTCACAGCATAAGTGTTTTCATGTTAGTCATGGTGTTCTCGCATTTCCGAATGTTTGAACTCTGTCCAGACTCGATGTCCGCTTCTGTGTCGCATTTGATCTCCATACTGCGTAGTTCTGAATTACATGGGACGGGGTAGGGAGGGATCTTGAAGCTAGAATTAGTGCAGGTTATAAACCTGAAGGCCACATCAATAATGGAGCCTTGAGGCTGCCCCTGGACCAGGACAGAGTTGTGTAACAAGTCTTATATAACAACATACCAAGAAAATGTTCACTGAGACACCCCCCACACACACCCCTCCCTGGCTGGTTTAAACTTTAGGCCTGGGGACTTTGCGTTTGATGAATTATGATGCCGTGACTGACAGCCAGAATCCGGGAGGATCGTTATTAAATAGAGGAAAACACGACGAAAAGCTCATGGAGGAATTGTCACTGCGTCTCTGCGGCCGTTCCACACGCTGCGCTACAAGTGTTTTCCTGTCTGCCCTGTCTCCTACACCCAATGGAGCTTATTTCTGTCAGGGGGGTCTGGATGGTGGGGGGGGGGCACTTCTAAAACATCGCTGTTGTTGAAAGGAGAGTAGTTTCAGCTTTCCTCTGGAGCATGTCTGAAACTCAACCAGCAGCTGTGGAGAAAGAGCAAAAAAATGATAAAGTTTAAAATAATATGCAGAGCTCGTCGTCGCTTTCGTGTCACTGGTCCTTTGTTTGGTCCAGCCAGTGCACTTTGAGCTCATCACCATGGCTGTGGGGGATAGCACAGCTGTTAAGCTGGGGGGGATGGGGATTCGCTGACCATGAGCATGAGGCCGGAAGCCCCAGGAGGGACACACCACTGCCGTGCCCTAAAAATATCCAGACGCATAAATCATCAGGATGTCACATTCTAATCGACGTAAACTTCTGGATCTGCTGAACACATACATAATCGCTGAGATACCTGCTTTGTAAAAGTCCCTCAAATCAGGGGGCACAGTGAGTATGAAGCAACCCTGTGATCAGAAGGTTGCTGGTTCGAATACCATAACCAGTAGAGTGGTCCAATTACTATTGTGCCTTTGATCGCGACCCTTAACCCCCCTGCTCAAGGGGGGCTGGGTAAATAGGACTCTAAGCCTCGCTTTTGCCTGAATGCATGTATCTCAAGATCCGTAAGTCTCATGGGAGTGCAAGATGGGATATGCAGAAAGAAGCATTCCAATGTATGTCATTCCGCTCAGTCTTCTCAACCCTACATAAAATATCCAGGAGAAGAAGGCCATGAACGATAACGATGAATGATAACGATGAACAATAATGTAATCATCAGTCCTGCTGGGGTGCGTTTGCTGCCCGCGAGTGCGCTCAGTACACAAGCGCATGCCGACCCATAAATGTTCCTCACACCTTCTTCCTCTCAGTATGCAGAGAGCCAGATTAATACCTGCAAAACACCCAGTGACCTGCACCTTGTTTTTCTGCAGCGTAATTGTGGCGATGGAAGCGATAAACGTCAGTCGATATCTTATTTCATTCCTTCATGACTGTGAAATGCTATCACGGATACAGGAGCCTTCACCGTAGCATCGTAAAGCAGAAAATGGTCTGTGCCACCCCACCTCCCCTATATTTACTCACAGAAAATGTCCATGGTCTCATTTTCCCTGCACCAAAGAGCTGGACACGCCACGTTTAAAGACATGCCTTTAATTGAACGCTGTTATTTTGTTGCAAGCTTTGGCCTTAGGGCAAAACTGTTCTTCTCCATTCTCTGCTGTTGATTTACTTCGGCCGGAAATAACTCAGGTTCACCGATTCATACATTGCTTCACTAGGGTCTTCGTCATTGAATTTTAAGCACTCCAGTCGTCAGAAGTTGACAGTTATGGTGACCACATAATCCGTGTCAGGAAGGACACTATGAGTTAGAACAGGGTTTGTAAACTACCATCTTAGTTGGATTTCACTTTAGCGCCAAGGTTCTTGCTGTGTGCCGATTGGTCAGTCTTCTATAATCATGCCTGTGTCGCTGGTGTTAATGTAATACAGCTGGATGAGTCTTTCAGTCAAGGAAACAAACGAGTCAAAGCGTAAGAAGAAATGAACTATTTAGCCAAGGACAAGAACCTTTCAGTTTTAAAGTAGCTTGTAAACCCTGCAGTAGCTCATACTGTCCACCCTGATATGGATTAAGAGGGTCATCCTATTGACAGTCAATGTTATTTTTAAATCATTTATAACAAGGTGAGGCTCACCAGACCACGGAGAAGTGAGCTTTGGCCTGTAGAAATGCTTTGGTGGAGGGGTCTGACTGACCAGATTAGGAATCTCTGTTTGTGACCAGAAGGTTGCCAGTTTGAATTCCATCCTTGGCAGAATAGTCACCTGCCCACTGGGACCAGGAGCTCCAGGGGGTGCTAGATAAATGACCCTGTGCTTTGACCCCCAAACCTCCCTCTCAGCTATGTCCATATGTCTCAATGGAGAGAAAGATGGGATATGCAGAAATATATGTTCCAAGGTATTTGTGCAAATAAAGCAAATCATTACAAGCTTTGAATTTCATCACCACATTGGGATTTACACATTCAGCTGTTTGACTTGGGTGTTTGATGGGTGTCTGATGACTTCTGTCTAATATACACCTTCCAGTCACATATACTTCCCCACTCCGAGTGCCAGGCCTGTAGTTTTCTGTATTCCACAGACGAGAGCACTGCTACACAGACCAAATGCCTTCCCAGGTTCAACAACTACACATTCTTTGACTGACATTCATTTAAAGGCTCGCTGGCTATGCTCTGGAACCATCCAGGGCGAGGTTTACCATCATCCCCCTCACCGCTGTCAGCCCGTCGCAGCCTGTCCACAGGTCAAATCCTTTCCGAATGTCTATCAGCTTGGTGAAATCTTCATTTCAGCCCTGGAAACAACTATATATTTTTTCCAGCTTAAATTCTTCTTTAAATTCCAAAGGCTTGTTTGCGTGTCTGCTTCATCGCCCTTATGTTTACAGTTAAATCGGGAACGCACGCCATAGAATACAAACCAGAAAGTGAGCGTGGATCATATCTCAATAACATCAGAGCAAGAGAATGTCCAAGTTCTGAAACGCTTGAACTGAATTGTCTAAATTGGCAGGCAGCCGGTACATGTCTGCCTCCTGTATTGTCTCGACGGCACCGAGACTTGCAAAGGCAGCACGGGATTCGCGCACACAGAGCGTCGCTCTCCCGTCGTCGCTTTTGTCTGGGATCTTTCTTGCTGAAGAATGGCAGCTGCAGCGCCTCTGTCATGCGGAATTAGCCGCCGTGATTAAGTCTTGCCCACAGCTTCAGTCGCACCTTAAAGCAGACATGGCATCTGAATACCATCTGCATAAAATTAATCTAATTAGAGACATCTTTCGGGGCTATTTACTTTCATTCTCAGGCTCGACACATACTCGCCGTCTCCCAGGAAATGCACGCCGTCGTTCCCCGAACACGATTGTTATGCACTCCGCTCATCGGAATGAGGGGAGACTAGCGTCGTACGGATTACCCGGACAGACCTCCACCATGGCGAGCCTAGGATCCTTTTACAAAAACATCATTATCGATAAGTCGCACAGGCGATGCCTGTCTCTCGGTGAAGCATTGAGCTCGCAGTGGGTGCATTACACATGCGGTGACCTATTTGTACATCTGGCATTACGCTATGGCAATGGGCAGCATCACATCCTGGGTGCAAACGGCAGCACAAAGATCCAGAAGATAGTGCTAGGGCCGATTGCTTTATCCTTGACAAATGCGGTTTCATTTGGGTGAGCTTCCAAAACGCTCTTTAAATATATCCGGGAATTCTACTTTGGCTGTGCTGAGACTTATCTGGTCTTTGCGACAGCCTGTTTTGGCTGATTGAGAGATGGAGTCGAAATGTACTAAATCTATGTTAACAGCACAAAGCTTATAAAAAGAACACAGAGAGGGGAGCGATAGGGCATGTTTTCACATACCAAGAAAATACCTTTCATTTAATGATCTTTAGAACATAACTGCTGTCATCTTCCTGTGAGCATCCTATCTGAGCTCCTCTGGTTTGTTTGCTACCCTTTCTAAATAGGTCAGCGTTTCTCCTCGCTAAAAATCCCTGTCTAGGTTTGTCATTTGTTAGTTGTCGCCTATTAGTTTTATATGTGCCGGTATCAGGTTTAAGGTCAGGGGTGATGTTAACGTGACGTGTTTCACTTATACCACCAACATCCTCGGATACACCCTTAATATGTTAATGTTTTGATATTTTTGTTTGACTTTTACGTTGATTATCGCAATTTGCCGATTGTTTCATTGATCGGTAATAGCGCAGCTGAGGCAAGTCTGACCTGCGATACGGTGCCGCGCAGATATTTTGAGCAGTCAAACCTCCACGCGATGTTCCTGCCACCTCTCTTTAACGTCCTGCCGTCAAACTTACGGTATTATGTAACCCGTTCGGTTAGTCAGCGGACCTCTTGTGGAGCAGCAGTTTAAGGAGATAAATATCTCGACTCGTATCTGTTTACTCAAACACGTCTGTCGTGGAAGGAGCAGGGCGATGGAGTCATGTTTGCTCCTGAAAGCCGTCTCCCTTTCAGCCGCCGCTCATGTGAAATAGCCCCCCCTCTCGCCGTGATTGCAGCACGCCATGCGAAGGAACTAAACCGCCGTTTGAATGCGCTGATGGATGCGCCTTCCGCGTGCCGGCGAGTGTTGCGCTTGGAGAGAAGGCATTTGAATTTCGGCTCTCTAATTGATATGGATTCTTTGATTTCTGCTGCCAGGGGGAGGGGGGAGGCTTATAACCAGTGCGAGTGGAGGACAGAATTAATGAGAGGCGGGAAGGGGAGGGGTAAGGAAGGGGGGGGGAGGTCTGAGTTGCCACCGCATAGCCCTGCTCTCGCAACTCCCAGAACCACACTAGAACATGGAAGTATTATAATACCTCCCATTACAGCAATAATATTTAGGGCCATAAAATATTCAACATTCCCTGGGTCACTCCTGTGTTTTTCGTTTAGATGTGCCGATTTTATCTCTATCCTCTGCGGATACACCGTGACCCAAGTCAGCAATCATCACTAAGCCTTGTTAGAGGACCATGACTGTGTTGTATGTAACATCTGGACCCAGTAGTAAGAATTCACAGTGCAAATGCAAACGTATACATAGCTTTGTTACCTAGTTAATGTAAAAGGGTATTAACATTGCAACTGAGATTATCTCTATATGTGTATTTATTACATCTACTGCAACCACGTTAAGTACTTGCAAGGAAATTCAGGTTGGGATGGACCGATTCATATATCGTTTGTTGATATTCATGCTACTTGCTACTTATTGATAGCACAAAATCCTGGCATGTCACTTGGTCGGTCCTGTCAGTTGTAAAACAAAAAACCCTTTCCGTTTCAAATGGAAAAAAACAGCACTAATCACACGATAAAGAGCACCTGGCATCTTTCCATTAGTCGCATACACCCCAACGCCCTTCTGTGTGGCGCAAACATTCCTTTATGACAGCAGTAGTTGGATTTTCTTTCTAACCACTTGGCACGCTGAACTTTGATCTGGGGCTAGTCCTCGACTACAGCAGACCTGTTGTGCTGTCTCTGTACCTTGTTGTCGTCGCTGTCGTTCCCTAGGCGACGGTATCACCGGAGCTGCTCTTCAGGTAGAGCAGGTAACCGTCATCCCCGGGGACTTGAATAATTCAGTGGAAGTGATCTGACGAGAGCAGGTGCCTGGCAGGAAGGCGCGGTGGAGGCGGCAGAGACAGCGTGAGCACGGTCACGCTCGCTCTTGCCGAGGGAAGCACCCTGTGAACATGGAAGTAGAGGCCGACGAGGAGGACAGCACCTTCACCACCATCTCCCTGGCCGACGACTCGGGTAAGATTAGGGTCAGCAAATGTAGGAGGCAGACAAGCGCGGGCGAATGTCACCATACGCTGTGTGTCTCTGGCTCCTCTAAAGGCCATTTTACTACCACTGAGTCAGACACTCAAAAGTAAGGATGCAGAGCTGCAGGATAGCGCTGAGAGGTGAGCAAACCACATAACCTCCACAATGCCGTGAGACAGGGTCCTTCTCAGTTCCACAAGAAGTACTTCTGAGACACGACGTGGCAGATCATTTACACCTTTACTGTGCACTTAGTGATAAAATTTAATGCGCATTAAATGTAAAATGGATATTAGGAAAAGGTTTAAAACATCCATGAAGGGTCCAACAAAGCACAGCGGGTTACATTTTATTTCTTTGACTTTTGGCACCTGCGCAAAAAGCTTGGTGAATTTGAATTATAGAGCTATACTGAGAATAGTGTTGTTGTAAAAGAAACTTCTTTCTGAGGGAAAGTCAGGTACTTGCTGGAAACAGGAGAACCTAATTTCAGTTTCCTTCAGGCATCATTTTGCATTGTAATGGACAAAAACATTTGATCCACTGGAAACGTACACCGGCTCAAAGAAGGGAGATGATAGAAAGTTGGGTGAATGGGGAGGTTGAGGTGGTTGAAAGCTGGCATTGATGAATAAGACTTCAGAAGCAGTAAGGAGCCCTCCCCCCATTAGGACCATAGCTTAAGCAGAGACACATTTGAACAGTTCGCTCTTCATCGGGGTGACTGATGTGGATTGTCACAAGGCTCGGTTCATCTGCGATAGCAGCGTTCCAAATGTGACCTCCGTAAATTCAACTGTGCAAATATTTGTGAAAGGTTGCTTTCCCATAATCTCACACATTTAGCCTTATCTGAACGTGCTGTGGTACTGTGCGCCCGTGTCTGCTGAGCCTCCGGGGCTGCCGTCGTTTCATGTTGCTAGAATATCTATCACACAGAATATCTTGCACACATGCAAGTTGATGGACGCCTTCGGTTAGTGGTTGCTACTCTGGGAACCCAATAAATAAGGCTTGGCTGAAGTTTATGCATATCTGAAGGTAATGATCACATGGGGGCTACAGAAACAAGTGCTGGGGAGGGAATTGGGGGTGAAGATAGTCAGCTGGGGTAGAATAATATTAAACTAAAAACAAATCCGATGGTTTCTTAGAACTAAACAAAATACACAGCATCGTACTCCAGAGACTGTTTCAATATGAACCATGTACATGCCTGGATAAAAGTACTGTTTTGATATATACCTTACTAGGCCAAGAACATCGCTCTCGGAGTCTGCTTGTTTTGGTAGGAGTCATATCTACAGAACAATCGTGCAGTGCAGATATTTGGTAACGGATATTTACACTTTGGAAGCCCTTTGGCCAAGCGGGAGTGGTCATTATCACGCAAGAGCGAACAGCAAGCATTCGTGTACAGATGTGCTGGGCCAGACAGGAGATATTCACGCACAGGCAGGTTCAGGATTATGTGGTTAGTCTATTGGAATCTCGCCATCACTCGATTAGCTTTACTACCTCGCATCGCATGCAGCAATCTGGGGTTTTATGTTGCGCACATTCTTACAGTTGCGAAATACCCTAGAATTACAAACCATTTGCATTACTAGTTCATTACGAAGAGGCGCAGAAGAGTTGATCGCAGTAGATAAGAAAAGCATGTTTCAGTTTAATCCAGACCTCTACACATCTCTTTCATCATCCCTTGAGTTCTATTTATCAAGGCCAGAAATGACAATTTACAGTGAACACTGCAATGAATGTCAAGCAGTGACCATGTCTGCCAAATAATTTTCTCCTGCTGTTAATTATTGTAGTGAAATATGTCATGAATGAACCATCATCTTTAAGACGTTAATCAATGTCTCAAAGCGATTCGGGGAAACCTGTCTTCGCTCATAGACAATAAGGGAAAAACACTAGCGCTCGCAAGTGTTCATTAGTCAAACTCGATTTTGTGGGCAAAAATCTCCCATCATTTAGACGCATAAGCATAAGATCTAACAGCAGCATACAGCAATGACTTACACAGGCAAACGCCCCAGGGAATTACATGGATATCCAAAACCTCACATGAGTCTTTAACGGAGGAGGTGACCCATTTTCTGACTTTATCACAGCGTAGTAACTAACAAGAACTAATCAGCTAGACCCAAAGCTCCAAAAGAGAGGCTGATAGGCTGACAAATGAGTGAATGGTAAGCTTGCAATGAGCTGCACCGTGAATTTGATCACAGGCAATGAGAATTAATGAGACAGTACAGGTATCTAGAACTGCCAGGTTAATGCATGCAGATTAAGCATCCGGAATACTTTCCTTACGTGCAATTAGAGTGCTTCCGATTGAGCCAGGAGAGCAGCATATTTTGCACTGCCCATATTTAATTGCTAAGCCAGAACTGGTGAAGGATGCAGTGGGACACAACACTAACTGGGTCTTTTGGGTGACGCTCTCTGTATGTAAAACATGTTGCTTCTTTATAAACCCCATGCGGGTGCTGGACTGCCTGTAGAGAAACATTCAACCATTTCAGAAACTCTGTTTTCACATACGTCTCACTACTTATGTCCTTTTACGGGCTTCGTTGGTCTCATTTGTTTATCTGCACCTTCACGCCGGCCCGCTTTCACACACTGTAGTAAATTGCATTGTGGGAAATTCTTCTGGAAAATGCGATTTCTAAGCACACGCACATAAATGTTGGCAGACCAGACAAATAGCTGCAGTGCTTTGAACTATTAAATCCAGTTTGCAACAAAGTATATATAAATTAATAGTTATCAGAAGAGCAACTGAGGATGAACCGCGATCAGATGCTTAATGCCTGAAATGCACAACTGTGTTAAGCAGCCAAAGGGAACCCCATCTGACAGACAAAGACCAGCTTGTACAGGGACTCTTTATGAGTACGGCACATCTGCAGACAACACAGTTAACTCTGAATGGTGCTAGTCTCCAGCGTCTCCGATGACCATATAATCATAAAACATTCAAATGTCAACCCAGCAGGGATTAAACACCTGTAAATTTCCCAGCTGTGTTGACAGAATGCTGGTCGATGGAGCCTGCTGAAAGTACTCCTACTGCAGAAATCGAATAGCAGATTAGTATTCAAAGAAAGCAGCCATACCTACTATTCCATATCCATATTTCCTGTCAAGCTAAATTTATAGCGCCGCAGTGTGAATTTAAAGAGCGGAGAGCTGCAGCCATCGTCGCATGACACGAGGGGTCACAATCCCTGGCAGGGTTAAAAAGCCATGGGTAAGGAAAGGTGCTATGCATGCCATCATAGCTCAGTATAGCCCAGAGATTTCGGAGAGGCGTGGTTGAAAATCCTTCCCCTAAAAAAATTTACATTTCTGTTACAGCGTTATGAAAATATGGTGTCTGAGATCAGTCATAGCAAAATACAAGATGTCAACCAGAAAAAAGTGATGCTTTTGCACCAAGTAGTTCAAAAGAAGAGGTTTTTGTTAAGCACAAGGCATGCCTAGCACGTGGCTGAGTGCTAGGCAACATGCAAGACTGCATCCATCCAAATGCACAGAAATACATCACAACTACAATCAGAGAAAAACAAACACTAGCAGCTGTTCCAAACACTGGGAGACACAGACTGTTGGAAAAATAATCAAGTTTGTCTATAGCCTTGGTACTGTTCCATGAACGTGTTTGTTTTCCGCCGTATCTGGCAGACGAGAATCCTTGCGATGAAGGTTGTGTGCTTTGTCGCCCTCTATTGTTAATAAGCAGAACAGCACAAAGAAACTAGCAGCCAAGATGATGGAAAATTTGAACAGCGATGTAGGGAAACAGCGGACTGAGAAAATAATGGAGTAGATCAGGATGTTTCAAATTTTTGGTTAATTAAATTCCATAAAAATGGAAAATGTCAATGTGGTAATTAAAAACTTGTTCATAATTGAATTTAAAAATATATATATTTTTATATTTTTACATTGGCAACATACATACACAAACATTAATAGCATACTATATATTAATGTGTACATCTACATTCATCACATGCAAACACAGACATGCGTACTACACATAATACATGTATTTAAACATTGTGAACGTCCCCCATAAATTAAGTTTCAGTAATGCATCCCAGTAAGATATATAAGCCAATGGGAAGAATAGATGTGAATTAGATAAACTCATCCACCTTTCATACATTCTCATCCCCATGCCTGCCTCTCTTACAATCAGCTTGTGAATTCCCCCAAGAGGCAACAATTCTCGCCACTCACTCGTCATTCCGCAGTATTTAACTTGACAGAGCCGCCAGCCCGCTCAGGCATATGTTCAGAACCGCATGACTGTTTGCCGGTTGTGTGGAGATCATCTGTAACGGCCAGCACACCTTCCACACGACGTGAGCATCCACTTTCAGTGAGGACTGACCATACTCAAAGGTATGTGTGTTGCAGCAGGGAGAAGAAATCAAATATTATCATTTACGACGGTAAAACTCAATTTCTGTTTCAAATGCATTTGTTTCTTGAGGTTAAAGGACAATTAGCTGTCTTGTCATATTTCACATTTAGTAGAATATTTTAATGAGTGCAGTTATAAACCATTACAAACAACACATTATTTAAACCTCGCCACCCACACAACAAACTGCTGTGAGGATCGCCAACCAACATCCAAAGAAATGCAAAAAAGAGGATCTTTCCACAGACTTGGGAAGCAATTATCACTCAGAATTGAGAATGCATCCAAGCTGTTGTCTGAAGAATAGGACTGGATTCAAAGTGGGAATATTATTAGTGCAAATGTAAGTAAGGACACAGGAGATGAAAAGTAGGTCAAACTGAAAGCCTTACTTATCTGGGAAACTATAAAAGACCATCAGAACTGAAAGAGTATGGGTCTTAAAATGCATTCACAGCCCAGATTTTGGTTCTGTCCTAACTGGTGTCTAACTGGGCAGCCTGATGGCAAAAAGAAGTCAGCATGTAAATGCATCCTGTGCCAGAACCTTCCCTGTGATATGACCGCGATGGGTGGCCCAGCACGCATCAGTCTGCGGCGTTGCTCCTTCGGCTTTCATACGGACAAAGGAAGGTTTTCGCAACAAACACATCATAACGAGGGTGACACTATTGCGATGTAACAAATCCGTGAAGACAAACTAATTTCGATACTCTTTATCTTTAAAGTTGATATTCAGCTTCGACTAATACGTGGTTTTCAGTTAAAATGAGCTCAAAAGAAAACATGCTACCGATTAATGGAAGTTACTTGACTGCAGCATTTATCACCACATTCGTAATGTTTGCAGATCTGTAAATACTTACATTTATACTTTTCATTTACGTTTAAGTAGATATTTATAGGTAATACGTCGTTTCTTTGATACCTTATTAATCAATATTTGAAAATCTTAATGATTTTTCGCGACAGCGGCTTATGCTTTGTTTTCCTTGACTGGGCTTGTTAATAATGAGATTTATTAAGTTGGAAAGGTGGCGCGGCGGTTTTTTTATGGCATTTCTCCATGGCTGCGCTCTACGCCCCTCTGGTGGTGAAACTGGTAATCGGGGCGGAGGAAGCGGCTGATTAATCCCGGACGGACAGCTTCGTAGCGCTGGGCGGCTGAGAGTCGCCCCGGGATCCGATTCAGCCCGGGTCGGCTCAACCAAACACAACAACAAACAAACTAATAATAATTAATATTAGAATAAAACTCTGCAGACAAGCTTCTCTAGGGTACGTATTCCTGCAGCATTTAACAAAGCTGGTGAAATTTAGCCGTTTGCTCGAACTTTATCATGGTTTTTAAATCGGGAAGCTAAGAAGCTGTTAGCATGTCGGCTAAGGGCCAGTCGCAGTGAGAGGCAGGCGGGCGCCTAGCGCGTAGGCCCCTGCCCGACTTATTGTGATTTCAGCGGCCGCTGTTTAGCCGTTTAGCACAAGCAGCCTGCCGTGTGGATGTAAAAAATGCCCAGGCGTCTAGCGTTTTTATTCCCGGGGGTAAAAGAGCGCTGTGTGGCGCTGTCTGACGTTACGGCCATGTAATGTTTGTAACAGCGGGGATGTGGGTCGCTACCCCAGCCCCGGAGTTAGGGAGCTGGGCTAGCCGCTTAGCGGTGCCGTGCCCCTGCCGGTGCTAGCAGCATCTCTCCGGCTCGGCGGAAAGGCCCTGGTCGGTTCTTAACAATAACTGCCAGCCCCCTATCCAGGTGCCCCTAACTAGATAACTCTTGTAAAACTAGTCGTGTTTGCAAACGTGTCTATTTCATAACAATAAATCGATTTCTGGCTAATAATTTGCCTTTCTGCAGCCAGCAGCATGCCACTCTAAAAGGTCACCTTTTAAATGTCCTGGGAAGCTTTTAAGTTCCGTTGGGGTTGGAATTTATACGATAAGTAATTAATGCACGATAAGTTTGCATTAATTTTATATGCGTCTACAGTTAAACTCATTTCAAATATATATTACGATTTTTCTGGGTTTACAGGCTATACTGCAATCACAACCAAGAATGTACACATTTCACCCTGCATGTCAGCTGTGTTTATTTTATTGTAAATTTTTAAGGGGAAAACAGAACTACAGTTCTGCATCCGAAAGAGGAGGAGGAAGAAGAGGAGTGCTTCAGTGTGAAGTACAAAATGGATGGTATGTCCGTTTGTTCTTCTGCTGGTCCTGCTAGGTTCACGCAGCATTAAGTCTAGCTCTCCCCATAGGCATCGTTTGATGTCAAGTCACATTTGTCTGTGTATGCAGGTGATGTAGAGAATCAGGTGGAGGTGGAGGAGAAAACACGGCTCATCAACCAGGTCTTGGAGCTCCAGCACACACTGGAAGGTAGGGATGAATCAGGGCCAGAGGTGGGTAATTCAGGTTTAAAGAGTAAAAATCCAGACCAAGATTTTGTTTCAACCAACCATTGAGTATAAAGAGTCATAGTTACAGAGGACTCTGACTCTGACCAACTGCTTATATGGATGAAAAAGCTTGAGAGAGAATAATTCCTGCACAAATACTGTTTAAATAATTTGCTTATAGTAATCATGTAGTACTTTTACGGTGTTCATTTAGTTTTTATACATAACATATCAAAAAACTTTAAACTACGGTAATTGTTTTTTTTTCTTGCCTACTTTGCCTTGCGGTAACCTGTCTGCTTCTGACTAGCTACTGACCAGCTTCCTGAGGTTAATTCTGCATGCACAGAAAACACGACAGGAAAATGAAAGTCATTTGCTCTCAATTATGAATATAGACTCATCAAAGTTTATGATAAACTGCCAAAAATGAGCCAACGAGATGCAGCAGTGAAACTATCATAAGCTATATTTTATGTACAGTTCTGTACTGTTTTATAGTGTATTTGAATAATACACAGTTAAGTAATTTAACATTTACAGTATTGTAATTTGAAAAGTCTGAAACAGCTGTACTGTATTTTGAAGGAGTCAGTAACTAGCGACGCTGTCAGCTTTATTACATTATATTCGTGTAATAAATATACAGATGTCAATTAGATGGTTTTCTGCCTGAGACATGAAGAAAAAAGTTATAATGCTCATTATAGTGATCATTTTCACCTAGACAGAGGTGATCACTGTGAATGGTTTATTTTGTTTGTAAGAACTGCAAACTATTTTCTCCTCTTGTAGGGAACTTGCTTTTTACATTAAAACTAATACGTGACTTTTTTCACAAGATGTTTTCATTTCAAGAGATTTGTGCTTTGATTTCAGTTGCTCAGAATGTTCAATAAATAACCATAAGTGGTTCGTCTGTGTGTTTCCTTCAGTTATTTTAAAATCATAAAGATCTACAGTCTTTCAACATAAGAGATGTCCCAGCTTCAATAGTTGAGCATATTTACAGTACAAACCTTGTCAATGAAATATGACGGCAAAAAAAAAATTGTTCATTGATCGTAATCAAGGTAAAATCATGATGTTGAGGTTTGAGGTCATAATGCCCAACCTCATTTAAATGTTACTAGATAGTGGAAGTAATTGCATTAGCTTATGTAAAAATTAAAATTTGAAAAGACATCATTGGTTGTTATACCCAATAGGCAATTAGAGGTGATTCAATGCTCTTGTGTTGTTTCCCAGACCTCTCTGCACGGGTGGATGCAGTGAAGGAGGAGAATCTGAAGCTGAAGTCTGAGAACCAGGTGCTGGGACAGTACATCGAGAACCTCATGTCAGCCTCCAGCGTCTTCCAAACCACTGATACGAAGGGCAAGCGAAAGTAAGGTGCTGTGCCCCTTACCTACCGTTCCCTCTGGCAACACGGCCATGTTTACACTGTCAGTACCTTAAACAAGACACCCTTGAAGCTCTGTTGGTTGTTCTAAGGTTTGGTCGGGAAGCTTTCCTGCTTTTGTTTTTTTTGTTTTGGTTTGATCTGCGAGTTACGCTTTTGGAGAATGCTTTTTTTAATAAGGCGTTCAGCTTATGAACCTGGCAGGAATAAGCTTCGATTATAGTGTTTTACTGGCTGATATTTTATCAACATTGGTTATTTCCAGAATGTTGAAAGGGCCTTCTTCGACAATGGGCAAATTTATACAAGGAAAAAAAACACATTTCATATCAGGAAGCCAGTCTATTCTGCCTTAACTGTTATTAGTTAACTAGTATTGTTTCACTTAACTGTAAAGTTTCACTGTATTGTAGCATCATATATGCAGTGCATTTTTCATATACAACCTAAGTGTTACTGACTTAATGAGAAGAAGCACAGACACACCATGAGTAAGCACCTTTCTTTTATAATACTCCCTCCCTTGGTCAATGGCTCTGGTAGGTATATATACTGACTTAGGTTAACAGAGCCAGTGTTAGCCTCGTGTAAGCACAGGAAACCCTAATCATATCTGTGGACAAGACAGTAGAAATGGGCTTGTAATACTCGGATAGCACAATGCGTGTAATTATGGGGAAGTATGACATCAGTGGAGCACATTAGACCTCAGCAGAGAGGAGTCTGGACTTGAACAGGATTTTGGTCACGTTTTATTCAAAGTGCAGTACATGAAGGACTTGGGCTGTTTCCTGTCCTGCCTCTGCTCACAGATACCTACAGACGAACTGAACTAACATATGGCACTAACAGCCTGAGGTAGTGCTGTGTAGTCCTGTTTCTGATTGTTATTGTTTGATCGAGTGATCATGGATCCGTTGCTCATATATTCTACAAGGCACCTCTTAAACAATGATTTTTTTAAAGAAAGTTTAACCTTTTCTGGCGAGCTCTGGTTTGTTCCTGATGAGGTAAAACAGCCTTTTTGGAAAAGGGAATTGTGCGATGGTTTGTGCCATTTTGTGTAGATCTAATTTATTTCATGTATTGAACATTTTTTTATTATTTGCTTAATTTACACATGTAGCATTTACTAACATCTTAATGCCTTGCTTTCTGTACAGTTGTATTCCATTTTATTTGTATTCCAATTTTGTTTTAATAAAAGTTTTTTTTTCCCTTTTGTGTCAGCTGGAATCATGTTTTAATCGTCGACATTATATCCAATGCATTAAATAAACAAAAAATGTAAAGATAAACGCTTGTCTCGATCAATAGTTTTTACCTTTTAGGGCAGCTTGTGTAACGGAGGAGGATAATATTTGTAATTTCTTGATATTCAAAGGGAAGTACTCTTGCAGAAGCAAATTGAATGGATGTACTGGATCAGTTGGTTTATAAGGTTGAAAGTTCAAGAACCAATATGAATCGAGCAGCTGTAAGCAAATGTAAAACTTTCAAAAATCCAGGTGCTAAATTAAAATGACAAGAAATTTGTAGAGGGAGCCAAAGGGGAATGGAGATGATGGTGTGACTGAGGGGAGGTTTGGCACATTTGACTGAAAGACTTTGAACTACATTCCTTGTTCCATTTCCCCCTATTCCTTGCTAAGATTGAAATCTGTTACTCTTTCAGGTTATCTATAGAAACCAGCAAGGAAAAACGAAGGGCCAGTGTAAGGATTTTGCACTAAATATGCAGCATAAAAATGACCTGATTCTGAAAGTGTAACAGCCCGTGACTCATTATGCTTTTATCGTCTTGTATCATTGAGGAGTGATGAAATAAGTGGTTTAATTTAGAACAAATAACAGCTTAGTTTTGGAATGTCAGTCCAATGGACGATACATGTAATGTGTACAGATCCTGAGATGGGTACTTAGAGATGTATCATTTTAGCATCCCCTTCTGTTTTTTTTTCATGCTTTGGATTGACCAGATTCTGTCAGAGCTTGATTTAGATTTACTTTTGTTTCTGCTGCAGGATGTCAGCCACTAGACTATTTTTTAAAGTCTTACTTTTATATAGTTTTTGTTAGAACTGTATGGTTTCTGACACAACGCCTTTCAGTATATCAATGAAGAATATGCACCAAACGTGGGAGGTGGTCTTGGTTGTCATAAAAGTCACAATTCTCTGTAATTATTTGCATTTCCAGACTACACCATCAAAGAAACAAATCAGCAAATTCTGGATGTTTGTATATGTAAATGATCCTCTTTCACATATGCAAATATAAGCTACATTAGTGTTTCATAAGGTAAGAACGATTCTATTCAATGCAACAATCCAGTGTCCAGCTCGCCAAGTGTAGGACTGTGAGTGTATTCAACAAAAGTCTGTTATATTTTACTCCAGAATTTTATTGGAAATTCTTTATGGGAATTATCATATATTATCAATTATTATAAATATTATAAACATATTATAAATTGACTATAGGTTTTATTTATGGGGAAAATGTGTTTTATTTTACAATATGAATTCATTTCCCGCAGCAAATAAAAAGAAAGTCTATTTCATCCTACCTAGTGCTTACGTCCGGTTCTCAGTTATCGAGAACCCTTAGTTACCCACCTGACCTCAAGGCCTCCACAGCCTACAGAATAATGGTCTACTGGTTTATCACAACTTACTATGGAAATCTGTCTGATCATGCAGCCTTGTCTTCCTATCTCTAACAGGCCCCCACTGATATAAACGTTTGGGCTCCATCTGCTTCCTGATTTTGCCTGAAAAAAAAAAACCATTACATAATACCTCTGGCATTACTGCATCTTCAAATCTGGACAGATAATGCAAAGTGCTTCATAATGTTTCATAATGCTTCATAATGCTTCATTGCTCCAAGTCAAGTTTCTCAGTGCAACACATTTCATGATGCCTTTGTGTTTAGAGTGGTTCTTTTCCATATTTGTTCTGTTATTTAAAAAAATACAGAAAACAAAAAGGACCTTAGTTTCCACAATCCTGACCTTGTTACACATTGTGTTTTGTTTTTTCATTCTTTTATTGAACTTATATCTTGTTATATTTAAACATCTAACACTTGGTTGCATGTATTTTTATACACTTTGAGTTTATTAATTCATGTTCATCACCTGTCACCAGGGGTATCTTTATGGCAGCATTGTGAAAACGTCTTGCTAAAATATTGACGTAATGCCTTGACACATAGTTTCCTCGTGATATGATGTAAGACATCACATGGACCGCAGCTCAGAAGGTCTGTGGTGCTCCTGATGGATTCTGGGCCGGCTGGATGGTCATCAGACATCCCAAGCTCATGAGGACTGTACAAGCAAGGTGACCAGTGCAGAGATCCATCAAGCTTGAAACACACAGGTGTCAGGAGTTTACTTCCTGGATGCAAGCTGCTAGGATAAAATCATTCTTGACAATTGCCAAAAGGGGTCTATCCAACAAATTAATCTGTAAAAAAAACACTGCATTTTTAAAAGGTGTCTGGATGCTGTTCCAAAAGACTGCATAATTCCATGGTTAGTCAAGATAAACTTAATTCTTGGTTTTGAAAAAAAAAAATTAAATGAAAAAAAAAATCTGATTGTAGAGAACTCGTGTTGAAATATTGCTCATAGCCACTAGATGGAACTCTTGAACCGGTGGTTGTTTCTGGGTGAACCTGAAAGGACACTGCTGAAGGGCTCATCATCACTCAGTCATAATAAACATCTGCCAGATAAAAACAGATAATTTACTCTTTGCAGAAGTCACAAAATCCTGAAGTCAAAAACACAATGTTTGTGACGTACAAACGGGATTCCAAAAAAGTTGGGACACTAAACAAATTGTGAATAAAAACTGAATGCAATGATGTGGAGATGGCAAATGTCAATCCCAACGTTTTTGGGATTTGTTGACACCGTGAAATTTGGAATCAACATATTTTTCCTTTAAAATGATAACATTTTCTCGGATTAAACTTTTGATCTGTCATCTATGTTCTATTCTGAATAAAATATTGACATTTGCCATCTCCACATCATTGCATTCAGTTTTTATTCACAATTTGTTGTGTCCCAACTTTTTTGGGATCCGGTTTGTATAAATAGCCACATTTAATTGAATTTAAAGTGAAACTGATTTTGAGTACAAACAAAACACAATCTGTTTGTAGCTTTTCTTAGCATCTGAGTTTCTTTCAGACTCAGTGGAAATTCTCTTGTGCACTAATAGGCTGTGTTTACTTTAGCATTGCCCGTGTGCCTAATGAAATTAAAGAACAGCAGTGTTGGGCATTTCAGGTCCAGAAGCTAAAAGTCCAGACCAAGATTTTGTTTCTACCAACAACTTGAGCATAAAGAGTCACAGTCACAGATGGTTCATCTGGTTGGTAGAAACAAAATCTTGGTCTGGATTTGTAGCTTCTGGACCTGGAATGCCCAAGATTAAATATCAGTGTTATGATATCCAACAGATAATAGCATGATGGACAAAATGAATGATCATGATAGTGCTTGACTAATGGATGTTTCATTCCAATTGTAATCTTTACATACAGACATATAGTTGTGTCCCTCTATACCAGGGTTCTTCAAATCTGGACCTCGATTCCAAATCCAGGCCTTGTCTTCAGTTCTCCCAGGCAGTTAGTTTAATAATTACTGATTCTGATTGGTCAGAGGCTTCACACCTGACTGATAGGTAAAGGAAGGCTGGAAAACCAGCAGTGCTCGGACCTTGAGGACTGTGATTTGAATAATAGGGATGTACATCAGTAGTGTATCAGTATTGACAGGAAAGTAGCCTTAGTTCCCATATGACGCTTTTCCAATGACATACAGGAACCGAGCTGTACTGCGAAGAGAGAATATATGTCTTGATGTGCAATACTACTAATATTGAATAGTATATAGAATATGCCATTTTCCTTCAGATAATCCATACATATTGAAGCAGAACATCTGAATCTCCCCACATTTCAACCAATCTGATGGTGGTGATGCAGCCAACTCCGTTTGGTCACAATTTTGGCTCTGCTAGTAAGCAGGGCCATGTCAGTGTGGGTACAGCTCAGATACTGTTCAGATTTTTTACAATGGAAAACTGTCAGCATGGAGTACAGCTCGGTTCCTGGTGGCAGTGGGAAAGTGTCAAAAGTGCTCTGCTTGCCAGTTTTGGAATGTTTGCAATGTTTCTCAAACCAATACTCGGGGACCCCCCAGACAATTCATGTTTTTGTACCAAGGAGTTGGGAGGGAGTAAAAATGAGGACTGATTTGAGAAACACTGCTGTAAAGCATCCATATCCATATCCCATACCAGTTACCTCACTGAGAAGCACCCAGAAGTCAGAGTCAGTGTGAATGAGAAGCCGCATTGCAGAAATCCTCTGTAAAGGTGATTCAATCACTCCTTCTGCTAGTCCATTCACAAAAGAACCTGGGACCATGCAGTGAAAGGCCACCTTTCATAAATTCTAGTGCTCAAGAGCTGTAAGTCATGCCTTAGTAAACAGTGATGTTCATCAAGAATTCTATCATCGTACAACTGATTCAATATTTTTTTTTACTATTTATTTGTCATCAGAAATGCATAGGTGCATCACGTGATTGGTCTAAACAACATTTTCTTGGAAAAAATTCAGCAATGCACATTCTTCTAAATTTATGAAGATTACAAAGTCAGTTAAAGGGGGGGAATTCACTAGAAAAGTATTTTCTAAATTGCATTGTTCACAATTCAACTTCACAGTTCGAGTCTTCTCTCATAGTAAGGTACATATGGCTATAACTTTTTTTTTCAAGAACGTGTGCAATTCATTATACGGGCTAAAGAAAAATTTCAATATGCTATAATAATGAAATGTTATAATACACTAATATGCTACATTCACAAAGAGGGTAAGGAAAATACCTATTACAAGAAAGCCATCCTTGGACAGCATCCTTTGGTCGATATTCTCTAGTACTGAAGTCTGTGAAGAAAAACATGCCGTCACCATCTGACACCAACTGAAGCAAGGAAGTGTGTTAATCTCGTTTCAAAAACTATAACTTTATCACAAAAGGTATCGGTGCAACGGCACCCGTATTTACAGATGCAGTACCATGCACATCCCTTAACTGCATTTTTTACTGAAATTTGGGTGATTTCATTGAAATTAGCAGCTAAGTATAAACAATCACATTCACAGAGCACGCAACCGGTTGGTTGAAACAAAATCTTGGTCTGGATTTGCACTTTCCGGAGCTGAACTTTCCACCTCTAGAAATGTGTCTGCTAAAAGACTGAGAACATTGCTACAATGTAACATAAAGGGATGCAGCCCTCACGTCATTAGGGAGAACTTCCACTGTGGTGTTGTAAAACTTGTCTCCATTTGTCTCGATGTTTCCACTACGAAATAGGTAGCTAGGGAGAAAGTTTGTCATTCTGGTGAAGGACTGAAATGACTAGACTTTAAAGTCAAAGCTGTAATGGCAGACATATTCTTTTATGAAAGTTTATCAGATTGTTGGAAAAGAAATATTGGCTGTCTAGCATGTTAACCTTGTCATGATAATCGACTTCATAAATGAAATATACAGTTTACCCGGTCTAATATGAGAAAAGAGTCAGATGAATATTCTCACCCTTTCACAGTCTGCGGCTGAAGAAAATTGATGAGAATGTAGTCTCCTGCCACCGGGGTCAGGCCCCAGAAGAAGTCTTTCCCTAGGTAGGCCCGTTCCAGTGTGTGGCTCTGGTGGACAGTCAGGCTACTCGTTAGCTCTGCTTGGGGGTTGTGGTGGCTTTTGAACAGGATTTGATTCCCAAAGTCCTTGTCCTGGAGTGAGAGGATGGTCACAGCAATCTGCAGTAAACATCCCAGCTAGCAGCATCGGTAGAAACAAAGCCTCGTGGGCAGGGCCGTCGGAAACTGGGGGGGGGACACACATGCCACCAGTATTGGCAGATTCTCCCCCCTTTCCCAAAAATGATCATGAACATTTATCTATTTAGCGCTGAAAAAAACATCATTGGTTTTTCCATCTTAAAGGTGTTAATGGAGATATCTGTTCTTTTACCTATTGATATTCATACTATATTGCATAAAGTACAACTAGTGCTATAATTAAACCAGATATAATTCTAATGCAGTCATAAGAAAAGTGATCTCCACTGCACTTAAACCCTCAGAACTGCATAGCATCCAGTGATCTTTCAAAAAATACAATTAACTGCCAACTTCTAACTGGAATGTGACTGACATGCTCCTGCCGCCCATTAATGTTATTCAACATCCTTCTTGATACATTCAGATCTATTGGCAGCTTCTGTCAACATCAGGGTGATGACAACCAATAAAATAAGCCCTTCTATCTGCTTTTAATAACCAATCAAATACTGATTCATCTATCCTGGAAGCACTGGAGGTATGGCAGTGTACATATTGGATGGGACCCAGTGCCAGTCTCCTGCAGGCATTAGTCACTCAAACTTCACATTTACAGTATAAACTCACTCCAGGTGGGTTTTATATTTCTAGGTTGGTGCAAGTCTTATTGGTAAGATATTTTATGGCTATTAAAACTAATAACTAAGTAGGATTGCTTAGTCAGTATGCAATAGCATGACTATTACAGACATCCGTGTAGAACAGGTTAGGTAACAGAGAAAGCACAGTGTATAAGTTTTTCATCTGAGATTCTTTAGCCCTTCAGCTAAAAGGAGGTGCGGTGCACTTTGAAGGGAGTAAGACTGACATTTAATATGTTTCCTCTCTCTTGTGTGCTGGAGTCAATGAGAATCCTACAAGAGCCTTTCAAAGCTGTTCTGAAGAGGTAATGGGCAGCTATTTGAATATAAATGAGTAGCAAATGCAAAAGGGCTTTCTGGTAGACGAATTCTATTATCTGATCATTTTCTTAAATTTACATAGGTTATTCTTGAAAATGAAAACAAAAGTTTAGCACCCTGTTGGCGGTTCATGGTTTTTCCCTCCTCAGAGCCATCTCACTATGGCTTACGGTGGGTGCCCCACAAGCCGTGCTCTTTCGGAGATGCTCTGACCCAGTTTCTGGCCATAGCATCATCCCATTATGGACTGGTGAAATACAGAGAACAGGCTGCTCACCTTCAAATTCTGGATCTTCCCAGGCAGTGAGGAATGGAGTCCCACGTGTTGGAAGAGAGAGGGCTTGTACTGACGCTTAATGCTGTCCTTCTCTCTGTTACAGTGCATCTGTTATGGAAATCTCCTGTTAATGGAAAGTATCCATTCCAGGGGTAGCCACTGTATATGGAGGTTTTTGAGGGTAATTTTAGATCAGCTGTTTAAACCCAGTAGGGAGGACTTCTCAGCCAATCTGCTAATTTGAAATTAGGGAGCTGCAGCGAAAACCCGTATATACAACGACTCTTTCTGGATAAGACTGGCCACCCTCTGGTATACTTTTTTATTCATTCAAAAGTACAGTATATACAAAGCAAGCAGTGATATCCTAATTGCATATAGGTATATTATATTGATCTTAGTCTCTATAACACATGTACACACAAATGTTACCATTCACTTGAGACTGAAACAGTTCAACCAGCTGAAATACAGACTGACGTACCACATCCTTTTCAGGGTTGCACACTTTCACCCATAGAAAATGATCCAGGAGCCAGTCGATGGGTTTGTCCGTATAGAACATCAGAATGAAGTCCACCAGCACTGGAATATCTGAGGCTCTGAACATTTTGCCTAGGGAATCCACACACCCGTAACGCACAGTGCCATAATTCCCAAAAGGTATTTAAATGAAATAGACAGAACATAAACACGAAAATGTTCTCTCCAGTTGTCTTTATTGTTCAAAAGGTGTTTGAGTGGCAGTGTCCTCAAAGTAAAATCAAAAATATGTAACTATATATCTCTGTGAAAAGATCTGCCATTGCAATGTCCTGTAATGGTCAATTATTTTAAGACAGAGCCTGATTCCTCTCAACTAATTTTCTACGAAGTTCATGATTGTGCTCCACAGAAAGATGACGCAACCTTTCTCCACACTGGCATGCCCTGAATTACCATAAAGCTTCCTGTTAACTTCTGAATTTCATTCGCATCTCCTCTGGATATGGCCAAAACAGCAGCGTACAGACTAGTTAAAACCAGCGAGACCTACCAATGAATCCCAGCTGCGAGAACTCCAACACCAGCCAGTCCCGAGAGGTCTGCTGATTTACAAAGTTCTTCATCGTCGTAGAATAGCCAAGTTGTGCAACAATGTCATCTTCCAACTGCAAGGAGCAGATGCAGGGATACTGGATCAAGGCAAGGACCTTCTCCATGCAGGTCAAAATCTCACCACCATCCTTGTTGGGACGCAGAAAAATTCTTCCCCCTTCAGTAATGAGCCTGGGCCACAGACCGCAGCACTTGGCTGGTATCTCATTAATATGATACTGGCAGTACTGGCCATGGTTATGTTCTTTGTCTTACAATTTGAATTGACATGTTATGGACCAGATCTGTGTGGCAACAATAGGGGAGTATGTTGGCAGTTTGCAGTGCCCTTTGCCTTGCATATAAACCTACACCTGAGGGTCAGAGAGAGCCTCTCATAATTTAACTCTCCTGGAGTTTAACTCTCCTCTGGGGTGCAGGAAACGGGACCCTAAGTTCCTCGGAGATCAGGAAGCCAGACCTCTCTGGAGGATGCTTCTGGCAGAGGGAGCAGAGCCCACTGGCGCAGGCAGCATCGGCGATACAATTAGAGGCGGATAAGGTTGCATCGCCAAGCTCCACCACACTAAATTACTGTCACTGGGCTCTTGTCACCAGGCCTCGGTGGAATGGAAAATGGATAGAGGCGTTGGTGGGAAGACAGGGGCCATTGTTTAGGAACCCTGCTTTTAAACCCCCTACAAAAAGGAGTAACAGATTCTGTAGCCTGAGTCGGGTTTAGTGTTCACTCTGAGTAGCCTTGGACCACAGGTGTCCAGAATTAAACTCACATCCACCCCCCCCCCCCACCCCCTTTACTGATGGCATTCCTCATCTCATTCGCTTAGCATTATTGTCATTTAAGCCAAGTAAAATTAGGCCCCCCACACCCTCCAAATAGAGACAGCAGGCCATATTGTTACCTGCACATAATAAGATCCTTTAGATTGAGCGTATAGCATCAGGAAGCTGAAATCCAGGTTCTGTTTAGTTCGCCACCTGAATTAAAAGAACATTCTATGTGAATTTCTAATAAAAATGGAACCTGGATGTGTAACATGACCTTTTAATACTAGCTGGTCTTGTTTAGTATCACAGCCCTGGGGGTTCCCCTCGGACAGCACAGCTGTTACTGCGTCATCGTTATGTCATGTGTAGTGTTAATGTGAATTTCTGATAATAGCGGTGTGTGTGGAAGCCCGCGGTGTGGCATGTGTGCAGGCGGGGGTAGCCGGTACAGTGGGTAGTGTGTGCGAATGGTACATGTGACTGGCATACACCAGTAAAAGCCACTTTTGTGCCTTCCTGCAATGTGCATAGTGCAGGCTGTACACTGATTTTAAGATTGCACAAATACATTAGTAAAATACTATCTTATGGTTACAAGTGGTATCATTAACTAAGCAATGCACACAGGACAGGAGGTTGTCCTGGGACTCCATTCTTACTTTACTCTCTCTCTGGTGTCGCCAAAGGTTTCTTTGAGATCATTGAAGTTGGGGTAGAAAGACGGAGAAGGAGACACGACTTCCAGAAGACCAGACGCCACCTCAGCCGGGAAGCTGCATTGTCAAAAAGAGTTAGGGTATGTCTCACGCGGTGTACGTGTCACCACCGGTAGCAAGTGCGTATACTTCAGAGCTATGCTGGACATAACTCTTTGCATTCTGTTTCCATCATACATTTCTTTCTTCCCATCTTCCCTTTTTCCCGTTTCAGGCACCATCCCGTATATGTATGCAATAATAGATTGTCACACAAGCACCTTCAGACAAAAGGCGATATACAAAAAATTTGATCTGCATTTTCTTATCCTTAATTTTTTAAGTAAAATTAAGACAATAAGACACCACAACCCAGGGTGATTTTATATATATATATATATATATATATATATATATACATACATACATACATAGGTATGCAATTAACTCTTTGTGGGGACTCTTCATTTATCTCTATGGGGAAAACTATATAATCATATAAACTACTTCTGCATCTCTCAATGGCCTTATTATTTTAACGTCGTGGGCAAAAACCTGACATATGTAAATATAGCTGTTAAAAAAGACAATTCTTCATATACACGTCATACGTTATTTTTTGTCCGGGGATCACTTACATCGCCTTTATGCCTTCAGTCACATTGGTAATATATGCAGTGTCAACCTGAAAGGCAAGTGAACCATTTTAAAGTAAAAACATATGAGGTACTTCTATACCAAAAACAAGGTATTTCTATACCAAAAACAAGGTACTTCTATACCGAAAACAAGGTACTTCTATACCAAGAATACAGGGCCAAGCGAAGTAGAGAAATTCACTTAAGCTGCATATTATTCATTATTTTCCAAGAGTCTGACTTGATTACTCTTCGTGGTACTACAAAAATAGGTTTTTGAAAAATGTTCTCTTTCTTTGACAGAGATAATGAAAGCCAAAGGAAGGCCTTCCTACTGACATTGATATTCCTATAGATCCTGTTTCTTTGTTTAGCCTCAATTCAAACATATAAAACTCTCTCCTTGCTGATTAAAAGGTGCAGCCGATGGGTCACACACCTCCGCCACAAAGACGATGACAACAATGTCGGCACGTTCCTCTGGGGGTAAGTCATAGAAGAGCGAGCTTAGTGTGCTCTCCAGGTACATCTGCTTCTCCCGTTTCACCGTGGGAATGCCCAGCACCAAGGACACTGTGACACGCGCGCACACACACACACACACACACACACACGCACACACACACACACACACAGGTATGTAAATGAACTCTTTTGGGCACTCTTCATTCATCTCTGTGGGGAAAACTCTAATCCTAACATGATGACCTTAACCCCTACCCAGCCCTAACCTTAACCATAATTAATCAAACAAAATACAAGACTTCTGACATATTTAGCGTATTTTACCCATTCACATGCAAGGATTTACAATTGCTGCTTTTGCAACGGTGTTTCGGATCTGCACTAAAAATAATCAGCTAGTCGATTGAATACAAATAGCCATTATTATAAATGAATTACATTATAAACATGGGTCACTTTCATATACTTACTCGGCCTGTAGCACCTGGAACAGTGCGAAGTATGACTAAAGTGTAGGAGATATCAGTCTATATACTATATATTAATTCATACTTACAGATCATGCACTTTGTATGAAGGGAAATTCGCCATAGTAAATGTAAGATGTCTTACTACCATTAAGCCTCATGCACCCATCTGTTCTGCCCATGCTTAAAGTTACTAACATTTGACTATCAAAAAAAGTGTAAATCACTCAATTTCAGTTGAATTTCCTTCTTCCTTTCACCCAGAACACATTTCATTTCTACCATTTTTATGTGTCTTCCCTATAAAGCATTTTAACTCTATGGTTACTGTAAGTGCCGTTCGTCTCTGCCAAAGCGCCTTTGCTAATATGCCAGTTCCAATGTAATTACTGCATTTCATATGTCAGTAAAATCTAGTTCAGCTGCAGCCTGTACCCAGATTTTAATTGGCATCAAGGACGCAGGAACCAACACACAGTATCACCCAAAAAGAAAACAAAGGGCAGCAGCCACAACAACCAATTAAGGAACAAAACAAAGGCAGGCAGTTACATACACTGATGACAAGACTAAATGGGGAACAGGGGAGAACCATAACCAATTAACCAATCACAAAGGACTCAATGCAAGAAGGAACAGATGGGATACTTTTACAATAAACAGGTACAGGAACAGGATCTTATTTTAACCCTATCGTACTCTGTTATGTTTGCACAGGACAGTTGTCTTGTTAATTATATAGTTGTCTCTGGGTTCACTGTTTGCACTGAACCACAACCAGTTCTGGGGGCAGATGGGACAGGGCCAGACAGGCACCCATCCTGGCAGCAAATAGCTAGTTTGTATTTGCTACACAATAAAAACAGAGACAGCCTAGAGAAAACATACATGCTCTGACCTCCTTTTCTTCCTTTCCCGAGAAGCACATTGGGTACCAGGCTGTCCTCATGATCCTTCAGGTGGCGCAGGTAGAGGTAAGCATTGGGCAAGTGTGGAAGGATGGTCATCTGTGGACGGTTCTGCATATACCCTTCTACAATGCAGCCAAGTTGCAAAAAAGGATGTCGAATGAGAGCACTTAATCCCAAAGAACTGCTCTTATAAATGACCAGTGGACTAGAAAGCTTTAACTGTGCATGTATGTATAACTTATATACAACTATATTTATATATTTTTTTTTTAATCAATACTTCATTAATTCCCATGGGGAAATTGTCTTTACGCCTCCCTCAACTTGCCCTTTGTAGAGTAAGCTGTCTATGAAGGGCAGCCACCCGTAGCGGCACCCAGGGAGCTGGGGGTTAAGGGCTTTGTTCAATGACCCACAGACATGCTGAGGCTGGGTTTGAACTGGCGACCTTCTGATTACAGGCACAGTCCACTGAGCCACATGCTGCCCCTTATATATATAAATATACATTTTCATTTATATATAAATTCATTGATATTTTTCTGGTTGTATAATTACCCAATGATATAATGGCAGGATTGTCCAGGACACAATGGAATAATGAGTATTGTGAAAAGCATTTGAAAAGAACAGGAAGCAGAGGTATAAGGTGACATTTTTGAAGGCCTGAATGAGAAGTAATGCGGTGTCACTCGGCTTTTTATTTGCCATGAGAACACAATGAAAGCTGAGAAGTGGAGGTACACACACTGCGGCCTGCTGTGCAACACGCCCTCTCCCACTACGGCCTGCTGTGCATCACACACCCTCCCACTGCGGCCTGCTGTGCATCACGCACCCTCCCACTGCGGCCTGCTGTGCATCACGCACCCTCCCACTGCGGCCTGCTGTGCAACACGCACTCTCCGACTACGGCCTGCTGTGCATCACGCACTCTTCCGCTGCGGCCTACTGTGCATCACGCACCCTCCCACTGCGGCCTGCTGTGCATCACGCACCCTCCCACTGTGGCCTGCTGTGCATCACACACCCAAGAGCTTCCGTCTCTAGCGGTGATGGCGTGACACTCACCTGTCAGCATTCTGGAGTTCTCAACCCTGTTGAAATGTCTGAGGTTGTCCAAAATCCCACTGAGTACCTTGGATATCTGACCTGCCTGTTCTTCAGCAGCTAGCAGTCCTTGGTACAGAGATGTTAACTCAGCCTGGGTATCTGAAAAAAGGGCAAGGAAAATGCTGCATTTCGAACAATAAACAGAGGTACTTAGAACTGGATCAAAGTTCAGCTACAATTTACTAACACTTAAGGACAAAAGGTAGCCAGATTTAGATACATTGTTAGATACAATTTCTGACCATCTCACTAATCACACAAGCACACATTAAACGTTTGACAGTCCTAATGCATGTTTGTCTTTGGCAACCACTCTTACAATAACTTTGCAATAAGATTTCATTGTTGGCCAAAGACAGGTGTTCCAAACAGATGTCCGATAAGTACCAACTACATTCAAGAGCAGCCAACACTACTTTGACTGGACAAAGGAAATTATGAAATTGCATACTTAACCAATCATGTACAAAAGGAATGCAGAACACACTGCCATACTCCTAAATCCTGAAGTGGAAAAACCAGCCAATAAAATACAAACTTTCAAAAGCATAACACTGCCATATTCAGAAACTGAAAATCACTCTGCTATTCCTTAAAGAAAATTAGAGTGTGTTTGTTTCAGGGAAACAGCACAAAAAGAAGATAGATTATATCTTTAAAATTAAACCAGGATTAATAGAGCTGATTCCTGATGTGGAGTCAGCCTGGATCTTTTTCAGGGACAGTTTTTTGCAAGTCATAGATAGACATGCCCCATTTAAGAGCTTTAGAGTTAAGGGGCGTGATAACCCCTGGTTTTCCTCTGAGCTTGGAGACATTCTTCATGACCGCAATTTAGCTTGGGCCAAAGCAAGAAAAACGGGTTCTTTGTCTGATTGGCTTGTCTTTAGGCAGTTAAGAAATAAATGCTCTTCTTTTATTAAGAAAGCAAAATCTGACTTTTATTTGTCAACCACTACAGACACCTTAAATGATCCCAGAAAATTTTGGAAGGCTATAAAATCACTTTCACTAAACAAAGATAGTATTAATGTTCCTTCTTTTATTATGAAAGAGTCTGCAGTTGTTCATGATAAGCTGGAGATATTG
>JAODUD010000015.1:1991270-2005287 GCA_026784285.1 Stomatorhinus walkeri | reverse complement strand
GGGGGGGGGGGGGGGGGGCAGTGGTGACGAACAAAAAAAGTTATGAACCTCGGCCTGGGTGGCTGTTTCCGGGATACGTGAAGTCAGCGCTCCTTCAGAAAATGCCGGCTTGGGCAAATGCCCATCTTGCCCTTGCTAGAAACTGTCACCCATGTCACACCATTCCACTGTCCCACGTCACTCTCACAACGACTCACATTCTTTTAGTAAGGCCCACACCCTAAAAGATCAGACTAATACACCTATCTTATGTTTGCACTGAAGGTAATGCTAAATTCCTTACACTTGAGTCTGCATGATTTACGACTTACATTAAGTGATTAGTTTCTACGATTTAATCTTGTTTTCACAACAACGAGTTCTACTGTTAATCTGCATTGAGTATCCCCACTGCTTTAACTATTATGCCTCATAACTGAGTCACCTGCAGGAATCATGTAATATGTCTCTGGTTACATGTTTGACAAAGACAAACAGTACAAAAGTTTGTAAGTTTCTATTCATAGTTCTCAGTATTTCCAGGCATTTTTTTCAATTATTCCATCATATCCATTGGTCAATCAAGGTGGGGTGGTTGAGTTTCACTTTAGAAGAGGTTTTGAAATGGCACACTTTGACAGACATCATTGTTTTACACCATGAACATCTTGTTATCAAAATGAAGATCATTTCAACATCATTTTTTTAGACTGCATAAGACTTTTGCACAGTACCACACCGACCATAAATATAATGGTAGACAACTGAAAGCTGCATTTTATGCAAAATTGTGTGGAGCACATGTAACCAATCTATTACTCAGCTTCTATCAATGGACTAACTCTATTGTTTCAGAAATATTACATTTTTCACATTTATTTTTATCTGAAAGACACTCCACAGTTTCTTTTTTACTAGATCAAAGGTAAGACCTCAGCTACACAGATTTGCGCTCCATACTGTAACTTATTTGGCTTGTATGCAATCTTTGTTGCACGTTGTGTTTACTTTGCTAGCTGCTTTGTTCTGATAATCCCAGCTGTTTTGATAGCATTTGGTTGATCGTGTGCAATGGCATGTGAGAAGGAATGAATGAGTCAATAAGACCGCTTGTGATGCGATAACTCTGGAAGCTGAACCAGGACCTGGAACCTGACAGGTGCTCATATGATAACAAATTGCACCACCTGACAACTATAGAAAGGATGTCAAGTTTCCTAATTACATGTCATTGGACGTGTTTAAAATTTTTGACCTGAAATTCTGCCACAATTTCATTCATCCAGCATTTCATAAATGTTGACTCTTTTATGGTTTCCCGTTTTGTTTTTCTTCTCAGCCGACCAGACAAAACATGAATGAATGAAAGAGGTGTAACATCCCAAAAACATCAACTCCTGACTACTTAAATGATGATGTGCCCCTTCTGACACTTGCTTACTATATCTTGTGCTTGTTAAGTCTAGGTCTAGCTGTAGAAGTTGGGGAGAACATGCTACTAACTGTACAGCAGAAAATTTGATATTGATGGGGGGCACAACGTCCTTATAATTACTTTTCTATAAGGTGTTAATATTCCTTAATCATGTACCTGAGACACACCGCCTGGACTTTATAAAGTGGTCATTTAAGTAGGAATTCTTCAGCTTTGCCGAGGCCATTTCTCACCCAATCAGCACAGATTTCTGCGCCGGTCTGGCCTCTGATGACCCACATTTCCAGTGCTTGTCCCCAGTGAGATTGCTCCTGCATTACTGCTTTGTTCTGGCCATTTACGATCCAACCTGTACACCTCGTCCGCGCTGCTGCGGCCTTCGATAACCAAAACGGGACCAGGTGCATTATTGCTCCTCAGTGGAATCACTCCTACATCTAGCCCCAACGGGATGGTCAAGTGAGTGGTGGCATCTTCTGGATTATCAAGTGCCTTCTTTCCACGATGTTTCAGTGTTGATAAACAAAGGTTTTTTTATTGGGGGATGAGCAAAGCCAAATGAAATACTGAAGAGAACGTATACCCTCACCCGCAGTTCCTACAGCCCTGGGTGCTACTGAAGCAGAAAGGGCTAACTGTTGTACTGCCATTGAGTGCTGCACTTACCGCAGAAGATTCATGTATATGAATAAGTTGCTGTCCAGTTTGAACTATTTAATTAAGTCAATCTGACCTCCTCTTCCTGTGACTAGATAAAACTTGCTGGGGTGCATGTGGGTGCTCTGCAGAGCCTGTATGGTTACTGCTGTCACAACAGGAGCAGCATTATCTAAATGGCATTTTAAGCAAAGAAATATTTGCAAACAAATCTCCCAGCCAATGACCTATAATTACCGGTGTCACACTCATTATATTCCATATTTCAAGCTGCAACATCCTTATATTATTGCTAGCTATATATTCACATTAAACCAAGTGATGCAACCTTTATGCAATGTTAATGTAACATTTTTTGAGTTTGTTTTATAATTGAAATTAAACTAAATAAAATGAAACAAAGTAAAACGAAACTATATGAAATGAAATGTTTGAATCAGGGTGCCAGCCTATATTTGTGGTCAGTCATATATTAAGCATTAAATATTATTTTATACTCCATTCCATCACTTCAGCTCATGTCCCTCAAACAGTAAATGTAGTATGTGAACACAATTTAACTTAGCAAAGAGCATATAGCCAGCCCAATTCTACTTGTGTAAGCTGTTGAAATCATTGTACTTGTTCGTCTTGTTCTGTAATATCAAGAGAATGTGTGCCTCTGTATCATTGTTTTAAGGCATTGTTATAGGGCTGTTGTATGTTTTCTGCAGACGGTGATTGAAGTCTATGCCAGCTATCTGAATTTTGTATTGTGCATTCGTATTCCAAGAAAAACAGCTTGAAATATCTGCACGCATTAAAAGTATGAATTTAAGCAATGTTCCTCTGCAATGCAGTTCTTGGTAGATGCCTGTGGAACCAAAAAGTATGTATGTTTCTTGGACACTTTGAACTGTGAGAACCGCCCCTCGTCACACGCGATCCAAATGTTGTTTTCCTTTGGCCCACCTTGTCTTGGCCACAACAGGGTCCAAAGGATGCAAAACGTCCGTCGCCCCCACTGAGCCCCCTATTTTTTGATCCTGTTATCGGTCTTGTCACTCCTCACTCTACAGACAAAGAATGAATGAAGAAGAAAATTAAGATGTATAACACAGTGATAAGGGTCAGAATGTAGGGCACAGGGCATGACTTGTGCACTAAAAATTTTAATGCATTATAATATCAAAAGCTACATTTAAGAGTTATAATCATATGGGTGAATAACAGCTGATTAATGTGTATGTCTATAGCTCTAGTAAAGCTTGAATCTACAGCCACTTCTCATGAAGAACATTGATCAACATTGCATAACACTTTCATGTTCAGACAAGTGTCATTCACAATAAAATAAAGACAATTGAAAATATGTATTTCTTCAGTCAGTATATAAAGCACTTGCATTCTAACCGAACAAGTATTACAAAGTTGCTACCTTTTACATAGATTCACCAGTCCTCATAGCATTTAGCAATGTAATCACAATATGTTAGTTGTAACTGGATATTCTTGAAAATGCTACTAAAACCTGTAAAATGATATCAAGATAATTAAAAGTGTGTTTTGACGAAAGGTTAATGTGCAGCTCAGGAGATTGAGCCTCTGTGGTAGCAATTGGAAGGTTACTGGTTCGAGTCTGGCTTTGGTCAATAAATCTCTATACTGAAGATTGTTGCTATAATTGATTTGAATTAGGGAGGGGGATGAGGGCCATCTGCCAGTGGGGGGGCCCTCATACCTGAACTGCACGCACTAATTTTAATGCATTGTAGACACAAACACACAACTCTCTCACAGATATACATACACACTTTACACTAACAGGAGACGGGGATGTGATGGGGGCCTTCATGCCATGGGGTGCCCTCGGCTGCCTGGTTCCCCCTGCCTTCGCCTTGTGCCTGAAGGTGGGGGGGGGGGGGGGCACTGTCACATGCCTGGTGGCATCAACTACCAGCACATCCAATGACAAATCAATTCACACCTACACTTGCATATATAAGAATGGGAGGTTGAGCGATCAGTATCATTATCATTATTACTTTTTAGAGTAACATAGATATAGGAATTGAAATATACATGTATGTGTGTATGATCACATGTCTGTATGTTACATATATATAATACCTATTTGTAATTTGTATTATTATTATTGTTGTTATAATTTTTATTATTGTCATCATTAGCCTGCTATTACTGTTTTGTAGTTTGACGTCCTTTTAAGGAGTGCTGTGTGTTATGGTTGTTTATATTTGCATTCCCCTACACTTTGTTTTCTCCATCCCATCTTTATTATTATTATTATTATTATTATTATTATTTGCCTTTTTTTCTTTCTCAATGGTGATTAGTGTCTGTCTATTATTATGATCATTGTTTCTGTGTCTGTTTTTTCCTTGTATAATGACGGTACTGGGGCGGGTGAGTTCGGAGTGGCTACACTGGGATTGAATATCTTTACACTGTAACTCTCATTTAAAATAAAGTTGTCCTCCGAAGGGGGTGGGGGGGTATGGTGCTGGCCAGAAAAAAAAAGATTTTTTTTGCATTATTTTTCCAGTAATGCAAGTTAAACTGATTGGCCTGTAATCGCTGGATTACTTCTATCCCCTTTTTGGAATATGGGTGTTATATTAGCATGCTTCCAATCTGAAGGTACCACACCTACAGATAACGATTTCTGGAATATTAAAGTTAAAGGTTGGCTAATAATATCCCTCATCTCTTTTAAAACTATAGGTAAGATGCCATCAGGGCCCTGTGATTTATTTATTTTAAGCTTAGCCAGGCTTAGTACC
The DNA here is from genome assembly GCA_026784285.1 of Stomatorhinus walkeri. Taxonomy (NCBI): domain Eukaryota; kingdom Metazoa; phylum Chordata; class Actinopteri; order Osteoglossiformes; family Mormyridae; genus Stomatorhinus; species Stomatorhinus walkeri. The sequence continues at coordinate 2,000,436 of JAODUD010000015.1, read as the reverse complement.
ACATCAGCCTCAGTTATACATATATTGGTCATAGATGATGCTGTATTTGTACTAAATGGTGACTGGTTACTTGTGTTCTCTACTGTGAAGACCCGTGTAAAATAATCATTAAACTCATTTACTATATCAATTTCATTTTCAATTATAAGGCCCTTAGTATCCTGCAAATTAGTGATTTCGGCTTTTAGAGCTCTTTTGGAGTTAAAGTATTGGAAGAAACTCTTATTTTTATCCTTAGTCTTCAATGCAATTTTTCTTTCTACATCCCTCTTGAACAGTCTAATGTTATTTTTTAACTCTACCTGTAGACTTAGATACTCCTGCCTGATTTTGACATCATTAGTTATTTTCCATTTGTGGAAGAGAGCCCTTTTCCTCCTAACTTTATTCTTAATTTCCTTAGTAAACCACCTTTGCTGCCGTCTCCTAGATTTAGTTTTGCTGGAAACCGGTATGAATTCCTCTTGCACTTGCAACAATGCGCTTTTTAAAAATTCCCCTGCCTCTTCAACAGTGTTGCTATTTAACTCCATCAGTTTCTAGTTTCCATCTCTTACCATTAAAGTTAGCCTTCCTAACATTGTGTACTTTTAATTTAGACTTCTGACACTAAAATTAACCCCGAATTTAACCATGCTATGATCACTACCGTCCAATGGCTCCAAAACCTCTAATTTTCCAATCCTGTCCTGGTTATTAGAGAAAACAAGATCAAGAAGGGCTTCTCCGCTGGTAGGGGTATTAACAAACTGAGTAAAAAAACAATCCTGTACTAATTTCACCATCTCAAGTTCATTTATAGAAGATATTCAATATGAACACAGTCCAAAAATAGTACCTGATAGCTCTGTTTTTCCTACTTTTCATGGAAAGACAAAACCAAACAGCTCTGAGAAACATTCTGGAGTAGCAAGAGGGTCCGGTTCTGTCAAACTACCTGACACTACCAAACAGAATGCAGTCGGGAAGAAAGACTGCCAGTTTGTACCTTTGTGCGTCATTGGGGTTGTACAATCAAGGGTAAAAAATGGTACTATTTTTCTGACAATGTACATGTAAACTATTTTGTGCATCATCCTACGAGTTATCATACAGCTCTATTAAACTATAATTAGTTCTATTATTTTATAAATCTTCGATTATAGTTATTTTAAAAGAGCAGTTGTGTAAATACATTGTGAAATAACACGTTCTTTTGTTTGTACAGTAATACGACTGGTATTTTTGAATGATGATTTAACTGGTTCAGATTTAATTAGGGGTGTGGATAACATGTTGTAAAAGGAGATAGGTTTACATAAAGGGAATGCATGGATTATGAGTAAAAATTAAATCTGGGTTCTTAAACATTTAAAGATATAAAGTAGCCTATATACATGGATGGAGATAACTGGTACGCAAGTACGCGTTCACCTTTAAAAGCGATACTTGCGACAATCGATTGTGGTAACAATGCGTACTTATTTTAACTTTACTTCACTTGCGATACACGCGTTAAAATGCAAGGTATTTTCTTGTTATAGCAGCGCAAATGCACATAAAGTAAGTAGGCCTACGCATCTGTGCTTTTACAAACAATGGTCGCGCGTATCGTTTTTAATGGCGAATTCGTACCAGTTATGTCAATCCCTGCCTATAAGCCTACAGGTCTTCGGTATTATATTTGGCTGTCATCCAGGAGTGTAGGAAGCGGGGGTACAAGGGGACGGGTGCATGTACCGCCAATATTTAATTTGGACTAATACATACCCCCATTTTATTTTATTATTTTAATAATTAAGATGTATACCACCAACGTACAATTGGATTCAACTTATATTCTCTTCAAAACTCTATCATTGTCTGGATTGATTTTTTTCTTTCATTTACAAAATTACTACGGTAACATAACGAAAACAATAATTTGACAAAGCATAGTAAACTGATGTAAGTTATTTTGTACATTTATACACGATTAATGCATGAGAAATGTTTAAAACTACTGGGAAATGATTGCATATTGAAAATTCCTGAATAAATCACTGATATATTGAAAAACCATTTGAGAGTAGTAAGACCTGTTAGTGGCGCTTGCACCACATTTGTACTTATTATATTATTTGTATAATAATGTAACATTCTTAATGTGGATCTTCTAAACCAGGGGTAGGGGGTTCTTATTCAGAAAGAGCTGTTGTGTATGCTACGTGGGTTTCCGCAGCAGCTCTCCAATTAAATTACTAATCAAAGGACTGATTGGCCGAAGAATCGCCACCGCTGGGTTTAAACAGCTGCCATAAAGTTTATCCCAAAAAGTAGCAAACACACTGGCGCTTTGCCGGTAAGACGGCCACCCCAGGTCTAAGCAAACAATTTTAAGGAACATTTAACATCATCAGTAAATTTATGCAGCATTCACTAGAATTTTTGTAGATTTGGGAATACTGTTAAATCTACATTTCGAGATAACTGAAAGCAAACGACCTGAAGTATACCGATCTACTGCTCAATTTTACGAGAAGAAACTAAGCTCTCGGGAGCTTATAAGCTAACATCTCGGGAACTCGAAACTCTGAAGCGTCAACGTCCATTATGTCGCATAGTTAATATCTCAGATTATTATTATTATTATTATTATTATTATTGTTATTATTATTATCACTACTACTATTACTACTATTGTTATCAATCATATACAAATATAATAATAATAATTCTATTTATCATTATTATCATCATCATTATTATCGTCACAGGTCATGAAGGCTAGAGACATTAGGGACAATTGCTTTACTAACCACGCCTTCAATTACCTTAGCTGCGAGCGACTCTAGAGTAGACGGTCATTTCACGGATATCCGACCACCTGCAAATAGAAAGAAGATCTGTTAATTTTAGATTGTTGTTTATAATGAGGCTGATGAGAGAGAATGGGTGAGTTTGATTATCTATCTAAAAAAACATATATACATGCATATATGGACTTTCAGGTCTGTCTGCAATATAATAACTGAATGATTTATAATTTGAAATTGAATGCATTTCCAAAGCAAACAATCATGAACACTCTCCGATTCACGTAAATTTGCCAATGTTTTTCAACCTTGAATTTAGTCATTTATATGTTTTATTTCGATGATTTTAACATTTTTAGTCATAGCAAACTGTAGATCAAAGCGTTCCACTTCGTGTTGCTGATTAAGTTCCAATATGCATGAAAAATCTTGGAATGACGAAAATATAAATTGTACTATACCTGCATTACCAGAAAACCCCATGACTAATGCATACACCACTTTCACCGATTTTGGACTATATCATTGCCAAATACAAAACAGAGAGAGGTTTAAAAAGTGTGTCAAGTTTAATGAAATGAAAATGTATCCTAGAGAAATACATGTAGGTTTATCACAAAATCACCCGTTTATCTGCATCTTTCAAAGCGGGCAGAATTCAATTGAGTCTGGTTACCTTAAGTTTGGGTTAAGATTAATCAAATATAAACCGCTTATGTATATTATAAAACAGCAACCTTTATAAATAAACTCCAGAGTTAAGATAAATGCCCATGTTAGTCTACTTTTGTCATTCTTAAGAAAGATGTGGTGTTCTTTTAAAGTGATTCGTTATACACTTTCCGAGCTGTATTTGTGGAGTACTATATTGGATAAGTGGTAATGAAAAATGGTGGAAAGGATGGAAAATAGGTAGCTTCCTGCTCGTATTGGCGATATGACCAAAATGTGATATAGCAACATCCACGATGTTGTTTACAAACCAAACAAATTGAAATCTATGTAGTAATTCGTAATTATATTGAAATATACGCAGTATCTACTAATTTAATTGGATTTTTATTATTATTAAATGGTAATGTTATTATTAAATGGTTAATTTTATTAACCATTTAATGTGAGATTTTTATTAACCATTTAAGAATTTTATTAACCATTTAATAATTATACCAACAATTATATCCTTACAAGAAGAACTGCTCCTTGCATTATAATAATAGGAACGCGACTGGAAAAATAGCGGTGGCGCAGTGGTACTGGGTTCGTCCCGCGTCCTTTTCTTCGCACGTTTTCCCAGTGTTCACGTGGGATTCCACCGGGGGCCCCGGATTCCTCCTACGGGCCCAAAGCGTGCAGGACGGGTTGATTGGCGAGTGTAAGTGTGTGTGCGCGCCCGCCCTGCGGTGCGTTGGTGATTGCCTATGGTTGGTTTCCGCCTGCGTCCCTTGTTCCCTGGATAGGCTCCGGATTAAGCGGTGATGGATGGCAAATTATTAATAAATGTGTGTATATGTATCCGAATACCCATAAAATACTCTACAGCAGGGGTCCCCGACCAGTCCATGGCGCAGTATTTCTCAATCCATCACGAAGTGCGTCGTAAGCCTCCGTGCACTTGCGCCCGGCTACAACTAATCGTGTAGGCTACTGTAAACATTTAGCAGGCAAACATGTCAAAAGCCAGAACACCACAAACGTATAACTTCGAGTGGGAAGAGGGGGAAACATTTTTTTTTGTTTACTCAAATTCGAAATCCATGTCATATATAATGCGAGCGTGGGTTTACTGAAAATGGGCAATTTGGAGCGGCATTTCAAAACAATGCACTAAAGCTGCGAGACCTCGTTCCCTGCTAAAAAGTAATACACAACCAAAATGTGCGAGAACTGTAAAATCAGTTAGCAGTTCAGCAGTCATTTATTACCTAGCTGCATCTTTCCAGTGGAGAAGGTGGAGAAATATATTTATTTACACTTTTCAATTTGGAGAATTACCTGGATCTGCAGTGTGCATGTTTACTATGTAGAAAGGCAATCGCTAGAGTAATAATAGAGTAAAAGAGTAATAGGCCTGCTCTACACATAAAGATGCCAGCTTATTATAGCAATACAGTTTTTCTAATACTAAGTAAAACTGAACATTTATCACTTCGGTAAATGTCTGACTGCATTTTTCACTAAGCGCAGGGCTGCCGGTAGGGGATGACTGTGCCTAAGAAGTCATTAAATGCCTGGATCTTGGTCTTCATTCAGTACACCCATAACCTCAGACATTCAGACTCCTTGCTCAGACTCTCGAGAGCCCGAGTCAGAGCTTCCATTCACTCCGCTAAGATCACGGCATCTTTGGCTAAGTCAAGATTAGTAAATCTTTCTTCACTAACGGATGCCCCATAGCTGCTGGACCCCACAACCCTGCCCAACACCCAGTCCATACAAGCATTGAACAGAGTAGGAGCAAGAACACACCCCTGGAAAACCCCAGAATAAACTGGGAAGAACGCAGAGGTTCTCCCTCCACTCTATGCAGCACTCATTGTACCAGTGTATAGGCCAGCCATTATGTCCAGCAACTTCTGGGGGATCCTAGCAACTTTTGGGGGATGTCCCTTAGGATGTCCCACAGAGTAACTCAATCAACTGATTCAATCGCTTTACGAAAATCGGCAAAAATCGGCAAAAGCTGCAAAGAACCTCTGCCAATAGTAGTCCTTGCACTCGATGAGAACCTTGTGCAAGGAAACAGTCAATGGTAGACTTCTTACGCATAAAACCAGACTGCTCAGTCGCTGATAGCAAGTGATCACATATCCTGTTAAGGATGACCCTAGCAAGGACCTTACCCAGCACTGAAAGCAGTGTTATCCCCTGTAGTTGCCGCAACCCAGGCAATCATTCTTCCCTTTCCAGATAGGGACTACAAGTCCTGTTTTCCAGTTAGTTGGGATGATGCCTGACTCCCAAATGGAAGCAAAGATGGCCTGCAATGACAGGAAGACGGCCTTACCACCAGCCTGGAGAAGGATACTACAGATCCCTGTGGCCTTCCCTGCCCCCAGCTGATTCATCACCCATGCAATCTAAGTGAGATTGGGTAGTTCACAGCTGACTGGAGGACCAGAGATGTCCATAATCCTAGCCGGAGAGTCAGCTTTAAACAACTGCTTAAAGTTCTTAAAAACCATCCCAGCACCCATCCTTACTGTATGTCTGCAAGGAACATATTCAGATGTACGTTAGATTCCTCTATAAGCAGGACATGGGTCACTAGATCATAGACGGTGTTTCACCTGCTCACAAATTTGTCTAACAAATGCCTCCTTATCTGCCCTCAGACCCTCACAGCCAACTTTCTCAGTTCCTAGTCGTATGCCGTGACTCCCTTCAATAATATCCAGGGTGCCCTGCGAGATGAAACACCTCCTTCTGGGAACACTGGCATCACCAACACAACCCTTGGCAACTTTCAGGGTCTTATCACAGAAGGTCTCCCACATCACATTAGAGTCAGCAGTAGCACTCACGTCTGCAAGTTCCTCAAGGAGCGCTGATCGAGCAGTCCAGGACCTCCTCGAGGAGGGGAACTGGGGTCCCAGGAGCTGGTGGTGTGGGAGCAGGGCCAGGAGCCAGGGGGTCAGGAGCCAGAGTGGGAACTTCTGGGGGCAGGTCAGGAACATCAGGAAACAGGTAGAGCAGGAACTGCAGGGGACGGAGCACCCATGCAGGAACTGCTGGAAAAAGCAGGTCAGGAATTGCGGGATCATGTAGGTTAGGAACATCAGAAACAGGCAGGTCAGGAACATTGGGAACAGGCAGGTCAGGAACAGACAGGTCAGGAGCAGGCGAAGCAGGGGCTTCTGTGGGCGAAGCAGGGATCCCAGTGAAGCATTGTCCACCTGCGCAGGAACCGCCGACACAAGAACCGCAGGGGACGGAACTGGGGGTTGTTCCTTGGTAGCAGGTGCTGCCCCTTTAAGTACCACGGGGATCCGCAGGATAGCATCCTATATTGATCTGGCCACTTTAAGAGTCAGGCATGTCCTAGCAAAAGGGTGTGTTGCTGGTGCTGGCAGCGAAGCCACAGGAAAGCACTCCAGGGCAGCGAAAGCGGTTTCCGGCATGAATACCGTGGGGTTTAAAATCAGGAGGGGCTCCCCCCAACACCCAGCAGTGGAAGAAGTGGAGATGGAGACAGCCCCCAAGAAGATCACCGGCTCATCTTCATGCCTCCGACTTCTCTTCTTCTTCCTCCGGTTCGCTGTGTTTGGTTGGTAGTTATGTTGGGACACCCCAACATAAATGGTTAATGGTAAATGGACTGCATTTATATAATGGGCGTATGAAGTATATGCACGTATGTATGCATACAAATGAAAATACAGGACAAATCACGTCCTGTATTGGTTCAAAACAGAGCATTTCATGAATCACCCAGAGGTTTTAGTACATCAAGACATAGGGAGGATTTTTGGTTGTTCTCTGTCTTTGAAACCTTTCAATTGTCTCCGATTGTCTGATTCTTGCAGGAGCCCAAGTACATGCAGTTGCGCCTTAGTGTTATGAGTGCACACTACTTCTGCTGAACCTATTTTTACTCATTTTAATTGAAAAAACTGTTTAACTAATTGAAAAAACTATTTAACTATTTAATATGAACTTCTGAAAGGGCATTGAAGGTATTGAGTGCCCCATTTTTACCTTCTTGCATGGAAAGTATGGAAAACTTTTTATTGATATTGCACAGAGTTACATCTATACAAGTTCTACCATTAGTCTTGGAATACATCTTCCTACCAGAAAACAAAGTAAAGGAGCAGTGCAGCGGCAAGAACATAGTTCTGACTTGAAAAAACATCTTAAGGATGATGTCACATGCAACAATGTATAATATTTGCAAGGGATGCAGGAAACAGCTAACACTAATAATCAAGCTTGTGAATATTCTCTAACAAATAATTAAAGAATTTATTACTCATACATATCTAGGTACAAAGGGGAAGGATGCATTAATTACTCTTTTATTGGCAATTCTGTGATTTCAGAGTATTTCCCTCAGAGTGCCTTGGAGTGATGACACAGAAAACAGCAGCCATGTTTTTCACAATAGGTATGTATTTGTTGACTAACATAGAAACACACACAAACATACATATCCTCCTGAGACAGAAGGAAAAAAGTGTCCTTCAATTCTAGGTTATTTGACTTTGGGGGAAATAAAACATCTTACAGTTTAGATTTTTTCAAATTTATTTATTTATTTAAATTCACAGCATGTCCTCTTTAGTGTACAACAGGAATAAATATGTTTCCTCACATCAGTGAAAAGATAGATGCAAAAATAAAATGTCCAGTACAATGAATATAAATGAATGGGTAGGTTCTTAGGAGATTACGTGTGTGTGTGTGTGCAGTATTGTGCAAAACAAGAAAGGCAATAAAGTAATTTCATTTAATGGTTCTTGTGTCCATCATCAGGAGTAGTCCACCCCATTCCATGTATTTTTATTTCATCACCAGCCATCAGGACTTCTAGTGCTAGAAATCAATAAATGTGTATACCAGATAGTGAAAGAAAATACTGGCATGCCTTAAGGAAACATGAAAATTGCTAAGCTGATACCCTTCCTCTGATCAACCATGGTACATCAAAAAAAACTTAAACGTAAAAGTGGGATTAATTATTTTCTTTGCTATTTTGTTTACTATAGCTTGGATTTCCTGGCACATCAATCTACTAAAAGGAGAAAGCTCATCTACCTCAGCTCAATCACTGACAAGAGAATCCATAATCCCTCCAAACATCTCCAAGTATCAGTCTGAATCTGCAACAGCTGCATCAGCTACACCAACAATATCTGCACCACTAAATACTGCCAACATAATCCCACCAATATCTGCATCATCTATAACCCCAAGCCAAACTGAATCAGGAAGTTCATCTCTTACAATCATTATACCAAAAGGCATTGAGTCAGTATCTTCATTACTTAGCCAGGATGCATCAGAACACTCTTCAGCCGCTTCCTCCCCACTGACGAGTGAATCTGAAAGCCTTATTCCGACAGGCTCTGCGTCACCATCTTCATCCCCGAGCCAAACTGCATCACCACGACCAACAGCATCTGCTACAACACTGGCCCCTGAATCCATAGCTATTGTCTCTGGCTCAACATCTCCTTCTGACACTGCAGCAGCTAAACTAACTGCAACATCAATGACACCTGTAGCATCTGATACAACATCTGAAAAGTTTATCCCACCAGGCTTTACGTCACCAATGCCAACGCTGGAGCAAACTGCATCAGCAAACTCTTTGGCCACTTCTGGCCCACTGACGAGTCAATCTGAAAGCTTTGCCACCATATCGATATCCACGTCTGAATCTACAGAGC
>JAODUD010000015.1:1950832-1985393 GCA_026784285.1 Stomatorhinus walkeri | reverse complement strand
GAAGTCTTAAAGCACTTATGTAAGTCGCTCTGGCTAAGAGCGTCTGCCAAATGCTATAAATGTAAATGTAAATGTAATTGCCACCTCATTGAGTTACTTAGCTAATTAAGTTTATTAATTAATTGAGCTGGTGGTAAAAATGTAACGAATATATGGAATAGCTGGGAGAGGTTTTGTGACTGAAATGGAGTTCATCTAGCTATCCAACAAGATGTGTAACTTTTTGCAGAACAGAAGAAACTCTTGTTAGTTTTTATTGCGTAATTGTTAATATGCATATATTGCAACGGTAAATTGTTTTTTCTTCTGAACAAATACACCCTTACAACGTAGATGAATAGCTTGAAACACTGTCTTTGACTAACAGTACTGTATATCAAAGAAGTGCATCTGTAAAGGTGAATGCAGACAAAACTTGTAATGGATAAGTGACTATGGAAAGAAGGATGGATGAATGCACTAACTATGAATCTATGTCATCTTCAGGTTTAGCAACTACTCCTCGCCCTACCACTACAGCCCCCAGCCTCCTTCCCACTCTCCACATGACCGTGCCCTCCTCTGGCACCACGGCTGGGGTGGGAAGTCAGAGATTTCCCACTTGGGCTTTGGCCATCATCATCCCATGTGCCATAGCTATCATCCTCATTCCCTTGTGGATTCTGCTATGTGTGAGTCGTGAGACCCGCGTTTTCTGTGTTCATCTCTGTGTCACATTTAGAGGCAGCAGCTCAATGCAGAGACAAATAATAACATCGCTGTTATTCCGATATAAATAATTACGTTTTGCGTCAGCCGTCATTTCCCTCATTCCGTCTGTTTCGTTATTCTCTGTTTCACAGTGCCTCCTGTTCGGTTGCTGCACAACCATCAAACGGCATCTCAGCAGACAGAGGTCCTACCTCATATACAGGACTCATGGTGACATCTTTTAAAATGAAACAACACGCAGAGAGGAAGACAGACACAAAGTTTCATGCACACTTACGAAAATATATATCTTTAATGTGACGTAGAAATACTGAAAAATATATGTGTATATTCTGAAATGTAATATCATATTAAGCTGTATTTTTAATCAATGTATATGTAGTGTAAAACAATCTGCAATAATAAGGTAAACGATCATTATTATTTATTACTTAAAATATATGCCTCAAAAATCAGTGTAATGGCGTTATATGCTTGAGATCCCACATTCAATTGTAGTTTAAATGGTATAGTTAGTCATGTAATTTTGCTCCTATCTATGTTAACATCTAAAGATGTTTTAAATTATTTATTGCAAAAATCATCTGAATTAATTTAAAGGTGAATGATTTCTTATTTGTATTGCATTTATTATTCATTTCATAATTTAAATCATCATGGTCTGTATTCATATTGTCATGAAAATTAGAAGCATATTAAATGGCTGCATGAGTTCAATTACTATTATTTCTTCAATTTTTAAAAAATAAAATATCTAATGAAAGATTTCCACAATTCCCACCTTAAGATCAAACACTAGAAATTTTTTTTACATTTTTTAGGTATATAAATTTATGTATAATCAAAGTGAAAACAAATACGCCATTCATCATGAAAATTACATTCTAAGATGAAATACAATTACTTTCTATTATTTAGACTATTGTTTATCTTTTTTCCAGTATCATATAATCTCAGTGTTAGCTTGGTATTTATCCTTTAAAGCCTGGAAAGTGAATTTGACCTTTTAGATAGATGCAGTAGTCAAAAGCAGAGGTAAGAGCAAAGAAACTTTGCACCACATCAGGTCAACCCCCGGCACCCCACTGTTCAAGCAAGGGCAAGCCCATTGCTCCAGCACGTTTTTGCCACCTGTCTTTTCCCCAGTATGCCTTCTGTCCTTCTGGTCCACTTTCCTGTCCCTCTCAATTCCGTGAAACTCTTTACCGGTGGGTTGTGAAAAAGAGAAGCTGCCAGGAGCGGATGAAAAAGGCTGAGGACAATCGAGCCAGTCCGTGGCCAGGGAACGTGGAAATCCTGCTTCAGGGCTGGAGCCAGCGTAAGGAAACTTCCAGTACAATTGGCCTCTAAAAATGTATATAGAGCCTGATAGAGATGAAGAGAGAAAGGTCAGTGAAGAGAGCATCATCAACGAATGGTAACAGTAGCAGGTAACGCAATAATACTGTACTGTGCAGAAGTCTTAGGCAGTCAAAGAAAATAAGGCTATTTATCCATTTCCTGAAACTGCTTGTCCTATCCCAGGTGGTATGGGCACAAGGGTGGGAAGAACCCAGGACAGGGTACCAACCTGTCACAGGGCACACTCACACACCAGTCACTCCTATGGGCACTTTGGTAGTGCCAATTGACCTCAGACTCACGAGGAGACGGGAGTTCAGGGCAAAAACGGGGTTTATTTGGGGTCCAGGGAGACAGCACACGACATTCTACACAACACTACACGTAACATTACAATGATTACTCTGGGGAGACGCGGACTAAATACATGAGACAGGCATGGACTGATACACAACAGGCGAAGACAATCAGGCACAAATCGACAACAGGTGGTTTCCATCAGGATTGAACACGGGGTAACGAAGGGGGCGTGGCACACACGAGGCTCAGACGGGCGGATCATGACAGTGTGTTTTCCAAAAAGAACTGATGTCTTGTTGGATAGGTAGGTAAACTGCACTTTAGCTCACAAAACGCTCTTTACAGGCACCTCATCCAATTTATGTATTTGTTCATTTTCTCCTGCAATCTATCAATTAACTTAATTGTTAAGTAACTCAGTGGTGTATTGATAGGCCAAATAAGCTGGGCTAATGGTCGGAGATAAATAAAATATGGGTGTATTGGATGGTCGATGCAAATACTGGGGTGACTTTAGGAGAAGTTTCAAAATGGCCAAGATGAAACACATACATAATATCATAGCTTTACACCAACATGTTGGCCTCATTTACACATCATTCTCCATGACTGCCGACTGCCCAAGACTTCTCCCAGAGGTCTGTATATAAACAAACTATCTTACCATCTTCACCTGTGGTGATTCCATTCACACCTTTTCTTAGGAGTTCTTTCCAGATGTCTCCATTTTCTTCTCTATTGTTTTCTGCTTCTCTGTTCCCCCAAACTGCACCCTTTTCCATGTCCCATACCAGCCCTTGCTCAACCCCCTGTCCTCCAGCACCTAAATCAGACAGAGGCCGGGGGTACCCTTCTTGAAGGGAGAGATCCTTAAACAACCAATACTGAGGGCCTAGAAGGAGATAAAAGAAATTATCAGAGTTGGAAAATTCAGGTTCAGGAAGTAAAAATCCAGAACAAATTTTGTTTAAACCAGCTACTTGAGCACAAAGAGTCAAATTCACAGAGTACGCAACTGGTTGGTTGGAGCAAAATTTTGGTCTGGATTTGCACTTTTTGAACCAGAACTTTGCACCTCTGAAAATGGTCAACTAAACGTGCTACTCTACTATTAGCAAACAATGCAACGGAGAAATAACGAGACAGTTTTGTGCTTATTATCTGGTTAATTTTTAGCTACAGATATGTTTTATTTGACCAGCAAAAAGTAAACACAAAATTTGAATGAATTAAATGTTGTGCTAAAGTGAGAAAGAGACTTAACCACTAATGAAGACAATTCCGTGGTCTGACTGTCTTTCTAAGACTGCCTGGAGAGAGGCTAGGTTGGGAGGAAGACCCCTCCACATTTGCCGAAGGCCAGCGGGTTTCCCGGACACCAGCCCTCCTCGGCTGACCCTCCACATACTGAGACCTATTGGAGAGACAGTTGGTGGAATATCCTTTCAGATATGGTCACTGCCAATTTGAAAAGAAACATTCTCAATCACGCTGCAAGATACAACACCTATCGAACATAGCAATAATCTAATAAGACAACTTAACAAAGTGCAACACCAAGAGCATTCATAGAACATAAAAATAAAATTGCTGATGGCAATCGAACAATCGTGGCAATAGGGAAGACAGTGCTGCGACACATGTATGTTCACTGCATTTTGGAATATTATATATAACTGTCCAATGCATTCCAGTGTGAGTATAGGAACTGAGAAATAGAAACAATACAATGTGTCCTTGCAACGAAACTTTATTTCAATTCCAAAAATGTGATTTCAAATTGGTTGCTGTCTGACTCGTTACATTCTAATAAAGCACAACAATCTTTCATCTACTAACTCACCTTTAAAAAAAAAGGTCTCCCCTCTAATTTTGGCTACTGCATCGAAGCTGGTTGCACAGCGATCAACAGTATTTCTATATTGAAGGAAAGAATTTAATCATTTTCAGTGCTGCAGCGATACAGTACAGCATTCAGCCTTGGGACAGTGGGCATTTATAATTTTGGTACCTTTTTTGTTCAGTAATATATTGTTCTCTGCGTCTGAAGTGAGGCTGTAAGGCTGAATCAGTAGAATCTATGGCCAGATTATTATCTCGGTTACCTGAGATACAGAGATATCAGAGCAATCACAACACGCAGCACAATATAAAGATGCACCTGTCTGTCATGTTTTGAAATCACAGTCACAATAAATTTAAAAAGGCATCAAAATATATATATTGCCTTTTTATATACCTACTTTTTAATTTGATTTAATACTTATTTATTATTATTATTATTATTATTATTATTACTTACTTACTTACACATTGATTCACTGATAAACAAGCAGAAACCCCAAATAATACAATGAACTAATACAGTGATATGCACAACTTCACTGCAAGTTCAACAAAAGTGGTTATGGCTATTAAAAGGAATTCATTTTCATTGAACCTAAAACAATAGATGATGTCAGATATTGATGTAAAAATTGAGTAACTTGGTAGCTTTTAGGATTCCTACACAGTTACAGCAAAACAATGTTATTTCACAAACTGTAGCAGTTGGATGCAATTTACTGCTATGAAAAAAAATTGTTTACTAAGGTAGACATAAAATGTTCCTATTCATACCATATAGTTTAGTGATCTGCTCCCTGTCTAGGGAGCTCAGGGTGAAATCCAGAGGATCCCCCAGTGAGCCGTGGTAGTAAGGTCTCATGACAGACCGCTTCGAGGAGGAGTGGGCCAACCCTAAGGCATGACCAAACTCATGTACCAGAACTGTGAAGAGATCAATACCCTCAGAGGCTGAAAGAAACAGAGGGCGAGAGAGAGAGAGAGAGAGAGAGAGAGTAAATTAATTCATGGTACATTTTATGAAGCTCGACACCCACATATTGGCTATTATAAAAAGGTTAAAGGTCAGGCCCTCACGAGGTTGCCTGAAAGCCCAGTCTTCCTGTGAGTCCAAGTGAACTGCACCAGCTCTGTCAGGATCAGATGGAAAGAAAGCATGGCCCACAGACCCCCCCGGCCCATCGAAGGGAAAGCCATCTCCATGTGTGCCATGCAGGAAATCCACCAGTAAGTCAGCTCCGACTGGGCTGCCCACCTGCCAACGAAAGTAGAGCGGGGAGGTGACGCAGAGACAGAAACAGCCATGAAAAATTACATTAATTTTATGTTAATAGGTGAACGTTTCCTATGCTGATGAGTGTTAAGCACATCTGCTTCAATTAGCTTAATAACAGTGAGAACAACAGGGTGTAGATGTCTTACTTTTGTTTTACACCACCTACTAAAGAGATCTCATCCCTTCAAAAGCAAATCCTCGGCTGGTGACTTCTAACAAGAAGTGACGGGTTCTTTCCATATTGTATCTGTGCCATTGCATTGACATTAGGCCATGTATTTTTTTATATCGTAAATGACATTTAAAAATTCTGTGAACGCACCTCATGGAATTCCAGTGGAATTGGCTCCGCCCAAACCTTAAGGGCATAGAACACCAGGGAGCGAATTGTCTCACGAGAAAGAGCAGAGGGAGTGGGATATGACCGCAACCTAGTGGTGATGAAGGAGTGATCTGAGAATCATGCGCGCACCGAGGGAATCACAGACGAGAGAAACGGGGACAGGAAAAGAGGAGAAAAATCTTGAAAATAAACCTCCAATTGATGTTTCTGTATGTCCAGGTAGCTCCCCGTCTCTGCCGGGGTCTCCCAGCATGCAGGGGGTCCTGCTCCTTATCCTCATCTGGAAGGGAGCATCTCGGTTGGCGCATCAAGTCCAGTGTGTCCTTATCTAAGAGAAAGAGGACAAAGCAGGCGTCTATCAACCTTTGAGCTGACCTACTGAAATTCCATGAGAAGATCATAATTCTAGCGGAAGATCGTAATGACGGCATGCGTTTCAATCATAACGATACGTTAGAGAATTCAGAGTTTAAAGGGCAGGCTGGAGGACTGTCTGCTGTAGACTGAAGCAGTAGAAAAATTGACTGTGTTCCATCGTATTGTATTGTTTTACCTACAGCCCCTGTTACATTGAGGCCAGCAAAGTTCTGCATAGTTCTTAAAGCCTGTGTGACGGCTGTCCAAGCTTGCAGCTGCCCGGTAGAGGGATCGGAGGGTGGAAGATAGCCATACCGTGTTAGCCAGTCCTGAATAGGGAGGAGGGAAGAACATTTACATGTGTTTGCAACAGGACGATACTGTTTATAACTGGTTTACATTGAGAAGGACAGCAGTAATACAACCTAATAACCTAGTACAGTTTTATTCAGCAATAGTCATGTTCTGGAACATCTCTGCACATTGGGAGCAAAAATATTAAAGCTTCTAATATGTCTCAGTGCCTTTCTCTCTTCATCTTACTTACCACCAGTTCTGTGCTTTCATCTTCTGTAGGGCTGACAAAAGCAGAGGACGACGAAGTGTGAATGGTCGGGTGCAAAGGTGAAATAGGAAGAGCCTCCGCTAGTTTGCAGACGCAGAGAAGCCGCAACCCCCAAAGCATCACCCTCATTCTTTCTCAGTAATATGTAGTTGTCTGTAGGTTATTTCATAAATTAACTTTAAGTTACCACCCTTGACACCTCTGTCACTTTTAAACTTAGGAATAAGTATACATGATTTAACCTTTATCTGAAAAAAAATCTCTTACTGTATAACCTTATATTGTGTCACATTGTAACAGTGTTAACATTATGGATTCTATATTTTTGGATATACATTTTACATTGAAGGAACATTTTACAAGCTTACATATACAAGGCACCATTGTTAAAATATCCATTACTTGTCATTACTAGCAATATAACTGTTTTTATAATGTCTAGCAATATATTATGTGAGTATTTCACTTTAATTTTATGTCTTCTTTTGATGCAATTTGATCAGTGTTGATTGCACAGTCTTGTTCCTGGAACACAGAAGTCAATAGTGAGCCAGAAAACACTGAATGTTTTTTATCTTACAAATGTCAAATATTTATGTTACTTGAGAACCAGATTTGCGTGTCTGATTATTTATTATTGCTAAGAATCCTATAGAATAATTTCTACCCTCAACCACATTTAAATGATTCTGTGAAAATGTTACTATTACAAATAAAACATCTAAAACAGGAGCATTTGCTAGCAATAAAAAATCATTACTGGAAAATGACAAAGAAAGTACTCTGTTACAAGGCAGAAAAGTAAAGGAAGAAAATGAATTAGCGATGGATAACACAAGAGGATGTAAACAATGAAAGATGAATGAGAAAAGGGATTACGCGCTTTAATTTAATTAGGGGATGTCATTCCATTAACAAATGTGACACGGAAGGAGGCATGAGATAGATTTGTGACATGATGAAATTAGATTAAATTAAATTAAAGACTCTTTTCTCTTGGGTAGTACTAAGGGGAGGAGCAAATTACAGAGGGAAATGAAACATAAGAAGTTAAAAAAAGAAACAAATATGAGCATAATCAACAAATCTATTTCCTGATGAGGATAACTTATAAATGCATGGGATATCATTTGCTTCCAGAAAAACCATAACAGGCCAAGTGTGTTTACTTTATAACATTCATACATAGAGAGAAATGCACTGAAATATTTTTTGACTGATTAAAGGTTATTTTATAAATAAATACCAGACACATTATTACATTTTCAGTTATATTGATAGAGTCAGAGAAGATAAGAAAGTGGTCGGATGTGAAGAAAACAGTCCAGAGACCATCACAGAGAAACCAGCAAATCTTGCTTACCTTCTGTATCCAGTGCGTCCCTCTCTCTGTCAGAACAGATGTGTCCTTTCAAGATCTGGTCTTTTTGAAAGCCCTCCCACAGTCCAGCACATGTAAATCTTCACAATAGTCTCTTTACAAATGGCATTCCCACCATAACCCTGCTCAGAAACAGGACAGTCAGTTAGAAGGGTGGGTGTCTTCTGTGTTGGGTGGAGGAGGGGCAGTTGTGGAACTAAAATAAGGTACCACCTTTCATGCTATAAGAAGAAGCATGGAGATTTGCATCTTCTCTCTCTCTCTCTCTCTCTCTCTCTCTCACACACACACACACACACACAAACATACACACATACTTACTCTATCCAGATATAAAACACATAGATGAAGAATAATTTTATTCTTTATTGTTAAATAACCAATTACCAAAATTAATTTAAATTTATAATCTTATATCCTATAAAATGTATAATTTTATCAGTTATATTAATTTAGGGATTTGGAACCATATGCAAAGCTTTGAGGGGAGGTGCAGACGTATGTTTTGTTGCAGGAGCTTTAAATCCTCAGATTTAGACATAGAGTTAAATATGTTTTAATATGAAGATGCACTTTAAAAATAATGTGATAAATGATCACAAAAAAGCAAACAGAGCAGGATGTTATACCATGACTGTAAAATCTAATTAGTTTCATATTAAACATTAGGTGTAAAATTACAGTGGATGTATTTAGCAAAGTGGTTTATTTAGCAAACCACTTGCAAAATTATGCCAGATGTTCTTATAAGCATTTGTCACAAGTGTTATTCTCTGTTGATTTCTATTACTCTGCCTAAGGAGAAGGAAGAGAGCAGTTTGCAAAGATTGTTTTGTTGAAATGGGGTGAATAGGAATAATTGTATTAACACCTGTTGAAAGTTTTGCTGCATATTGAGAATGAAATGGCGACAGAAAACAGCTTTTCCAGATGTGTGCTGTTGCATGCAGGTTTGTTTTTTTAGGAATCTCATGATAGGAAAAGCATACTTAAACACTGCACGAATTCTAAAACCTGCTCATTAAACAACCAGAGGAACAAAATAACTACACATTATAAGGTTTAAATATAAGAGAAATTAAACATCAAACACTGAATTAACTTTAAACGCATCAATGTAATCGCTTAATGCCATTTTTAAACACTTTTCTTTAAATGCTTCTAAAAAGCTTTTCTTTCAAAGTAGAAAGAGTTAAGTTGTCTAGACAACAGATCTGACTTGGATGCATGTAGTGGCAAGGAAGGGTCAAAGGTCATGTGGTTTAGGGGCTCGGCAGCTGTATTTTTAGTAGTTCCAAAACTCAGAGAAACTGCAAGTATGAAAGGGTTATGTGTTAGAGAATGACTGAATCCCTCAGCTGTCAAAACCGAAGAACTGAATTGAAGAACAGAACTTACAATCTCCTTGGTAACCAAGGTTTCTTCAGTGCTTTGTAACATAGAGTTCCATTGTTAACACTATTCATTGCATATCAGAGAGTACCGCAAAATTCTTTCTTCAGTTTTACCTTAGGATGTTTTTGGTTTTAAAACTTAAAACTTTGTCTGCAGCAAATCAAAAGTGCAGTAAAATAAGCTGTATAATTTTATAGTAAAAAAGTACATCACCTACTATCAAGCTAGAAATGCTAATAATGCTATTTTTTACTTATTCAAAATAATGTAAGGAAATTTACTTCACACATTGATGCAGGAGGCTACACCAAAAAAAGAAAAGAGAAAAGAATTCTTGTTATACATTCAGATATCGTAGTAGAATATTAATTTACATCACTTTTCAGAAAACAAATAAAGTATTTAGCATACACCTTTCCTTCAGGTTATGAATGTTCCATGTCCGACTTTTCTCTTATTAGACCCTGAAGAACTTCATGATTTCCAAACGTATAACATAAACAAATTCCTTGGAGAGATGCAATCAGCAGCCTTATGCGTTGCCTTTAGTTTAGCTGTTAATTTATAACTGGAGCACCATGTGAACTTAGACTCTACTCTGGAATAACAGCCTCATTAAAACCAGAAGTAAAGCAAAAGAAAAAGCCCATGGGTCCCCATAAATCTGGGCCCCCCAGAACTGCTGCAAGAGCAAAGACGCTACCTTGAGCAATCGCCTTTACACATTTGCCCAACGTCCCATTGTTGAAATACATTTCAATGGGGTTTTAAACAATCAACAACCACATCATTCACAAATACCCACAAAATGACCTCGTCTGGAGATGCCGGGGATTGAACCCGGGGCCTCATACATGCAAAGCATGCGCTCTACCACTGAGCTACATCCCCTTTATACAAAATGCTGTACTCACATTTTATGTAGATTAGAAAACATTACACGTATTTCAATTGCTCTTATTTTCCTGTATATACGGTACATAAGTCCGGAAATAAATGTGCTAACAGTCGCCCTGTGAACCTAGCTTGCAAGTTAGCTTCGTAGCTAGCTAGCTTATTGCTAATAACACATAAACGGATTACTCTAAGTTCGCGAGCTGGACAAAAAATACCACTGTTTTAAAATTATTACTAAGAGACCGCTACTGTGATACTAGGTAATAACGTCAGCAAAATGACGAACTGTGTTACTTTTCACGACGAATTAGCCTCTATTATGGATGTGCTAGTTAAAGCAGCGGTTACAGATATTGGTAAACTTTTTGACAGTCGCTCTGCTTTTCTGCGCTTGGAAATATCCTATCACCAAAAAGAAAACACGTCTCTGAAAAGGAAATTGCAATGGATGGAAAATGAATTGAAAGCGGCCCGACGTGGAAGGGGACCGAAAGCAGCACGACAGACCATTGTTAAAAACCACCAGTCTGAAAGCACCAAGGTTCGTTTTAAAAGTGTTGTTATATATAAAATTCCTAGACAAACTCTCTACATTTAAACTAACTTATAGTCCTTAGCTATTGCGTTATTGGGATGCCATAGTCGATTATTTGGTAGACCTACTCATGTCAAAATAATATCCCTTAAAAGTCGTCAGGAATACATCTATGTTTGGCCACTAAAATTTCCACAACTTTTTCACACAACAGCGCTTTCGTTGTAGACGAAATGGTTCTGAATGTACGAAAGTGTTACATTATTCCAGGATGTCGGTTTATCTAGGATTAGCCAGTATACTTTGAATTCAGTGTCCTAGGAGAAGCAGGAATTAAAGCGCAATTTTCATGACCGTATTCATTTCACTTCTACCTCAAATGGCAGAAATTGTACTCTTTAACAAGCAATCAAACCAGCCACAACGATAAATCCAACCATCACGACCATCTTGTTTATATTCAAACAAATGTCTTGTTTAACATTTTAATAGAACATTTTATAAATATACATTTTAAGAATCTAGCTCTGGAACTGGCTACAATGACTTGCCGATAATATTAAAATTTCCTATTACAGGATGCAGACGTGGATGGGAGCTGGTCTGAAACTATTTTAATTAAGCATGAAGAACTTAGGGAGGACCTGTGGAACACTGATTCACAGAGAAGACTGAAAAGTAGCCAGAAAGGTAATGTGTTTCTGTCTGTTCACTAATAAATTGCAGTGTTCATAACTTTGCAAACATTTTATTCAATATAAAAAACAAACAGCAATGTAAATTTCTTTTGTTGGAAGGAGACTTGAAATCACGCCTTATCCCCGTGACCAACTGATCTGTAGAGCAGTAGGGGATGTAGCTCAGTGGTAGAGCGCATGCTTTGCATGTATGAGGCCCCGGGTTCAATCCCCGGCATCTCCAGTTTGGCTTCTTTTGTGGGAATCTGTGGAGCAGTATATTGCACAAAACCTTAATGACCCAGTTCCAAGCCATGGTCAAGGAGACCATAAGAATAGTACAAAAAGTCGCCATTTGTTTAGTTTTGATTATATAACTATTTATATCATCTTACTTCAACCTGGTTTGGTCTTTTTTTTCTGGATAGAAAAAGGTCAGGTTGCCTCACCATATTCAGCACAGAAGATGCTTCAGGAAGTTGTCAAGAACCCAAGACATTCATATCCTGCTCCTCATAAATAATTAAAATTGTTAAAATGCAGGGGGATAAAAACCAATGTTTTAACATTTGAATCGATTCTCAAAATGAAAACATTCAGATTGAAGGAACAGATATTTCAGTTTTGATCTGTACTAACCAGTTTTATCAGTATTGAATCTTCCGGAACCATGATAGGAGATCGGGAACATTTGTATTGTGGTTTTGGTCTTGTCATAGTAATATGATGCTTTTTTCTGTTTTCCTAAAGGCTCATTGGAATCGCAGGATTTCTGCAATGATAAACGAGTGCTCCACACAGAAAGGCTGCGCAGCCAGGAGGACTGTGAAGCACCTGTTACACCTGCAACAGGTTTCAAGCAAATCACCGACCAGCAGTCATTCCAATTAGTAGGGAAAAAACTCAGTAAACTTGCAGGAGTCTGCAAGTCAGAGGAGGAGTACTCTTGCTCAGCCCAAAGACTCAGTCAAGCCACATCTGACCACAGTACCCTGAACCATCTCTTTCCTCAATATCTAATGCACGAGAGAGGAAGTCCACAACAGTTGGTACATCAGGCAAAAGAAACTGGTGAATCGGGTTACTCTGACACAATAGAGAATGATTCAACAGCTCAGTCAGCTCTACTGGGGCCCCGTACTACTGAGACCGGTACAATTCCAGTCAGCTTAGGTATGACGGACACAAAATCTGAAGTTGGCAATCTAGAACTTGCTAAGATTAAGGATGAACTTGAGATGCCTATATGCAGTGATGAGGCAAGAATGGAGGTAGTTGAGTTATATCCTGTCTGGTGCAGTGAAGACAAAGAGAGCAAAGGAATGCAGCTAGAAAGTAATAGAAGTTTCAAAAACCTTCTGGAAGTGCAGCAACAAATGTATGCAGAGAAAAACCATGAACTATTAGGTGGCCACAGCAGGAGACAGCTAAGTTTAGGTGTGGTACATGAAAAAGAATTCTTGCTGCAAAATGACTTTTCCTCACTGAAAAGTATTAGGATGGACCAAAGGTCTGATACAGACAGGCGTTTTAATTGTACACACTGTGGGAAGAGTTTTACACAGCGAGGTCACCTTAAGATTCATCAGCTCATTCATACAGGTGAAAAACCATTTAGTTGCACTCAGTGCGGGAAGAGCTTCACTCATGTCCATGTACTCAAAAGACATCTGAGTGTCCATACTGGTCATAGACCCTACACCTGCAGTCACTGTGGCAAAAGTTTCTCGCTGCAGGACAGCCTTAGAAGACATAAACGAATCCACACTGGAGAGAAGCCGTACATATGCATGTACTGTGGGAAACGCTTCACTCAGGGTAGCCATCTTAAAATACATCAGCTGATTCACACCGGAGAGAAGCCGTTCAGCTGCACGCAGTGCGAGAAGAGTTTTACTCAGCTGCATGTCCTCAAAAGACACCTGAGTGTTCACACTGGTCAGAAACCATATATTTGTGTACAATGTGGGAAAAAGTTCACTCTACAAGACAGCCTGAAAAGACACCTGCGTATCCATAATGAAGGCAAAATAGCATTTCCCCAACAGTTACATGTCAGTCAAGATTTACTGTCACAGGATCTGCACCCAGATACATAACTTGTACATTGAAGTTGCAGTCATAATAAACTTACTGTTTGACATGACAGGTAGAACCTGTTGTGTGTAATTATCTACTTTCATGGATTTTAAAATGCTGAACATTTCAGGGTGAATTTCAAACAAAAATGTATGATGCTTCCTGTAATTTCATTACAAGTAGTGCTGGACTTCAGTAAAGGACAATTGTAGCATGTATGTGAACCATGGTTTCAGACTGATGAACAATAATACTAAAATAAAATCTATGACATAATATTCTTACATAATCTTAAAGCATCATATTCTTGTTGTGGTTTTCAAACTATGGTGGTGGATGTGTGGATTGCATGTTCAGATCAAAACTTCAGAAACACTTAAGTGTTTTATATTTAATTTCAGTGTAGTAACTAATTTAAGGAAGTTGATTTGATTGAAAAGATGTAAAAGTCATATTATTCCTGTAGGTTATGTAGCTGAATTTTCATAAATATGGTATGACTAAGCATATAATTCATGGTCATTTTGAGGCATGGACAAAAAGAAATTCAACTCTTTTGAGTAAGTTGCTAGGATACAGTTCGTATAACATACTGAAGGACATTTCGCAGTCTTGTTAACATCGAAAACGTTCTTCCCTGACCGGGAATCGAACCCGGGCCGCGGCGGTGAGAGCGCCGAATCCTAACCACTAGACCACCAGGGAATGTAACGGTACTTTTGATAAAAAGATTACTATATGAAATTCTATATGTGTGTGTGTATGTATGTATGTATATATGTATACGCACCTGTCTCATTGGATCTCATGTTGTTGACTAGATCTTGAATTACAAATTTATTAAGAATAAAAGAAGCTTTATGTACCATCGAAATAATACAAATATTGCATCTTGTCCCGCAGTAAACAACGTCCGACTGCGGTAAAGCTATCCGCGCTTTAACGATGCACGGTCAAATCATCCGCGCTTTAAATGTGTGGTGCACGCATAGGCATAACATTACGGTATCAGATCGCGTTTAAGAAAAATAACGGACTCTAAGCGATCGTATATAAGTAAAGAGGGATTTATAGTCATATGCATGAAGTGCATGATATACTTAAATACAGCGAATTTCTTACTTTCCTATAATGTAAAGTCTAGTCCTTTACTTTCTGAAAGGCAAGGTCCCAGGCTATTTCCAAGCACAATTTGGACAACTTTTACTGTATCATTTTCGAGAAATGGCACTTTGAAATCCATGGCTTTATGTGCATTTGGTTATGGTATATGAGCCAAGTGTGACCGGACATACCTCAGAATTTTCCCATAATGTATAAACAAGGCTTATCCCTTCTGAAGGGATCGTCACAAAAAGGCCTATGATGTGATCTACTTAGTTTTCCAGAGGGCCTTTGATGTTGTCCCCCACAAATGGCTCTTGCTAAAGCTCAAAAATGCAGGAATTTTAGGAACTGTGGCAGCTTGGATCAAAAACTGGTTAACTGACAGGAGTAGTTATTAGAGGCACAATGTCACATAGTTCTCAACAAAATCTGCTCAAAATTTTTTCTGTAAAATTCTCAGCAAAATGCACTTTGAAATCCATTATTTTATGTTATGTGAGCCAGATTTGAGAATCCATTTGCGAAATCAGACATGGACCAAGCTATTGTAATTTGCAAACTTTGCAAAGATATCGTTTGTGCAACAGGTGGTAGCAAAAACAATTTTATTTATCTATTGTTATTTGTTTGTAAGGTCAATGCACCGTTATTTATTATTTTAAAATATTTAAATTAGGCCTGTTTTATTTATTACTATAATAAGACAAGCAGAATTTCTTGTAAGAACAGAACTGCTAGTTTCTTGGTTACATTACTACAAACATTCCAGTTTGTTTGGTTTGTAAACAGAAAACAAGCAAAAAAAGGATTAGCAGCTACTGACAAGAACCGAAATGAAAACACAAGCAGTGTATGTATGGAAGTCACAAAAGGAATGACATAGTAATGAGAATATGTTTTCTCATCAAAAGTCATTTTCCACTACTATTCTTTCCAAAGGTTGTTTATCACTACAAAAGTTGTATTTTACTATTTGCTGTTTTTTCCTTGTTTGCTTGTGATAAATAACATCACATGCTACATTAGCTCCTGTGGTGGACTGGCGACCTGCCCAGGGTGTTCCCTGCTTCTCGGCCGATGATACTGGGATTGGCTCCTGCTTCCTTGTGACCCAGATGGAAGTGTTATAGATGATGGATGGATGGATGGATGGATGCTATAATAGCTCTATCAGACAGCAGATCAAATGAACTTTTAGCTGAAACCATTATCTGAATAGTACCCCGACTCAATGACAGAAAATTTTATTGATGAAATATCCTTTGCTATTTAATCTGCATTAGTTTGCTGGATTTTTCATGGCTAATAGTTATAACATTTATGTTAATTGTCAATTGTTTTATTTGCATATAAGTGCTATAGTCAAGTGCAGTTTTCATGTGGCACTAAAATTGTTCAAACATCACCCTATAACCATGAAAACATCCTGCTTCAGGCAAAGAAATTGACCATTGTTTCAGGGTCACTTTAATGACCACAGTAATAAAGTTCCAAATGTCTCAGCCTCCTTCTCAAATAACACTGATTTGAAAACTGTCCATTGCTGAAATGATACTGGCCTTTTCGTAACACCACTATTTTGTTTTGACTCAATCGCTCTTCAGTGTAATATCAAACTGATCAGGCTGATCCATGCTGCTGATATATGTCTGGCCAAATCAATGATTTTTATAAATTAAAAGGCAGTTGCAAAAATTACCTTTGGGGAAAAAAGGCCTGAAATTGCCCTTTGTTTCACGTCAGTATTTTTTTGTATTATTGTTGGAGCCTCTGAACACACATGCATTGTGTGGTAGGTGCTTACTGGTTTGTTCTGTCGTTATAATAATAGTATTAAGTAGAAGTGCATGCAGTATCCAACCTGGTTCCAGTAAACCAGGCCCACAAGTGTGTGACAGTTCTTAGCTGTGGTCTCGCAGTCATGTTCATTGGCTATTTGCAAACAGCTGCTACTTCTCTGGGCTTATTTGTCCCTTTTTTAAAAATTAATTCAGCTTTAATGTCTGTTTCACAAGTAACATCAGACCTTATAATAACCTTATGATTGACACTTTCATTCATATCTTTTAGTTCGTAGTTACTCATGGTAGACAAGTAGCTATGACAGCCCATAATTATACCCCAACCTCTATGAGGTAATTTGTCAAGTATGTTTGTTCAATATGTGTTTTATGAGCAACAGTAAAACTGTCTATAATAATCTGTTAACACAATGGATAACATTACAGATTGAAAAACAAGCATCAGTTAGTCAACTATTTCTTGCACATATCGTTCCTGTTTTTTTTGATACAGCCAATTTTTCTCATTTTAAAGATGAGAGGAGTATTTGTGTGCAGTGAGGCGTAATTCAGATACTGCTATTATAAAATGAGGTCAAATGAACAGAACTAACTTAATTAATTACAGTTACATGGTAAGATAGAACCAGACAGTTTCTGATCACATATCACTGTTGAGGTTTTGTTTCCACAATAAGGTCTGTTCTCCCATTCACTTGTAAAAGTGTGTAGTTGCTTTACGTCTTATAAGAAATTAGGCACGTTCCTGAGACATGAACCTCATGCACTTACCTTTGCAAGATATTCATGATCTTCCTATATAGTCTAACACTCTTTCTCTACAGGTGGGGTCGTGACCCAGAAGTGGGCAGCAGGACCACTTTCGTTGACTATGGAGAGTGTGTACATAAAAATATATATGTAACCAGAAATAATTTTTACACTGTGAATAAATGGTTGATGATGAAATTACATCCTCTGAGAACAATTCCAGTATAGGTTTCGAATAAAAGCTTTTCTTGTTTCTTTAAAAACTGTCTCTAATATGTTACAATTTTGTGTGTTATGTAAAGTTAGCTCTTCGATATCTTATATATTTCCATTTTGGTCATTTTCTCCATAGTGTACAATATTTTTTGGCTACACTGTATATACTTTGAAAGTTTGTTTCTAATGTCAGACTTTGTTTTTTAGCAGTGCTATTGTTACTGTGATGTTTTATTTACTATTACTGTACTATTTTTTGTTAAATAAATTTGGATAAAAACATTTTTAAATGGTTGTGGTTTAATAACCAAGGAAACACGTGGGTGTTGAGGTTCCTCCACAGTATGGAAAGGTGTGGACTTCGATTTTTGTGTTTTGTGTTTGGGTAAGTATGGAAAAGGAGAGAGTATGGAAACATGTTACCAGACTATTGCAACTAATCAGTCTACTATAATTTCCAGTGAAAAATATCGATGTAGGCTACCTTGCAACGGTCACAGCTGGGAAATGCAAGTTTTCACATGTTCGGCATGCTAAGCCCAAGTAATGTAATTGGTTGGCTAAGGATCCCAAATGTGAATTAGAAGCAAAATATAAACTGCGTAAAGTTGGTTGACATTTGGAATACGGCCGAGATGTTAGCCGCATGCTGGGCAGAAATGTTTCTGTTTAGTTGCAGCCAGCAGCCGGTCCTGGCAGGATGACCAGTAGGGTGGGACAGCATTCAATGGGGGCATCGACACAGGCCAACTGCCTATTTAACACACTGCGTGTGCCAACTCCTGTTTCTCCACCCAGCCCTGGTAACTGTGTCCATCACCACCCTGGGCTTGACGACTTTTAAGTTCTCCATCCTGCACTTTTTTCATTTAAAAATGGAAGGTGTGTAGGGAGCCAGAGGAACCTTGATCTCCCGTCAGCTTTGTTCACTGGCATCTCTCTTTTGCCTCTGCCAGTCCATCACGCATCGGATGCACCCCTTTTTTATTTGCCTTGTGATATTTTATCGTCTATGTTCTTGATAACTAACTGGGTATTTCCTTCCCTCTCATGTCTTTGACACAAAGGAGATTCGTCGTTTTATTCTGTTTAATATTCCTGTTCTAATCATCACTTATGGTTGTGCCACGAATCATGTGGAACCTCTTTCCAAGGCTGGATGGCCCAGCAGGGGACGTAAAACGATAACAACAGGAAGCTTTAGCAGTTGACAATGAAATCCAGCCACACTATAATATTTTAGTACGCTAGAGACATACCAATATATATTTAGTCATAAAGTTGGTGTTATGGGCCTACTTAACTGTAAATAAAAACACAACAGCTATAATGTACTTTACATTTCCTTTCTGAGTGCGCTCGGTGTGGCTGTTGTTGTTAACTTGCTGTGAAATCTATTAATTGTCTGCCCCCTGGCGTTTCTAATTCAAATTTCCCTCCGGAAACTATGACGCGTTCGTTTTTGCAGATTACGAGAAGCTTTTCGTGTGTTTTAAAACATGAAATATTGATCAGTTGCAAACAATATATGAGCACACCAGTTGGCAAGACTAAATGCTGATTGTTTCAGTTCAAGGTATGCTAAAGCTTCTGTATTTGTACTTTTAGAATTTGATGAAACCGTAAAACGGGGAAAACATCAGCATTCGGGTGCATATGCACTTTAGCATAAAGGAAACGATGCAAAACCATAACATATTCGCATTAAAATTAAAACGTGCTTCTTAGCACAAAATGAATGTTTTCGTAATCTGTATTTTGAGTCTGACCCCGTGCGTGTGTGTGGCCTCGCTGAATTCCCAGTAAGGATAATTTTCTGCACATTTAACTTTACTTAAGTGCTTTGAATACCTAGTCTGCATTTCAAATTAAGAAACTAAATTTAATACTGTAAACTGCATACAGTTATATGTTGTTTTAAGTTTGAAAGTATTTAATGTAGGTTTAAAATATTGCATTCAATTATGTTATAGGGTACATGTGTATCGGAAACATTCTTATTCTCATCTATGAATAACAAGCAATTTGTTTTAACCGTAACTGACGGAGCATGCATGGAAGTTTTCAGGATTTCCGCAAGCATGGTAATTACCAAAAACGTTTGAGGGGTGTACCGCAAAAATGAATTAAAGTCGAACTCGAGATTCATTTCTGTAACCTTGAACTGTGACTTAGGCCTGTGAACTGGTGTTCATTCAAATCAAGGTGAAATTAGCGATTTGAATAAGTTGTTTTGGTCTTATTGCCATGTAATACAGTTGCGACACATTGGCGATGTATGTAAATTTTTATCGTTTGAAAATATTTGGAAATGTTGCATTGCAGAAAATATCGTGTGAAGTGGCAGAATAGAATAAATTAACCGTGAAATGGCCTCTTTATTTGGTGCCCCTGCCTAGTACTATAGCTAAGACTCACTTTTGCCTCCGGAAATCCTTTCTGTAAACTTTCTCTGCCATTACCCTCCTCGTATAAATAAAAATCACACCCATTCATTCATTAATTTTCTATACCTTGTTGCCAGTTCAGTGTATATGGATTTAAACATGCCCTGCATCCTGTCCAACATTAGATGATTGGTGGACATAAAGTGAACGGATATATTTTTGTTTCTTATTGTGTGTAAATATATGTACATTACAAGGTTTCTTATGCATTGAAGCCAGCTTTAATGTCACAGACTGTGTATTTTATGTGATTTTTATTTTTAAAAATTCATGTGTACAATTTTATAATACCTTGTCAAGTACAGAATATAAATTCCATCCATTCATTTTTACACCCGTTTGTCATATGTTTTTTTAGTTCATATGTCTTTTATCTATTTAATTACAATACAAGTTGATATCAATCAAGATTATCAATCAAATGTTTTTTCCATCAGATACAGTTCATCAGATAAAATATCACTTTTTTCCCACCCTAATACATTTAATAAATAATCAACTTGCAAATCACCAACAGTTTAAAGCAAATCTGCACGGACAGTCTGTAATATAGTGTAAAAAATATACACAGTTAAAAAAATATACATAGCTTTATCATTTAAAACATTTTTGGGGGCTGCCTGGTTTTCCACTTAGTTTCACAGATACATCTAGAATGTTACGCATAGTAATTGACTGGAGAGAAATGTCAATTTAAAATGAAAAGGAGAAGCACTGGGATGCATGAATGAACTACAAAAATACAGGGGATCCAGGCATGAAATGACAAAAATAACACAGAAACAGGAAATGAATAAAAACAACACAGGAAACCCAATTTCTGTTTCAAAAATAGATCAACGTTCTTATTCTCTGCTTCCTCTACCTTCCCAAATCTTTTCTTTTCCTCATGCTTACATTTTGTTGAAAATGCACTCAATGTTTTGTAGTTTTGGTAAAAAAAAATTACATAAGGCAACTTTAAAACCCGTGCTTACCTACATCAATCAATAAAATAACAAACATATTAATGTCACGCACAAAGAAAGCCTTTTGAAAGAATGCACAAGTGAAAAAACCTGTATAAAATGTAACATTACGAAACAAAAATGCATGTATATTTTTACAGTATTTACTAAAACAAGCTTAAATGGGAAATTTTATTAAATGTCTACAACAAATAAAACATTCTTTTAATATAAGAATGAAATTCAGACCTCAGACTTTTAAAAACTGTGATGGGGAATGTCCCAACTATTTATGTATATACTATGGTATTATACCAGAAGTGAAAAATTAAGGTGCAGTCCCATTATCATAAAGAGCAGAACCTAATTTGTATTTACATATATAGTATACGAATCATCTCACCTCAGACCGACAAGTCGATGCCAGGTTAATGTCAACACAGTTGGTGCTCATTCAGGATGCTCGCCAACCTGAATGCAAACCAGACGTTTATCTGGAAAGCATTTATTTTGGTTCCAGGACCTTTGTTTTTTGACGAAAAGTTCTTGTTACTAGGCACTTGGAAGAAAACACTGGTGTTTCATGATGGTGGCATTGATATAAAAGGTCATGTCGATGACTTAGTTATATGAATCACAGTCGCTGTTTCGGTTTGAGGAAGGCTCTCTGCCGGGTTGTACAGACAGTCTCTCCAGTGCTGTAGGATAGCAAATGCAGTCATTGCCACTATATCCAGAGTTACAAAGTTCAGTCTAATATCCAGTTCTGAACAGTTAGTGCTGGTAACAGGTGACCTCAGCATCACATTTGACATGTGAGTAAGTGAAGATGAATGCCAAGACAGACATCCAAACCCTGTTGTCATCTTTGTAGTCAAATTACTTGAATTCAGTTATATCAATTAAAACACAACAGTGGACTTAATACAAATCTAAAGTGTGTCATTCATCAGCTACACATGTCGTATAAATGTATATAACTATGTAAACTTTTCTCACAAAGGTGGAGCCACATTCAAATGCTGTAAA
Organism: Stomatorhinus walkeri; assembly: GCA_026784285.1. Lineage (NCBI taxonomy): Eukaryota > Metazoa > Chordata > Actinopteri > Osteoglossiformes > Mormyridae > Stomatorhinus > Stomatorhinus walkeri. The sequence goes on along the minus strand of JAODUD010000015.1, from coordinate 1,963,393 downwards.
AATCACCTCATAATCTTCCCAACAAAATGAAAATATGTCATGAAAATGCTTTAAATTTTACGAGCTGTGACTGGTACACTTTCAGCTGTTCTATAGCTGTTTGAAGGACGTTGGTTTACGGGCGTACCGGCATATATTCCATGCACTCACCGGGGTACGAGTATCTCGCTGAGTTGCTGGAAGGCATTCCAGCCTGTGCTCTATAAAATGAGACTGACACAACATGCAGGCAGATGTCATACAGAAAAATACAGATTCGGTGGTTCCTGTACAAAACATGCTTATTAACCTACGTGACGGTCCAGGCAATAGACTGACTAGTGGTTTAGGTTGCAGTGCAAATATAAGCAGCGGCTGACCCTTTGCTACATTTACTGATAAAACATTTTGAGATGATAAAATACAACGTGAACGCCGCTTTGTGTAAAAGTGTCTGTAAACAGAAAAATAATCCAGACCACTTACCACTCTGACTCTGCGTGGGTCCAATCCACTCCCGATTCCGCCGCTTAAACACTGCGCAGAAAAAGCACCATTTATGTCCATGTACAGAAACCTACAGTCACAGTGGAAAGAGTCCTGGATCCAAGTGAGCAGGGAACATGATGATGTTTAAGGAACAAGGAAACCAAATGGATTCAAATTATGTTCCCAGGTGAAGCCTGACTGTGGCGTTGCCATGCGAAGCTGAACATTTACCGTATTTTGCTTTTTACAGACATATTAATTATAAAGGAACATGCAGCAAAATAGCCAACCAGAATAGAATCAAATGCTGGGCGTTATATATTGTTGTCAGACTGATAAAAGCAGTATCAATCAAAGGAGGACACATTGCAGTGTTTCCTATGAGACATACACGCATAAGAAAGATGCTGGGGGGGGGAGGAGGGAGCTTAGCACAGGGAGAGCCAGTGTGCGTGACTACTGAGAGCTTCATTTTCTCTGTTTCTCAACTTACATTTGTTGTAAAGGGTGGTGCACCTCTTATGTCCAAACCTGAGAAGAAGCAGGACTAGGATCCCCGTGATGAGCAGACCGGTCACGGTCTTGTAGCCTGCTAGTTCTTTACTCTTGGGAAAAGCTGGATGAGCAGAATAAAGGAACTGAGACCTCTGCTTTTAAAAAGACGCTCTAGTTCTACCACAGAAAGACACTGAGCACCTTCAAAAATACGCCTTCCTGTCGTAAATGGTGCTCAAAAACCATGAACTTTAGGTTCAGAGCTGATGGTATTGTGAGATTATATTATATTGAAAATAACTCATAAATGTTTAAAATGCACAAATGTATGCACGCCGGCTTACCTTTACACATAATCTCCAGCGTTATACAGTTGTCCTTTGGTATAAATCCATTTGCCTCGATCTCATAACCCTTATGGTTTTGTGACGGTTTCCATTCCTTGAATCCGTCACATCCCAGGTAGGCGCAGAACACGTTCTTGAAGGATGTGAGCTCTTTATTACTGTTGTAGCAGAGTGGGAGCATGTCGTAGAGGTTAAATACATGCTGGAGGTGGAGGGCCCCCTGGCACAAGCCCCCTGTGGCGTTCACGTTGATGAACGCCAGGACGGGTGGAGGAGGAGTAGCAGGGGATGGTGTCGAGGCCGTCCCAGATGTAGAACATGGCGGAGCGGTAGAAGTGTCAGAATTGTTCCAGGTGGCTTTCGTTATATTGGCAGGATGAGTGGACTGGGATTTACTGCACACAGCTGCAATAAGAACAAATAAGTTATCATGGGCCTATTCATGTAATTTTTATTTTTGTTGTCGCTGATGTGATGAATAACCCTCCATCCATTTACTAATTACTTATCCAGTGTAGGATCACAAGGGTATTTTTCTGCAGCCATCTTAGGGACATCAAATCCTGTAACTGCATGTCTTCAAATTGCATGAGAAAACCCAAGTTACAAGGGAAGGACACAGGGTGAACACGGGATGAACGCAGGGAGAACACAGAGTAAACATGGGCTGAACATGGGGTGAACATGGGCTGAACAAGGAATGAACACAGGGAGAACACGGGCTGAACACAGGGTGAACATGGGCTGAACACAAGCAGAACACGGGGTGAACATGGGCTGAACACGGGGAGAACACAGGAAGTACAAAAATGCACAAAGCTGGGATTGAATTCAAATGTGCCACTCTAGAGAAGTGACATCACTGTGCGAGATTATTATTATTATTATGTTGTTGTTTGATCAATTTCTGTAACTGCATCTATATCATTACAGTAAAAGTAATACTGATCATAACAGCAGTAGCAGCAATTAAAAGTTTTACTTTTACTCTTTTCCTTTTAAGACAGGGCTAACTTTTACATATCTGCTTCAAGCAAGATGCATGAAGTGACCAGTGGCCCATACTATGAAGCGGGGTTACTGGTTTATCCAAGTAATTTGTCAGATTTAAGGTACCACAGTTTAAATGGACTTCATATTCGTTCACATACATTTTGGCCAGACTACCTTAAATCTGACAAGTTACCCCGATAAGCCAGTAACCCCACTTCGTATTACAAGCCACTGAACTGCAGCGACCAAACGACAACCAGAACAGCATCTCGAAAACACTGCAGGCCATATAACTTCAGTCATGTTCCTGCAGATCGCCCATTCCTGCTGGCTTATATTGAATTAGCATTGACTAGGCTGTTATGACAATATCTGCATGTTACCTCTAAGCAACTGAAGAGTATTACATGTAAATGCAAACAAAATTTTAAAAAGTTCATTAATTTTACTTCGTTTGGTTCTATTATATATCTGACACAATAGCAAAAACTCTATAAATAAAATGAAATTGCTGCTGCTGAAAGTGTCAAGTTTTTAAGAAGCTGAACAATCATAATTGCACTTGCACTGTTATTTTAACAACAAATAAACTCTCATTTATAAATTTGCTAAGCACATCTGATATCTCAATTAACAAATATCAAGATTGGTGGTCAGTTATAATTACCTAATTGCAAGTTCAGCAGGAACAACAACGAGATTACATAAGAAGGCCGTCACATTGCTGCTGTAACCCAAAATCACTCCACAGCTGAGAAATGAGCCTAACTGCTCAAACATACAGCTAGCGGGGAATGTCTACCCTGCATCGTTCGACTGAAATTACATTCGTACCTAACCACAAAAACATAATGCGTTATTGCCGCATAGACAATACTAATATTAATAAATATGCTCATTTTAAAAAATGACGCTTGTTTTTTTAAATTCTTATTCTGATGTGAAACTATGAATTTCATATCTGCCGAATTATGGCTGAAGTTTTTCAATACCTACCTAAAAGTCATTGCATTGCTTGCAGTAACAATCTAATACACCTAAGCATGTAATTCTTGACTCACCAATTAGCATGCGATTATTTTGCCCCGCCATCACCTCACCATCTTGCCACACGTGCTAAGTTAATTAATTGAGCTGATGGTGAAATTCAATGAAGACATGGTTTTTGGTGCCCCTGAGTAGAGGTTTGGGAACTGAAGCAGTGTTCATCTGGCCATCCAACAAGATATGAAGATATAACTTTTTGGAGAACAGATTAAATGCTTCTTTGGATTTATGCACTGAACTATAATCTGAAAATATTTTAAAATAAATGTTTGATGGCCTGCGACTTTTGCACCGTACCATAAATAATACGTTCATCATACTTTTTTGATGCACGTTGAAGTGTGAAAGCAAGAAGTTTCCCAGTTTTACTTCTGCAGGATAACAGGCCAAATACATTCCTGTTGTTCGGTTTATATTGAAAAAGGCGCCACGTGTTTGCTTATATTCAGATACAACAAACGGACTGCTGTTTATTGAACCAAAAACAAAACTTACCAAACAGTATCACGGCAATAATTGTCAGCTTCACCATCGTCACTGAAAGAGTAATTAAAAGTACAAGGTTACCCAATATGCAGAGATGAATCTCACCGGTGAGGTTTTAAAAATCATAAACTAGTTCAAGTATGCAAATCTAATGTATTCTATCAACTTATGATTAAATAAACGCAACAATGCGGAGATGCATTTATTAAAAATTGTTGAGAAAATAATGAACGGCGTCAGTATAATGGTTATATCCTAATAAGGCCTACAGTTTTTTTTTAAACCTACTTGTAACAGCAAGACCGAGCATGTTTTTTCTATTATCGTAACAGTTAATGTCACTGTTATACTGACTTCCATCAGATATCTGTGTTATTTAGTTGGATAATATTATATTCCAGTTACAAAAAGTGTTATTTCAAGACAGATCATTACTTTAAATCGATCTCATTTAGCATCAGTCAAATTCATATCTTACCCCTAGAAGTTTTCGCAGAGCGAGATATATGGAGAGAAGCACGAGAGACCGAAGACCAGCACGAGAAGTGAAGGTGAAGGAAGTGTGCACGAGAGAAATAGTGCGTCTCTCCCCATCTTTCTCGGTCTCTCTGCATACATAGAACTTCCTTGCATCAAAGTGTTAGCGATGAAAAGAGAGAAAAAAAGAAAGAAAGATGGGGGTGGGGGAGAAGGGAGGCATAGAATGAGCAGATGAACGAGGAGTGAGAAAAAGGAGATACTTAGCGAGTAAGAAATGATTGTGATGTTTATGAGACAGAGACTATGTTCATTTCTTCCATTTTTATGCTCCCCCAGATGCACAAAATTCCGTCACACTTAATTTTCCTCACACGCATGGTGCAGACAGTGTGCTACGTATAGTGTCCAGTGCACAGACGCTGCAATAAATGAAGACCTGTTTACTCTCTATTCTATGTATTCCATTAAACCACTAGTCGCACCAGGACACAAGTCCGTAGACGAGTTATGACTGTTGTATGATTCGGTTCTCACTTGGTTTCGTTTTCTTTCATCTTTCGCGGGTGGTTTACCGTTCAATGGATTTACTGAGAAAAATACCCTGTGCGCAGCTCCATCTCATCTCATGTGTACAAGTTACTGTACTACAATGGTTGGCTTTTTTATTCTTTTTCCATCTACCTGCTTAAAAAGGTAAATAATGTAAAATGATGTGTGGTATCTTTAAATTGCATTTACAAATGTATCGTAATGGTGTATTTCTTATGATAAATTACGGTTGTTTTTGGGTTCCGAATGTAGAAAGGTCTGTTAAGTTACCTGAACTATAAACAATGCATTGTCATAATATGCAGCTCGTTACAGGAAAGCAGTCTGGGCAAAATCCATGACAATATTATAGAAAGTACTCAACATTCAGAACCGATATTAATAATCGTACAGAAATGTTTCAACTTCCAGTGTGAGCGATTTGCGAGAATGCCGTCAAAACAATATGTTAAAGCCTCATTTAGAACAAATATATTTTATATGAAATTATGTAGAAATTCAACTATGACGTTATCATGCACTCATCGTTTTCAATACTCCGTATGATACTGCGGCGTTCCATATAGCTGACCCCTAAATCCACGGAGACGTAACTTGCTAGGTTGAATTAACCCATCACACCATTACCCTAATTTTAAACAGGCCTGTTCTGTATTAGTTTTTATTTTTGCACTTAAATGTTTTGATACATTAAGAAGTATAGTTAAGGGTTCATAGTCAGAAATCACTTTTAAAAGTTAAAAGCTGGCCTAAATGTATGGGTTTCAATGTTTCGATAAGTTTCTTTTAATATGAAAAAATAAAAGCAAATTTATTAATCAAGGCACATACACGCAAAATAAACTCAATTAGGCTACGTGATGGATCCGATATTTTTCTAGTCTCATATTTATTATTCTTGTTCTTTGTTTGGATTTCAAGTTTAATTACATTTTGTTAAATCAAATAAATACACGTCAACACATTAGATTAGTCACAAAAACATGAAATACTTGTTTCGTTACACTTACAGTTATTTCATCTTCAATGCAGATTTAGTTCCAAACACTCCTTTATGTTGCTCCACGAAACGGCAAAAAGCAGCGTTTTTCCGACTTTGTATGCTTCTATAATGATATTCTTACGTTCGCAGTCCACAATCGTGATATATATGTGTGTGAGCCAGCAAGATATCGATTATCTGAATATGAAGAACCTCTGATATAATTTTATTTGTTGGGATTCATTTTAGATCATTTTCACGTTCCTGTCCCCCGGGATTACATCGTCAGAGAAAGGGGGCTGCCCTGGTACAGTTTTGTTCCCTAGGGTATACAATCAACAATGTACCCCAGTGGTACAAATATATTCCCCAGAGTTAATTCCTGTACCTTAAATTAGAATAAAAGGTACATTTACCTACAACTAGAGTACAACTGGCCATCCCTTGAGGGGTGTAAATTGGTACTTTTTCAGACAGTATATTTACATTACTTTTCCCCCTGCAAATCACTTATTACTCATTTTACCACGACCATTTCATTGTTTCAAACGATACATATCTTCACATGTGATATAACTTTATACGTATACATATAATTAGTAATTTAAATGAAGTTATCAAAGAGATGAATCTTGTAAATCACACAAGCGTATCGTTATTTTACGCAAAGATTTTCTTAGAGTTGAGTGTACGCCTGTTTTTCTGTACATTTCAGAGTACATTTCACACTGCTACTGCAGAACCATTTAAAATGCGACCAAAAATCAGGTCAGTACCCTTAATATGTAATCGTATTACACATTACTTAGTATTACATATTATCTTAATATATAATAGTATTAAACGTTACATAGTATTACATAGTATCGTATATTAATGTAATATGCAGCAACTATAAATATAATACATTGACCAAAACAGCACATTTACCCACTGCACTACTACTCGTTTTTCCATATTTTTTCAATCGCCATTTTCGGTTCAGCACCGCTTTCCACATCAGAAAGGGACAGATGAATAATGTTTCTCTTTCACACATTCAAGAAGAAACCAAAGCTGGCGGTACGAAATTAAAGAAGGCGTATGAGCTCCGACGTGAGTACGCCGCGCTTTACTACGGAGCATGTAGATTGAGAGTGAAAATGACCTAACACTGAAGGTGGGGGAAAATAGGCCCAGCTGCCGATCACATCAAAAAGCTGACTTTTTTTGAGATCGCATGCATGTTATACAAAGAATAACCACCTGGAACACTCTTAGTGTACACTTGACATATTTCCCCAATGCTTTTATCCAAACTGAGACACAGACAATTCCCGAAGCAAATGGACAAGTGATCCTCCACATTCGAATCAGTGACATTCGAATCACAGATGGCGTCCCAACCCTCTGAACCGAAGGTTAAATACAAGGTTGCCAACTCTCGCGCATCTGGCTATAAATTCTCATGCTCACGCAAGAAATCTTAAGGCATGTCCATAGTGTTTCATTATAAACCTAAAATTAGGTACATCAAAAGCGTTGGGGTAGTTTGCAAACCCTAGACCGTTTACAAGGTTATAACACTGTTACATACATGTAAATGCGTGTGTATGTAAGTAGAAAATATCTCACGACAGCCAGCCTACCAAAGTTGTTAATATGTATGTATGTTTATGTGTGCAGGAGTTTGTTAAAATTATAAACTAAATTAATTAGACTAACTTAGGAAACCGTTAGTTGGAGATTAGTTGGAATTTCGCCATTAACTGCCTTAGATTAGTTTTTACGTTTTTATTGTATATTTATCGTTATGAAAAGCCTATATATAAGTGTATACAATAAAATAATAAGGAGACCTAAATTAAATTATTCTAGAGACTTGAGGATTCAGTGATTTACTTGCGTTAAATTATCGTGCGGTTTAAACGTTCCATTTTCCCACTCAGACATGGAAGAGAAAGGTGCACCTTGGAATCCCAGAGATACTGACCCTTTCATCGGCAATAAAAAGTACCAGTCCCTCACTGGACTATATAAACAAGGGTGCCGATACACGAGGCAGCATTAATAATTATCCATTTGCATACACGCTGAAGCTGAGAGCAAGTGTGCATCAGGCCTTCGCTCAGCGAGCTCGAAAGGCGGTCTGCTTCCTGCCTTAGCATGTGGATTCGTCGAGAACGGAGGAGGAGGTAGAAGGAGGTAACGCAGTACCCTGAAGTCTGTCCCAATCGAATCTAATTATTAATGCTCTGAACTCAGAGTCTTCTTCCCTCATTCTGTCCTTGTAAGATGGATATAAATTGTGACAATTATGCTGACATTGCCCCACTTAACAGAGCCCGTGGACTGAGTCTGCAAGATACCGTCGAGTTATCGCTTGCCTCTGGAGTTTCCACCAGGCTGACGGACCGCTTCGGAAACTTGTCATTAAAATTGGTAGCGCGCTGTTCTGTTCCCGTGCCAGATGACTGTAAGCATCGTTAGTGAGAGATATTTATTTTGGGGTCAGTAAACTCTCTAAACTGTTTTTAGTGCCGTAGAATTAATTTTATGTTCATAAATTTGTCTATCTCATATAGAGAAAATATAAGGCAGTATTTTATTAACTTGTTCATGAATTTATTTTTGTTATTTAAGCAGTATAACGCTGTTAGGGTCAAATGAAAAAAATCTTATTAATAGAGTAACAATTTATTACATTGTTACATGCTGCTGTGTCCATGCGCTCTTGGGTTTTCCATCCTGCTCCTTCACGGCTCCATCCCTCCCTTCCAGAATCTTGCTGATCCTCTCATTACAGTCTCATCCATCTGCTCCATTGCAGATCTTCCCTCCACATCCCTGGTACTGGTTCCCACCTTCCCTGGTTCTGTGTATTATTCTAGTCGTCAGACTTTAGCTCATATTTCCTGGTCTCGCTTTTGACATCCCTTTACTGGCACCTTGGTCTCAGGTTTTGCTGACTGCTTGGTTTCCTGGATTTTGCTTTCGGCTGACTGGCTGTGATTTTCACTTACCCTCTGTGTATTGTCACTTATGTTTATTTGTGCATTAGTCCGGTGTATAGGGAGTGACTGCCATTTTGTGTGATGGTGTTGTTTTTGGTTAGGCAGAGAGTGAGAGAAGTTTGTCTCTTTTTTTATTTTTAGACTGGGATAAAGTAAGACAGTTGGGATTGTTCACCAAGTTGCTCTGAATTTTTTATTTGGCAGAGATCACTCCAGGGGCCTGTATCACGAGGCAGGATTTCTGGCGGATACCGTTTCAGATTTAAGGTAGTCTGGGCTAAATGTGAGTGAATGAAGAAAGTCCATTTACCCCAGACTACCTTAAATCCAAAAGTTATCTGGCTAAGCAAGAAATCTGGCTTTGTGATACAGGCCCCTGAAGTCCACCCCTACCAACACCATTCTGTTATGGCTCATCCAGAGACTGGGTTGCCATTTACAGTACCAGTGAAACGCTTGGAGATGACTGCCATAGAAAAATATAATTATAATACAACATTTTAGAATACTTATGAAGACATGAAAACTATAAAGGAACACTGATCACACTTCACTGACTGCTTTTCCTTCACTCTCTGGTCAAACTCCTCCCAAACCATCTTGACTGTCTTTAGGTCAGGTGGCCAGGTCACATGACGCGACACTATCGCTCTCCTTCGTGGGCGGCTTGACGTGTCCAAACTCTTGACTGGCACTGTACACCACTATTCAAAGACCAGTATGGTTTTTAGAAAACAGCTCGTACATTGGGAATCAAAATGCATGTTGGCAAATTGTCAAATAAACATCGCAGCCATGTTTCACCAGTTTTTAATTCACTCATGAGATTTTGCTACCGCCACTTGTCTGGGTGCTGTTTGCTGGGCGATCTATTCCCATTCTAGTACACATAGCTGGCTGTGAAGAGAGACTGGGTGGCAGCCTGTTTAGCTTCACCTGCAGGCTTGTATTCTCCCTTTGATGCTTGGCCATTAATCTGTGGAAGACAAACAGCAACTGTAAATGTTAACTTTAAAATGTATTAAAAAGTGACCACTGACTCCCACAAAGACTTAGCATTTTGCTCATGAGAGTTTTACTTGCACAAAAATGTCCTGAGGGCAGAAAGAAAAATGACTGGTTATCGCTCAGAACCAATCAGACATTAGAGGAGGTGGGTCCAAGCAACTAAAGGAGGCAGGAACAACCAATCAGATGTCCTGGTCCTTTCTCCTCTAGCTGCTTGGATCCACCTCCTCTATAATTTGATTGGTTCTCTTAGAGCTCCTCCCCCTGAATATTAACCCGATTACCTTGGCTCGTGTGCAAAAGGCATTTTGTGCAGCCTCCTTGTTTTCTTGCTTGCCTTTCCAGGCAGATAGGGCAGAAGCCTGCAGTGCGCGGCCGTACGAAAACGTCAGCTTCCAGGGTCGGTGGAGGGGCGTTTGATTTATCGCATTGAGGTTGAGAGAGGCCTCCTCTTCACTCTGGCCTCCAGACAGGAAGCAAATACCTGTTGGCAAAATTAAGCAAAACAAAAACAAAACCAAACTGAGGAACACTGAACTGACAGTACAGTCAAAGCATAGATGCTCATTGTGTAAAGGGGCTGTTAGATCCTAAGAAAAATCTGCAAGTCTTCCAGTTTGGCAGCCTTTTCCATGCCTCAGCACAACCTTTTCTGATTTTTTCCCGCCCCTCTTACCAGGCACTGAGGCGGGCACTGTACGCCTCAGGGCTGAGACTGTCGCCATGGCAACCTCTTCAGGGGTGAACTTCTTAGGACACGAATGGCCTGCAGTGACCATGTTAGGCTTCAACAGGGTGCCTTCCAGGTAGACATGATGATCGGAGAGGGCCTTGTAAACAGCCGCCAGCACCTGGAAGGATTCCCAGAGTAAAGTCGAATATCCTACGTAACGTGGGCAGCAATAGCGAAAGACGAATAAGCGCATGCGAGCGCGTGCCTTCTCAGTGACATACTGACACCGCTTCAGGTCATGGTCTCCATCCGGCAAGATCTCAGGCTCCACAATAGGAACCAAGCCATTCTGGGGTAAAGAGAAAGAAGGATTGTCAGGAGATTCTGCATGGAATGGGATGAATTGATTCTAATACGAATTTCCACTAATATACATGATCGTTAATATAATGTTTCAATCGGAAGTGCAACTTCAGTGTAATAACATGCAAATATCTGAAGTACTGGAGTATCAGATTGTGTGACAGCTTCATACCACAAGCCGTCAGAATTCTTAATGCTAAACATTCATGAATCTCTGCCTAACCAAATGTCATTCCAGTTCACTAGCATTGACCTCACAATAACTCCATGGCCCTACACTGCGAAATGTTGCGGTGTTCGTGTTGTTCTTGTCCGTCTGCATGTTGTATTCTTGTCATGCGTCAATGGATACACGTCATGCACCTCTGGTCCATGGAGGATACTTTGTCTCATCACACTATGTATGTGTACACGGTTGCCGATAACAATAAAGTACCTTGAACCTTGAAGTATAGTTTTGGCACAAATATAGCAAACGCTTGTAAAAAGTAAAACAAACCCCAACGATTTGTCCATTTCTGTTAAAGGTCCACATTTTACGCTGCGCAAAAGCTTGGTTACCGTCAGCCTGAAAATAATGTCCCTTAGTTCACCTGTGGTATCAGCCGGTCAGATTGTGCATGAACGACATGAGCAGGGGGTGAGATACACACCTGCTGACAGATGCTGGCGTATCTAGCGAGCACATTGGCATTCTCAGCTATCGCAAGGGCTGACGGGCAGCCGTCAGAGATCTTCAGCACACACCGCCACTTGGCAAAATCACAGCCATCTTTCTTGTACTGGGCACAGCGCTCCCCCAGACCATCAAGCCCTGAAAAGCAGAGCCACAGTAATGCACAACACTCTTCTACCCATCCATCCATCCATTTTCTATACCCACTTATCCTACTGGGTCGCGGGGGGTCCGGAGCCCAACCCGAAAGCAATGAGCATGAGGCAGCTCTTCTATCCAAAGTACATATTAGAAGTATAAACAATGCTTGACGCAGATTTTGAATTTCAATTTCAAGTTTCTTTGCCATATACACGTCACCAAGCAGATGCATGAATATTGGATTTATGTATGCGAGACGAAACTAATAAAAACAATAAATATGAAACACATCAAAAGACTGAAAGTTATCAGCATCAAAAGATATTGGTTATACGCAGTACTGAAGAACAGAAAACGACATCCACCTTGTGTTGTTGTCTCCCCGTCTGTCCCGTTCAGACTGGCTGTTCCTTTGTCCACCTAGAAATGACACCAAATCAATACCCGATTGCAGCAGACAGCTGCCGGCCGTGTGAGGAATGCGCCAGTCACCCGCTTACCTTGATGCCCACCACGATGCCCTTCTCCTTAATGAGCTTAGGGAACGGAACTCCACTGGCAGACTTCTGGTACAGGGTTTCGTGGAAGAATATGACGCCGCCTATGCTGTTGGCAATGGAGGAATCGACAGAAAAGAGCAGGTCGCGGAAGAAGCGCCGGTTCTCTTCGTTATTCTCCACGTTTATCTTCTGAAGGCGCTTTCCCATAGTACCTGCAGAATGGAACGGGGGGGAATGAAACATGGGGGCTCCAAGGGCATGGGGACCCTGTCAGATTCAGGGGGGCCAGCACCTTACAGGGGCCACTGAATACATACAATTGAATGTGTGTGTGGGGGGGGGGGGGGGGGGGGTAATGTT
>JAODUD010000015.1:1936572-1950732 GCA_026784285.1 Stomatorhinus walkeri | reverse complement strand
GTATTAATACACAAGTTTTCAACCATTAACGTAAAGTCCACATAAAATCACTTACATAAAAATATTAACCACATTTGGGGGGGGGTAATGATGTGACATTTTGTCGGGAGGGGGCAGAATTTCCAGCAATGCCCCAGGGGTCTGATGGCCAGCTCTGCAATGCGAGCAGCACACTTGAGCATCGCCTTTGATATGACTTAACGCTTCAAAATAAAAGTTCCTCCTGCATCTGGAGATCCGCCCCACATTTTAACCCAGTTTTACGCTCACCAACAGACTCATCTGCTGCAAGGATGCCCTTTCCAGGAGCAACTATGCGCTGGGCAATGGTGGAGAGCTCCTTCTTCTGCTCTGGAGAGAGTGACGGGTACTGATGAGTCATCCTACAAGATAAAAGCACCCATAGTATGAATAGTTGTTGTACTCGAAAAGCCAGTCTAGTGACTGCCGTAAGACATAAACCGCACAATGTACAACATATAATTTCCTCTTCACAATTAATTTGAGTGCATCATCGATGTGGATCTACGTGAATATCGGTGTCCTCAGCGCATTCCTTCCCTGTCATCAGTATGCCTGTGTCAATGTTTGCCTTGTGTGCGCCTCGAACTTCAGCCTAAAGGGCGATCGTGTCAGCATTTTCAGACAAACAAGTTCACAGTTCACCGCGAAAGGCCAAAGTCTATGCAAGTTTGGTCAGGAAAAAAAAATCCTGCACAAGTAAAGTGCTGCACTATCAAAGTTAAAATTCCACAGCAAGTTGCCTAAAACTCAATACATTACGTGGCGACTGTCATGTTAAGTTACTGACGTACAAAATCGTGCAGATCCAATGTTTACTAAGTAAGAAACAGCTTAAATCAATCGTGCAGTTTGACATGGGAAGTGTTAAGCACGAGAACAATCGTGCATTTCTTATTAAAAGCTAAGCAAATACTCATTTATATTTCTTTTAAAACAAATTTCGTTTTACCTAACTGGAAAGGAAATTTCGCCACAAGCCGTAAAATTGAAATGTGTTCTAGAATCGAGATCCTTATTACATTCGCGTGCCAGTTCGTCCACTTCTGAAACACTTTAACTACTTGTTATTCTACTGCATGCACTTAATTATAATTCAGCAAGTTAACTTTGCAACAAGACCAAACAACCATTTACCTAAATATGATTTAGCAGGTATTTAAAAGAACATAAGGCTTACTTATTGAAGTCTTGATTGCGATTGCTAAAGTAAGAACGCCTAGCTTCCACTGCAGTTCACACAAACTGGGAAGAGGCACCTGGACTGACGCGCTATTTAAGAAAAAAAAAACTCCGAAGCTGCAGATGACAGGAGAGGAGTAACATGGAGAAGGCGGATGGCGGCTCCGAGAATTTCACTGGCCAGCAGATCCTGAAATGGGAGTGGTTTGACTTTTTTTTTTTATCAAAATGTTAAGAAATTGTGTTACAAGAATACGTCTAGTCTCCCCTCACCCAGTCAAAAGAATCAATCCTTAGTGTGCACTGACTTTCCTTAAGTTAATTAAAAATTATTTTAATGCTTTTCCGTTGCGCGTATATAATATAAATATACACATTACTGTTTTCAAATAAATAATAACAATACGTGTATGGTAGTTCTGCATAATTAATTGACAAATAACGAATTCGTGTTTAGTTTTTTTTCTTTCCTATTTAAATTATTTAGTTGTCGGTGAATATGACACACATTTTAATAAATCCTTCTTCAACTATACTTTAGCCGAACAAGAACCCTTTTACACAGTTTTTACATGGTTCTGTGATGAGTTTAAATCTCAATTGATCTCAAGCAGTGATTTCAATAAAGCAGATTGCAACACCGAAGGAAGACTTAGCCTATGTGGCAATGTGTGCCACGAGTTTGAGGTTTCAATTGATTAGATTGATTTGGGAGAAAATTTGTGAAATGCTCATGATGTGAAAAGTAAGTGCAATGTACATTATGTTATTCGATGGCGCCATAAAACATGAACGACTGTCTAGCTCACAACAACCGAAAAAGGTACCTGGTCTACTTGGGTTCCCAAAGTTGAATATCAGAAGGGAGCTCATTTAATCTTTTATACTAAATATATTTGACATGTTATGTTAAATGAATAACGCCCCCAATCCGCGGCAAAATGAAATCAGCTGGCAAGTAGGCGCCCTAATCGACCGCCTATGCCGCTTTATGCTTATGCAGCGAGTTTTTACTGATCCAAGTTCTACTGGTAGTGCCAGTTCAGTCCTCCGTCCACGAGGTGGCGAAATAACGCCCGTCGAGAGCAGCCAGGAGGGACGCGATTGGCTGCAGTTTCGTCCCACAGGGAAGGACATCCGCTCGTACCAGCAGAGCAATTGCACAGGAAGAGTTCAAATAATAAACAGCTAGCTGTCTCTATAGCTAGTTTTCAAGATCGGTAAGGATCTAGATGTAATGTAAAGTCTTCTGGAGATAGCTAGTCCGTCAGAAGACCGTTTAGCCCCGGGGTTTGGTTTTAGTCCGCTGACTAACTGTCTGTTTCATATGTACTGTGTCGGTACTCTTCCCCCGTCTACTTGCACCAGTTTAAATGTAATAACTAACGAGTTGGGTAGAATAAACTGTTATGCATAGCGGTTGGTTATTTTATAAGAATTACACATCTGCGCAGGATAACACTGAAAAAAAATCATTTCACTCTTTTATTTTATGTGTGTCGCGTGCAGGGCTACTAGCTAATGTTTAGCCCTTTACAAATTCAGACCGTTTTGGAAAGCGATAAAGTAACTAAAAAATAAACCATATCCTATAGCACAAGTAGTTACTGTGATTTTATTAGAATAGTAATATAGCATTCTACCTGACAGTTTTAAATTCTGTAATTTAAACTGTGTAACCCCTGACGACGTTAAATAACCCAGTTATTCCCTGGGTGATTAAAATGAAAAGCATTGTTTATCTTTTATACCGAAATAAGCACGTGCTTCTCCTTCACATGCTGTCCGGTTGGTCACGTTTCCTACACCGTTTCTAACCTATCGAAGCTGCAGTCAGCTTAGACCTTCCCCGATGGTCCACATGTTAGCATGCTGGATGAATGTACCCGAATTGACACTTAGATAAAACCATTAGGACCTCTTACCAGAAACTTTTGACACCTTACATGTTTTCTTCTAAATCTTCCACCTCTTTGTAGGGCTAAACCCCAACCTATGAGTGCTAAGGATGTCAGGACAGAAACGGTCATATGACCCCTGCAGCTCCAGCTCTTCGAGCGGACCCCCGGAGAAGCGGCGGGAACGTGAAGCAGGGGATGATGGTGCTGGGGTGGGAGCAGGAGGAGGGAGCACCGCTGTGGAGACAGTCATCAAACTGGGTGGGGTGTCTAATCTGGTGAGTTTGCTTGCCTGTGCATTTCTGCCTTAAAGTTGGTCTGAAATACTTTTTTGGCTATGGCCAAATTCTTGAGTCAAGATGGTGCTAAATATGGAGTTAGGTAACTGTGTTTTTTTGCACAGGTTATTTGGCACATTTAATACTATGATACTATAAGAAGTTTTGCCCATCAGAATTACAAGATTTTTGCTTAATCGTCCAGGTTAATACCGCATTCTTCTAATACATGTCTAATTTTTATTGGTCTTTTTATATTAATTAACAAGCATTTTCTGCAGACAAATTAGTTACGAAGTTTAAACCAGATTTTGCTCCTAAATTCTCTTTTGATTGTTTTAACAGGAGGAGCAGGACATTAAAGCTCTCCAAGTGAAAAACCGAAAATTGGGGGAAGCTCTTGATCAACGACAGGTACTTCCATCATACTCTGTAGTTTAATGTGTGTTGTGTACATTTACGATCTCCATGTAAAAGTGTTCTAGAGCAATCAACAGTTTATTTTCAATCTCCTTGTGCTGAAATCACACCTTGCCAGAGCGCGGTTTCACCTCCTTCAACGTTACCATTTTTTTCTTTAGGTCTTTTTTTCTTTAGTAAAATATCAGTTTAATAAAAGGCCACTTTTGCACCAAACATCATGTTTTTTCATCAGCTTTAATGTTCATTTTTATTATTATGTCTGACCAGGTGTTCAGTTCTTGAATGAATAAGATATTCCTACATAACAGCTTGATTTCTGTCCCGTGTTTTTGTATCTTGCTGTCATTTCACTTGCCGTACTGCTGTAGATTCTAATTTAACTTTGGTAAAGGGGTATTGCAAAATCTTGTTGAAGTGACATGTAGATCTTCACTTTTAATTCTTTATTTAAGTGAAGTGAAAGTGCTTAATTGCCATTGCTGACACACCACAGCACATAGTGCACAACAGTGAAATGTGTCCTCCGCATTTAACCACATTCGGAGCAGCATCCTTCCACTCACAACCGCACTTCCCTAACCATTAGGCCACCGCTGCCTAATATGTCACTGATGCCATCCAGGGTGTCCCCCACTCACTGTGACCCTGATGTTAATGCATGCATGGATGGATGGATGGACGGACGGACGTAGTTTGGACTGTTTTTGAATATATGGGAGCAGTTCCTTGCTCAGGGTACCTCAGTGGTGCCATGCTGCTCGGGGATTTGATCCAACCACCTTTCAATCACAAACACACTTTTCTAACCGTTAGGCCGCCACGTAATTGTATATATATTTTTCTTTAAATTGTCAGTTGCATAATCTGAGCAGAATGAATGAATCGATTCCCTGCTATGATGAATTTTGGTTTATTCGTTATTTTTTTTGGTATTTAGGTAATAGAGGATGAATTGAGGGAGAGAGCTGAGAGACTGGAGACGCGGCAGGCCACCGATGATGCCAGTCTGCTAATCCTGAACCGATACTGGAGCCAGGTAACCCAGGCTGAACGGAAAGTGAATGTAGCAAACTCGGTAGCTTTGCAGCTATTCACTCAGCCTTCTTGTACCTCTGTCACAGTTCGATGAAAATGTGCGTCTTATTGGCCGGCGCTATGACCAATCAGGAAGTGAGCCTGCAGATCAGCCGTCTGCAGAAGGGCGGAGCCTCAAGCCGGAGACCCCAGAGCCAGATGGGGACTCTAACCAGGAGAGGGTCAGAGACCGAGGTAAGATGGGGGGTGTGGCCATCAATGTTCATACATGTGAACAGTCTGTTTGGCCATCTCGCAATAGTGTAGCTGTCCGTCACATGTCCATTACTGTACACATGCTGTCTCACTAGTTACTAGTCCATCAGTGTACAGGCAGTCCTCAGATTAAGAAAGCCCCACTTGATACATTTACAGGGGTCTCTCCATCAGTGTACAGGCAGTTCTCAGATTAAGAACGCTCGATTTACAGACAACTCGTGCTTTCAAATGGACTGCCGCGAAGCCTAAATTAAAACAGTGACACGATCAGACGTGCCTGCACATAAAACAGCAGCAACAACGTGTCCTGCACTGATCGTCACAGGGCACCAAGGAGAAACGGCCCCTTCGTTCCTCGCCACTCTGGCCAGCAGCACCAGTGAGGAGATGGAGGCGGAGCTACAGGAGCGGCTGCAGCTGAGCCTGCAGCTGGTTGGTCGGGTGGTCGACATCTACGAGAGCCTTAAGAGCACCGTTGACTTAATGGAAAAGAATCAGGATGTGGGGACAGGTGAGGAAGCATGGGGAGAGGGGCCGCGCTCGGTGTGAAAGACGTGAGTAACGTCTGTGGCCTTAAGAGAATGGCTTCATGCCTTCCTTAATATGCTAAAAATGTAAAACATTAATTAGTACATAAATAGGTAATCGGACTACTTGAGATGACTTGCATATAAAGTACTGTGCAAAAGTCTTAAGCAATCAAAGATGATTTTCATATTTTTGTAGAACAATGTCTGTTAAAATGTGTCTGCTTAGAGATTTCAAAACCTCTCCGAGTCATTCCACTATGTGCATTTAAACACAATTTTTTTTTAATTAAAACTGCAAAATATTATAAGAACAGTTGTAAACCGAACCCAAGGCCATTAGTCTGTCGCCGTGTCTGAATAACAAAATCTGAGAGGCTCATTTACACAGAAAAAAGTAAAAATGTAAAATAAAAAATACTAAAACTAAATCCTATTTTCTCAGCTACCAAATATGGTCGCATATCTATCACAATAAACAGCCCTATAACTTTAGTTTTTTTTTATGCTTGATCTGAATTTCCTAGCGAAAGTGGTAGAGGCTGCCTTTGTCCTGCTCCGCTCGCCACACTCTTGGGGGGGCGTGGCATGTTGGGTGATTTTCCAACAACATACAACAAGCCGACAGACAGTGTTGCTCTTATTAACTACTCTCTCTCTCTGGTGTTAGTGTGATGTTTTGGGAAACAAAATGTACCCAAACCACTGATGTAAGTGACATGGTGGGGTTTCAATGTTGAACATCTACTTGTTAATTTTTTAAGTAAACTTATGTTTTGCCCATTTCAAGAAACGAATTCGTTTCATTGTGTTTTCTCAAGCAAAACTGATGTGACTGATCGGCGCACGACGAATATGAACTGCAGTTCAGCAAAAACTTAAAAATATATATGATACATGCTGAATCAGCAAACAAATATTAGCATGATATTGATTCAGGAGCTCTGCCAGTACCAACTCTACCCCACCTAATGTTGAACTGTTTTTTTACTCTGGACAAATATACTCTTATGTTAAGGTGAATAGCTTTAGACATTGTCTTCGACTGCCTAAGATTTTTGCACAATACTATATATGTACTGTATATATCTATGGGTACTTTGGCATTTTCCAGAGTTTGAAAGCTTGCTATGCTATGGCTGAACATTTATCATAACACTGACGTGTAATTAATATTTGCATATAAAATGCACACCGTGATTATTGTCATTTCTCTGCCTGTGTTGACAGAAGGCAGTATCTCGGAAATTGTTTCCCAGCTGAACAGTCTGCTGGCCAGTGAAAATGAGCGCCTCCGTCACGTGACAGAAGAGCTGCAACAAAGGCACAGTCATATGACCAGTGAGGTAATTATATTTACCAGCGTAAAATCTGACAGCATGTAAACTTCTGTTGTAGTAAAATCGCGTCAACCACCATACAGAGGTGAAGTGGAATTACTGTAATTGTAAGAATGCTGGGTGGAATTTGAACTCGTCGGTCTGTCTCAGTCTCGGACTTTGGGCCGGGCCGTGTCACGGGCCGACAGTCGGATCAGCGAGCTCCAGGTTCTGATCGAAGACCTGCAGTGGGACATGGAGAAGATCCGGCGACGGGAGAACCGCCTCAACGCGCATCTTGGGGAGGTGTTGGAAAGGGTACGTCGGCACCGTCGGTCTTTGTGTGTCTGGAGATGTGTACCTGGCTCTTCCTGCTTGATCATGGTCTCTGCCTACAGGTGAACAGTAAAGGCTACAAAGTGTGCGGAGAAGCCAGCAGTGTTTGTGGGACCATCACAATCAACAAGCGCAAGGTAAGGAACTCTGAGGTTGCGGTGTTGCGGAGCCCCGGCCAGCTGTCCTCTCGCATCTCCCCTTTTCTGTCCCTGATCCCTGGTAATTATTCTTCCTCACAGTTTGAGGAGATGAACAGCGAGTTGGAGGAGAACAGGGAGCTGGCGGAGAACAGACTCAGTGAACTGCAGAAGCTCCAGCAGGACTTGCAGAATGTGTACCAGGAAAACAACAACATGAGGGTGAGACCTCCACGCCGCTCTGCTTTCAGTTACTTTTCCATGCAAACTTATGTCACTTTATAAGTAAACTGGGTTCTTAGAAAATGGCGTCTTTCAAAGTGTTATTTGGGTGTCAGCTAGTCACTTTATGTGTTTATTGTACTGTGTCCTGGGTTCGAGTCTCTGCCTGGGTTCCATGTGTGTGGAGTTTGCATGTTCTGCCCGTGTCGTTGTGGGGTTTCCTCCGGGTGATCCGATTTCCCTCCACAGTCCAAAATCATGCTGAGGCTGATTGGTGTTACCAAATTGCCCATTGTGTGTGTGTGTGTCTGTGTGCGCGCACCTGTGTGTGTGTGTGTGCGCGTGCGTGCGAGCAAACAGTATGAGTGTGTCCTGTGATGGGTTGGTGCCCCATGGATGGATGAAAATGCACAAAATAAGTAATTACATGATTATAAAAAGGTAGAGATCAAGAAATTGTGCTATTAATAAGCTTTAAGTCAATGGGGGTATAGAATACTGTGAGTAAGTATGGAAAAATCATGGTGGGAAGTGTCTAAACCCCTGGCAGATGGGAAAAACTGTAAGTCACTGGCACGCTATTGTGTCCCCCCCCCACCCCCGCATTTTTCACAGGTGGAGCTCTGCTGCCGTGCCGAGGGGGTGGTGAGAGAAACCTCCGAATACCGCTGCCTGCAATCCCAGTTCTCTGTCCTCTACAACGAGTCCCTGGTCCTGAAGGCGCAGCTGGACGAGACCCGAGCCAGGCTCGGCACCACCAGAACGGCTCGGCTCAGGCAGTTAGACCACATGGAGGTACTGTTGGGTCAGCCTGACGTCTCCGCTGTAGTGTGGTGTAGACTGTTCACCATGGTTTTTGTAGAATGAGTATCTAATGAGTATATTGCAGGAAACTCAATGTTTTTAATATCTGCATAGTTTTTGAATACAAATGTATCGTTATGTTAGCGATGCACCGATTCGACCGATACTGTTCACCGATATATTTTTCTCCAATTTCCGCAATTCCGATTCCGGCTAACATCTAAACTACCTGCCAAGCTGGGGGGTGGGCATGAGGTGCCAGCCCTGAAACTTAGCAGAATAACGTTACGTTGTTTTTTTTTTTTAATTCTGTGGAAAATGACTTTAGCTTTGATGCGGATAACTTTTAAAGCTGATAATATTTAAATATCAGCCGGCAACTTTGGCCAAGATTGAACTGATTAATTATGAATCTCCGTGTTACGTCCCTGATGCGTTACGTTTTCTTACTGTAAGATTGTTACTTATTGTTGCAGAATGACGAAGTCTCTCTCCAGAGGAAGGTTCGCACTGAGGTGATCCAGCTGGAGGACACGTTGGCTCAGGTGCGCAAGGAGTACGAGATGCTGAGGATCGAGTTCGAGCAGACCTTGGCGGCCAATGAGCAAGCAGGTAGAGAGCTGGTGGGGGGGCGGCATGTCAGAGGGGACGTGATTTGCTAAAACTGGTTATACGATGCCATCGTGATGCTTGAGTGACAGGGAAATGGCGTGTCACGCGGGGGCATTAGTGTACGATTCGCCTCTCTGTCTTTCTCAGGGCCAATCAACAGGGAGATGCGTCACCTGATCAGCACCCTGCAGACACACAACCAGCAGATGAAGGGCGAGGTGCTGAAGTACAAGCTGAGACTGAGGGAGGCCCAGACGGAGCTGAATCAGGTGACAGGTCACATGGAGGCTCCAGGGAGGCCAGACGGGGGTGCCACAGGGTCTCATTTGATGCTAAAGTCGCTCTCCTTTGCCTGATAGGCCAGAGCCCTGAAGGGCAGCTCTATCCTCCACTCACAGTCCAGCACGGAGCTGGACGTCAAGGAAGAGACCGCCTCACCCCTAACGCCAGCGCCTTCCTGTGATGTTCCTGTGAAGGTGGAGCCCGACAATGGATCTGCCACACCCACCAGCATAGGTGGGTCTCCCTCCGCTTTATCGCTTGGGTGTTGATTTAATTGTAATATTTGCTAAATATTAATTAAATATACATCATGGGTATTGACCTTCAGAGAAGACGGGCACCACCGTTGGTGACTTGCGCCTAGGGCTGGGTGATATTGATATTATGTGGTGCATGAACAATTATCACCAGGGCTTCAGGTCAAAGGCAAAGGATTTGGCCGGACAGCAGCTTTTCAGTACTACAGGGATATTTATTTACGCCTAATATTTGGTTAGCAGAGTAGTAATACAGCTAAAATATTAATGAGATGCATTTTGTGACGCTCAGAACTTAGTAATCTTTATTAAATTTGGTTAGCGGAGTAAACCACATCTTGCTCTTTTAGTATATTGTTGGTGCGTTTCCATTTGCGCTCGGAACTCGCATTCCGAGTTTAGAAGCTGGAAGTGATGACATGCGCGCTTCCGTTTTGCGGAGATCCGAGAAATATCTCAGAGCAGCACAGAGGATCCCGAGTTCAGATTCCAAGATGGCTGCTCCCTTTATCCACAGAAGGGAAAGTTGTAGTTTTATCTCGTTTAAGCACTACTTCTCATTTGTGGCTCATTAAATTGGCCGCACACACTAGACCGTCCAACTTATCTGTGGACGTGTTGCTACGGAGTTTTATATGTAAAGCACCGCACGTAATGTGTCATCAAGTGATATTGCTAACCAATGGTAATGCAATGGCTACCAATTAACTGGTCTAGAATTGGATTTCATGATTAGTCAGATTTAAGGTAGTTTGGGCTAATCGTAGGTGAACGAAGATAAAGACCATTTAAACTGAGTTAAATACGACAAGTTGTCCGGCTAGGCAAAAAATCTTGCTATTTCATATGGGTCCATGGTATTGCTACTTCTGTGGTAAATGGAACGCATCCGAGTTTTTAGCGAATGTGACGTAATCTCGGAATCCGAAAATCGGATCCCGAGGCCAATGGAAGGCACTATTTGTGTGGTATTCTTTAGTGCGATTTGCACTGAAGTGTCAGTGAAGAGAGCAGCTCAGCAGCCTTTTAAAAGAGGAGATCTTGTGGATAAACGAGGTTAAAAGATGCTGATGGTGTGGAGGTACTTTCGCAGTTTAAGGTCTGACAAGTTTATTAAACTTACTAACTTTTGGGTGTCAAAGTGCCTCAATATTTGTTATACTATTAATCTGCTTGACTAATTGTGTGCTCAAATAAACGTCCATATAGTGTCGAAAGGCTGGCTTTCAGCTAAATGTTTTGCCTGTCATCTGAAGCCCTGGTGATTATTCGGCATGCGTGATATAATATCAATATGATATCATTCGGCCATACTTGCGCCCTACATTCAATACTTCTTCTCTCACGTTCTTCTCTGTGTCTTCAGGACCAACTGTGAAGACAGAGCCAGGGGCAGATGGAGAAGGGACGATAAAGGAGGAAGAGAAAGAAAAGGAGAAAGAGAGAGAGAGGGAGAGAGAAAGGGAGCGTGAGCGAGAGAAAGCTGCCCGCGGAGGACCAGGTGGACCAGTGAAGGAGGAGAGGGAGAGGCCTAGCACAAGCAGCCAATCAGAGGAGGGCTCGGCTGAACGATGTGCTGTGATTGGAGGACCAAAGAGGAAGGAAATGGAGCAACTGAAGATTGTCAGAGCAGAGCTGAAGTATGTTATTTACATATCAGAATCATCAGAATTTAACCCAAGTGTTACGTGAAAATACACAAAAAAGTTTGCCAATTTCAGCCAAGATAATTATAAACAGACCATGACTGAAACAGACTGACAGACGTGTGTTATTGCTTTGAAAATGATTGCCGTTTAAATCTGAAATGGTGCATGGAGTGAATGTAGGAAAGGAAGCATTTCACAAGATGTGCAAATAAAATACTGAAGTGCAATTCAGCAGATTTAAGGAGCTCTTGAGTGTCCAATATGGAACACAGGTCTGAGTGAGAGAATATTGATTTTATTGATTGGTGTCTGACATTAAACATTAATTGTTAGGACAGCAGTTCTTTTGCCCCCACTGGATGCGTTTGGGGTCAAATTACACCTTTTGATTTCTTTGTGAATTTACTCTGATAAAGTTGTTTGGTTAAGTTTTTATTGTATGGTGCCAGATAAATGCTGGACGGCTGATTATCAGTAACTAACTTACCGAATATCCACTAAAAAGCAATTGTGAAATTCTAAATAATAATTGAAACGGAATATTTTAGCATGAAAAAAATATGTTCATATGTATAGTATTAGGGGTGATCGTAAAAATAGTATTTCAGTGTGATCGTAAAAATAGTATTTCATAGTATACTATAGTATTTATTGGTGGCTATGATGAAGACCCCATGTGGCGACCCCTCCTTTCTCACCAGGAAAGCTCAGGAGTCCCAGAAGGAGATGAAGCTACTCCTGGATATGTACAGGTCAGCGCCCAAAGAGCAGCGGGACAAAGTGCAGCTGATGGCGGCCGAGAAGAAGGCCAAGTCTGAGGTGTGAGCCTGGTACACACCACACGTTCGTGTAGACAGTGTGCCCTGTTTGTTCAGTGATTTCGGCATCACCCATCGTATTTACATCTCGGAAAAAAAGTTATGTACCGTCATTGTTTGTTTACCCCAGCTATCTTTGACGCATTTTGCTGAAGCCCTCGGTCTCGTGCGTTTGCGGTAACCGTATGGCATTGTACATTGACCCCCGCCTTGCAAGCGACAGGTCAGCATTTGATAAAGGAATTGTGCTGGTGGACTCAGGGACATATTGTGGGATTTTAATGATTTAAAATGGAAGGGTAAGGCACTTGAGGTTCTGAGAGATCCTGCACTCCATCAGGCTGAGGAGCTCAAACAGCGCCTGCGGGAGCTGGAGGAGAGGGAGAGGAGGGAGGGGAAGAAGATGGCGGACGAGGAAGCATTGAGGAAGATCCACTTAGTAGAAGAACAGATCGACATTCTCAACAAGAAACTCTCCCTGGCCAAGCAGGTATGCATGCCGTGGCCTTCTGTCAGTGTACGAGGGCGCGCGCGTGTGTTCACGTGGCCATCCTCTGCCTCAGGAGGAAGACGCACTCCTCAGTGAGATGGATGTGACCGGCCAGGCATTTGAGGACATGCAGGAGCAGAACATCCGACTCATGCAGCAGCTGAGGGAGAAGGACGATGCCAACTTCAAACTGATGAGTGAGAGGATCAAATCCAACCAGATCCACAAACTGCTGAAGGAGGAGAAGGAAGAGCTGGCCGACCAGCTGCTAACGCTGAAGACTCAGGTGCACTGGGCTGCAGGCCACTCAGTAGTCTTTAAGTCTTTTTTTCCAGCAATTAATTACATTAATTAAATGTGAAATGGTACAGGCTTTACAGAAGTTATTGTGAACATCAATGAAAACAAAACAGTGGAATTACAACTGGTTGACGTTTGCTACTCATGTGAAGGGAACTCATTCCCAGATGTTAACAGACCGCTCACGAGTCCGTCCTACGTCACATCACGATTCCCTTTTTTTCTGTAAGGTCGATGCCCAGCTGCAGGTAGTCAGAAAACTGGAAGAGAAGGAGCGTCTCCTACAGGGCACCATTAGTGCTGCAGAGCGCGAGCTGGCACTGCGGACCCAGGCTCTGGAGATGAACAAACGCAAGGTCAACCAGAGCTGCGTGCTCCTCTTTATAGTACAGTCCCAGTTGAAATATTGGTAAAGCAAGAAGTAGTATAATCGAGTGCAATTAGTAAGACACAAAGGTCATATTTATGATCAGCATCCCTATTGATCTATCCATCTTTCAATTACCTGCACAGAGATGTGAAAGAGGGGCTTAATCCTGAAATAGTTCGGGGCCCAAGACTGGGCTCCACTCTGGACAGACATGCATGCTCTCATATTACGGGCAGTTAGCGCCAGGTAACCTCACTATGTGTACAGTACTGCATTGTATTGTACATTACATTGAGGAAACCCATATGATCCGCGAAACTCCATCCCCTAACTTTGGTGTGTGTCTGCCTAATATTCGTTGCTTAACATCAATTCCAGACTAAAAGCTTTGGTTATGCGTGGTATAATATTTATAGTATTTATTTGTAGTATGCTCAGTGATTGCAAGGTTATGGAAGTTTGTAACGTGATATGTCAATAAATCATTTGTACTCGGAATGTTAATGTTACGGAAGCTACGCTGATGTATGTGCAAAGACAGTACGTTGCCCTGCTTCGCTCATATGTTTGACTGTGACCCTCCCTCCGTAACGCATGTATTCCCACCACCACCTCCACCTTACCAGGCCCAGGAGTCGGCGCTGCTCTCAGAGGAGATCCGTGCTCAGCTGGATAGCGTTCAGCAAAGGCTCAACGGGGTCCGTGAGGAGGTGATCGAGAACAGCATTTCCCGCGAGAAGGAGTCCTTTAACTCCCGCCGAGCCCAGGCACGTAGGAGACGAGACCAGCGATGCGTTCCCTGCATCCGCGAAGGTTTAGGCCAGGGGTACTCAACTAGAAACTCAAAAGGTCCACTCGCCAAATATCCAGTCGTTCCAGGGTCCGAAACAGTGATGGTGTATTTCCAATATTAGAACTCCGAACAAAAAAAGTAAATCCACA
>JAODUD010000015.1:1923257-1936472 GCA_026784285.1 Stomatorhinus walkeri | reverse complement strand
TTTTGTCAGGTTTAGAGCACGACATGACATCAATTTGCTTGCTAAGGAAACAGCTACCGTTCGCAAACTGCTGTTGTATTGGCTAGCTATCGTGACCGACAGACTCGCGCGGAGGGAAAAAGCACTCGCAGACCTGCCGCTCGCGGCTACAATGAGTTGTCGTAATGATGTTATATACAACCACTGATAAGGCATTTTTGGTTGGGCGCGAGCTAGACACATGATTGGAAACATCCAGAAATCACTATCCTGTTTGGATCACTATGAAAAAAGTAGAGCGATGTTTGTTTCGGTCCGGATGTCATTGCCTTTGGATCCGGACCGGAGTCCGCCAGTTGAGTACCCCGGGTTTAGGCTATGGACAGTGAGCGGATTCACTTACTGGACCAGCAGTTATTGGTCCTGGTGATGTAAATAAGTAATGAGACAGTCTTTGGAAGATCACAGATGTGCAACGTGAGATATTCAAAAACAGTCTAAACTCCTTCCGTCCATCCATGCATAAGAATCAGGGTCACAATGAGTGTGGGACACCCTGGATGGGATAAGTGACATATTAAGCAGTAGTGGCCTTGTGGTTAGGGAAGCGTGTTTGTGAGTGGAAGGTTGCTAGTTCGAATCCCGAAACAGCAGGGTACTGCCCCCAAACAGTGCTCCCTGGGTGCTGAATTAATTGCCCACTTCTGTGTCACATATGGGTTAAATGCAGAGGACACATTTCATTGTTATCCACTATGTGCTCTTGTGTGTCAACAATGACAATCATTTTTACTTCACTTCATTTTCACAATTTCATACCAGTTCACCTCTGGTAGTTTTAATGAATAATCAATTTCTAGTACATTCTAATGTACCAATTCCTGCACTCTATTGATGGTTTTCTAATACACTAATAATTTTCCATAATGCTTTTCAGGAGGACATTTCCAAGTTGAGGAGGAAACTTGAGAAGGCCAAGAAGCCTACAGAGAACATTTCAAACTGTGATGAAATTCTCAATCAGGAGATTAATGAGTACAAAGTAGGTGCCTGCCTTCCCTGTCAGAGGATGCGCCCCGTGATGTCTGCTCAACCTGGTCAACGAGCCTCTAACTCCGCCCCCCCTCTCTCTCTCCCACCCCTCGTAGGCACGTCTCACCTGTCCCTGCTGCAACTCGCGTGTGAAGGATGCCGTCCTGACAAAATGTTTCCACGTCTTCTGCTTCGAGTGCGTGAAGACACGGTACGACACACGTCAGAGGAAGTGTCCCAAGTGCAACGCCGCTTTCGGGGCTAACGACTTCCACCGCATCTACATTGGATAGATGCTCAGTGGGCGGAGCTTACGGGGGTGAGAAAGGGAAATACTCCGCCCCTGGTAGAAAAATGTGATAAAAATGGACAGTAAGACCGAGGTGAGGTATTTGATTGAGCTAGAATTTCAAATAGCTACTTCCCATCACTGAGGTTGTGGGGGTCGAAGAATAGGTTGTATAAATTTAGCCGAAACGTTAAACGCACAGCCTGTCTCAGGCGTAGTCCAGCGGAGCGCCCTCTACAGGAACCTCGGAAGAGCTGTGGGAGGGAACCCTGAAAAGGAAGCGTGGGCTCATGAACGCCGAAGCAAAAAGCAATTATATCAGTACGAAACTAGTATATTGAGTAACTGATTTGAAGAGAAAATACACAGGACTTAAGCTCAAAAGACTCTTTGTTTTTTTCATGATTATAATTATTCCTTTTTATTTGAAAGCTGCTTTATGTAGTTGTATTGGTTTCTATTCTCCTTATGGTTCAGATTTGTAATTGCTTATTTGCAATTAATAAAAAAAGACGATAAAACATGTTTGTATATCGATTGTGTATTTTGGGGCGGGGGTTACAGTACTTTCTCGTGGTTTGATGCGCAGTGGTTAGAGCGGAACCACAAATCCCAGGATCCCTCCCTTTCGTACGGCCCATTTGGGTGGCATGCGGGCGGACGCCGAGCTGGAAAATTTAAACGGGTTGAGTCAGTGGGAAGGCGGCGTGTACGTCGCTCCAGGGGCGCACAAAACTTTCTTCAGGTCATTTCATATCCGCCAAATAATAGCAGTTCCCTGCTGGCTTTGCCGATTGAAAACGCCTTCATCTACAAAACCGGGCATAAAAGATATTTAAACGCCTGCAATCAGCGCAGCGTTTTCCAGCTCTACCGCCGCCGCTTTTGTTTTAAACGTCAAACTTGGAAAATTCCACGGAGAAGCAGTGTGCGACGTTTTTCTTCTGCGGATTTCTCGATATATTTAAAGTATAGCCGTATTATTCGGTCAGTTTCTATTTTTAACTTTGTTCAATACTAAATATAGCTATTTAATGGTAACACAGTAACCAGCGTGTCCTTGGTCACGGTGTGAAAAGGCATGAGATGCAGTTTTCCGGCATTGCCAGGTTGTAATTAAACAAAAGGGTGGGATAATCCAAAAGTGCATTTAACCAATTGAGTGTTTGCCAAACATCGCTATATAATTGTTTTATTGTTGGTGTTGTGTTTCCAAGACATTAGCGACGTCTGGAGGCTGGGTGTTTATTCTTATCTACATATCGACTCAGTTGGGCGTGCTGTCATTTGTTACTAATAATAAATTGAACAACGTGATCGGTATTCAGTTTATTTTGCGTGTTTAGTCTTTTTTTTGCGGAAATACACAAGCCGATTGTGCATTAAAAACCATAATAAACCGAATGTGCAAAATATAATCATTTAGTGATTGAATTAGTTTTGCGTACGTCCAATACTTAGTAATTATTGATATTAAAATGGCTGTACGAGGGATTTGCAAAGTACGCCTCAGTCTGCTGGCTTTAGCTGTGATCACGCTTTCCGGAGTGGTGCCCCCATGTACCGCGGATGTGGGGGCTTCCCAGACCCCCAATGAGCTGCTGGCGGGACTGCGGCTTGTCCTGGACGAAGCGTGCGGGAAAGCACACCAGCTTCTGGTGTCTGTCGTCGGCTCGCGGGTCATCGACACCACCACTGAGGTGAGAAAGGGAGGCGGTGTCAGCAACATTATCGCTGGGTGCGATTCTCTAAACCCTCCTATGTGATATGTCTATCCTTGCTGCCAGACACGTTAAACACTTGGAAATCTTTGATTCTGACACTTATAATCCTCAGCTGTTTCTTTCCTGCTTGGTGCGGTGCTCTTCCACGCTACCCGATAACTGCCTTATAACTTACCTTTTGTCTTTTGTCTCCTTAACCCTGTACCTGGTCTGCCGTGGCTTTACTCTCCCTCCTGCACATGCCCTCCTCACACAGAATGCTAAATTGTGCCTTCACTCTTTGTTTGACCAGGGGAACCTAGAGGTCTTATTGGAGGTGAGATCCTGAAATGAATTTTGTTCATGTTTATGTATAGCTCTGCTGAGCTGTTGTAGTCTGAACAATGCAGGCACTGTACAACAACAGGTGCATGAATGGCAGCTGTCGTTGTTGGTCTTCCCTGCAGCTGTGAAGCAGGCTGAGAGATCTCAGCTGTTTTCATACGTTACCAGTGTGCTTTGATAAAAACCTGTATTGTTTTAGGTGAATAGTACATTTTGCAAACCCTAATGCACTGCATTTAAGGTCCTCCCTCCCTCCGTGTGACTGAGTACCACATGTAGGAACAGAAAACTGCTGCATGTGAGATGGTCTCACTCTCCCCTCTCTAGTACTTTAAAGTGGCAGTCGGAGTTCTGTCGGCAGGAGCAGCCAGTGGGTTGAACGTGATTGCCGTCTATGTCACCGAGATCCTGAGTGCAACAGGAGTGTCAGGTGAGAAACGCATTGCTGGTATGTGATCGTGCTGCGGCATGTGGATATCTCTGCTGCTGCGGCGGCGTTCATGCAGCTCGACAAACAACTTGTGCAAATAGCAGGATCGGTGGGGGCCCCTCCCTCTCCAATCCCCCACTTGAAACCAGAAAAACCGGTTAGTTTAATTAAAAACGAATATTCTTCCTGGAGATCCCAAAAATAAACACCAGATGCCGTGTAAGAAATCACACGGTTGTTGTGGTTTTTAAGACGTGATATTTTTGCTTAACCTGGGTTTGAAAAACGCAGTGATTGAGCAGGATTAGAGCACTTTGTAATGGATGTTTTTCTTCTTGTTTGCAGTGAAGCTGCCGTTTCCTCATTTCACTGCAGAAGGGGTCGCCTTTGTCGCTCAGTGGGCTCTGCTGGCGGTGATTGGTTACTGGGTTCTCTCCCTGGTTCTGCATTTGGTTCTGTGCATCCTGAGGCGGGTTCTTTGGCTCCTGAAGCTCAGCATTGCCCTGTGGCTCTTCATGGTCATTGTGAGCGACACCAGCGCAAACACCAACACCACTGCCTGGCGTCTGGGTGCCTTGGTGTTCACCTGTGCCCTGCTGGGTCTGGCGCGAGTCGGGTCTGAGCAGGATAAATCCAGCAATCTGGAGAGGCGCGTGAAAGGTTTGGAGGGATCGATGAAGAGGATCGAACGCAATCTGAAGCAATGATGTATGTTTGGAGGTGGAATTGGGCCAGTGCGCTTGACAATCTGTAATAAAGCTGTCTTTATTACATGTTTGGGAATGTTTCCTTTCACTCTTTATGATGTCATGTAGAATGCATGCAGAAATGACGGGTTACGTGCAGTTTGTGCTGATTGGTTGTTTCTGAGTTTGAGCAAATAATATGGAAATTATTGTTAACGGATAAAATGCATGTATGGGTAATTATAGCTGGCAAAAAAACCTCCACAAAGCAAAGGGCTAAAGTGCAGGGTTTAGAAATTCATTTGAATTGCTCAAGATCTGTTAAAGCAATACCTGTTGCTGTCTTTTGCTCATTGACATGGAATACAATGAAACTGTCTTCTTATTCAGTTAACTATAAACTTAGAACATACTACTTACTGCTTGGGACAGTAAGTTTAAGAGCTGAACCGGTGACTATTCCTGTATGAGGTCACAGTGACATTGTCCCGTCCCGATTCGGATCCTCGATACAGAAGAGCTCTTTCAGGGTGGGATTCTTGAAGGCGTGTTTCTTTACCAAACCTTTCATCAAAATGAAAGAAGAAAATGTGAGGAATCTGTCCAACTGTGGGAATCAATCAAATAGGATGGAACGAGCATACTGGGCATCCTGTCGTAAGGGGGCATCCATTACACAAATGTGTACTAATGCATGAAGAACAAAGAAAGTGTACCTCTTCATTCTTGTATTATATCTTTGGCCCTGAGGGGGGGGGGTGTAAAAAAGGAAGCTGGACCACAATATGTAGCATTTTTCCAATACATGTGGTGCACAGTGGACTGAAAAAAAAGTTGCTTTTGAACCATGCTTAGAGATGTGTATGGTACTATCTTTTGTAATACCCATTATTTTTCTATAGTGATTTATCTTATTGAAGGTAACGGAGTCCAGAGCCTATGGGCACAAGCCAGGGGACAACCCAGGATGAGGTGCACTCATACACCCTTCGCACCTATGGCCAATTTGATAGCTAACCTCAGCATGTTTTCTGGGAGGGGAAGCTGGAGTTCCCAGAAGAAACCTCACCACGACACGGAGAACATACAAACTCCACGCACACAAAGCCATGGCCAAGACTCGAATCCTGGTCCCGGAGGTGGGAACCAACAGTACTAACCACTATCCCAACCCTGTCTGCTATTTTCCAACACAATAATCAGGATAGAGTCACTGAGAGCCAGGCCTAGGAAGAACGGAGAAAGCTGGGGTGTTTTCCAGTGGAATTCCGGGCTTAGGCTATCATCAATTAAGAGACCAATTCACTTATCTCTCGTGTTTTGAATTGTGAGAGGGAGGCCATATAAGACATTTCATAGACAAAGCCGGCGGCAACGCCGGAGGTGTGAGGCCACCGTGCTACAGGGTGTTGGTATAATGCTCTTGGCTTTACATACAGCTCTCTGCGTCAGTACCTTTAAAGCGCGTGGTGACGTAATGAAGATTATTTCCTGCGACCGTCCAGTAGATGGCGCACAGCGGAAAGTCGCGCGTTGGAGATATGATGCGCTACTTTTACCGAGTTTAACCCCAATCATGCGATTTGCGTATGTGCTGCACGAGAATCATGCACGTAAATATGCTTTAGTCACAAAAGCACTGCACGAGGATTCTGTCTCTGCGGTAACATCGACGAGAATGCTGTACGATAATTAGCTGAGCCTGACATACAGGTGAGTTTTTGCTAATAAAGGTAATATGGTACCGTTATTGTGATGAGGCAATATATATCAGCGTACTATGCCAAATACATCGATGCATCTTCCAGTTTATCATAAAGCATAGTGCGTTTTCTTGCTGTGTTGCACAGTATAATGCAATATATACGTCGCATATTTGAAATACCAGATAATAGTCAGTGATTGTTGATTTGCAAAATTCATTGATGAAATGCAACATGGACACTTCTGATGTGGGGATCAGTTATATGATATGTTTAAAGGCAAACTATTATTTTTAATGGTGTCCATTCGGACACTTTATCTGTTGTTTTATTTCATTCCGGGCTGCGTTTTCCTATACTGATGTATTTCGGGGGTTGGGGAGTGACTTTATGAGTACAGAACGTGCTTTATGGCATTAAATGGCCTTCGTATACGTGTTTTCACAGTCACTTTGAATTGCAACGCTTTTAGCGCAGCACTGTGCCGGTTACTGATACGACTTGGATGCTAAATACATCATGGTCAGAGACAGCGGTACGACCCACCGTACAGTACTATAATAAGCACTCATTCTTAGATGGCATTACCTTCTGCACAGTGACACGGTTGTCTGGTGTGGGGCGTAGATTATATACCGTTAACTATACTACGTGTGTCTTTCACAGATGATGATCTTAGTTTTCCTGCTGGGGGTTTTCTCTTGGAGTGAGTTTCATTTTCAATCGTCTAAGATGTTTAAATAGCTGATGTGATGAATACATATGTATGTTTACACCTTTTGCATTCATTCTGCAATATTTCTGTTTTTTTGACAGATTTCTGTTTGGCAGGTAAATTCTAAAATATCTAGACAAATATTTACTAAGAAACGTATGTTTTTCCTAATAATAATAATTATGAAAATAACCCTTTCTTTGTGTTGTAGTATGGCATGAAGAAAAGCATGTTGTCTGCTCTGGGAAGGATTTTAACCTTCCCATCAAGTCTAGAGTCAGAGTGGTCATGTTTATTCCCAGTTCTCCCCCTGGACCTACAAGAGTGGTACTGGAGCACAACAAGGTGAGGCTTGTGTGCTTTGGCATGCTGGTGAACACTGTTACATGCAAACTCCTTTAACCATGTTAGTTTGCATGGTTAACTGGTTTCCAGGTTAACTGGTTCCTCAGTTTTCATTTCATTCTGTGCTTATGTTCCTATGTATGTTCAGGTGATGGATCCCAGGTATGGCTGGACAGGAGAAAAGATCTTGCAGGTAAAAGAGGTGACGGGGAAAGACCAAGGACTCTTTAAATTGAAGATGTCCTCGGGATTTCTTTATAAAAAGATCTATCTCACTGTAGTAGGTAAGACATTCCTAAATATTATGTTACTTTTTAAAACTGATATCTACCAGGTTGTTCTGTCCTATAAAGTACTAATAAAATTCATATCTGAATGTACATTATCCCATTTTGTATTGTTAGTTCAGATTTAATTTTTCTAAGTAAAAACATTGCTCCCCCCGATGAGTGCGGAATTTGTTTGCCATCATGAATAATAATTATTATTATGAAAATCAACCAGTGTGGTACAAAAATGGTACAAAACAGTCTTCTGTTTTTTTTTTTTTTACTCAGACTGCATCAAGAGTGTCAGGCGTTTCTATGGAGATGACCTAAAGATTCACATCTCCAGTGGTGGCGCTTTGATGGAATTTTCCCCCAAATCCTCCCAGTCTCTTTCCCGACCCACAACCTTGTGGAACAGCTCGGTTCCCTCGAAAAGCCAGCAGAGCAGGGGGAGCGTGAAGGCTGGACACTGGATTCTGGAAGGGCTGACTCAAGCAGACCAGGGGAATTACACGCTGAGAGATGTTAACAGGCAACTTCTGTCAACAGTCCAACTAATTGTTGAAGGTGAACGAGGAAACAAATGATAGATTTGTCTCCCATATACCATTCAACTCAAGCCTTCTCTTACTGTTTTATTCTTCCCGCCTTTTCCTTGCAGAACACGGCTTCAGCTTTACCTACTTCACTGGTGACTCCTTGATCCTTCCACTCTTCCTTCCTTACTCCAAAACCCATCTGTCGTTCATCCCCTCCTATTCTTCCCCTTCATACGCTTCCATCACCGACCGGCCTGCCGTCCTGCTCGTGCGAGGCGGCGAAGTCGTGGCCACCGCAGAGCGGTACAGATGGCAGTTGATGCCGGCCCGAGTGGGAGAATCCGACGAGATCGTTATCGAGCAGCTGAGACTGGACAACACTGGTGTGTATGAGGTCCGGGACACGGAGGGCAACCTCGTCTCCTCCACATGGCTGGAGGTTGTTAGTAAGTAACAACTTATTCAGATAACAGATGCATGCGGTATGTGTTGTTTGTTTTGATAACATTTTAATTTATTGTGTTAGAATGCACATCCTTCGTGGTATTACTGTGAGTGGATGTGGCGTGGTCCTGAAATTTCATAAATACTGCACATATGCCTCACAACTCCAGAATCCTGCCCTGTCCTCTGTGTGTGGAGTTTGCATTATTCTCCCCATGTCGCATCTTTAAATTCCCCATAGCGTATTTTTCTTGTAGTTTATGTGCCCTGTAATGATCTGGCATCCTATCCAGGTCACATATGTTTGTGCGCTGTACATCTCTGCACTCTAAGCATCGTTTTTCGCTTTTTGTTCCTTCTCATGCTGCTGCAGAAAAACCGAAGTGGAGAGCAAATTTTAAGTCAGTAGCTGCTCCGTTGTGCGGACTTGGCTTCATGGCTGTTATTGTTATTCTTAAGAAAAAATACCCCTCATGGAGCCGGCCGAGCAGAAACGCTCAAAGAAATGCCAGCGTCACCCCTTTCGGCGCTCACCTGTACGGTGAGGTAAGGTGGCAGTTTGGCCAGGCTTGTGTTGATGTCTTGTCAAGTTTTGCATGTGTTCTTGTGTCTATGTTGCTGGCAGAGACCTCTAGATGGACCTGTGTGAGGAGACATGTCTTACTTATACCTCTCTATGTGGCTGGTCTTCTCTTATGTACTGGTACCACACATGAGAGTTTGTTAATTCATCCTGCTTTTTATAGACCTACAGTTACCCCTTCACTCCCCAATTTCCCAGTTACCCCCTGTGGGACGGAGCACAGAATTCTGGGAATTGTGTCTCTCCAATGATGGTAAGTTTCGTTCGACAATTTTTGCTGTTTTAATTTTTTTTTTTCCCCTGTATCCCTGCTTTTAGGACATCACTCCAGTAGCAAAAATTGCATGCACACCTTCTACTGAAACAGAGCCACTGGTTGACAGGGGACAGACAGACTCTGCTAATAACATTCTGCAGACTCGGGTAGGTCGACACATATTGAACACAAACACCGTGTACAATAATGCATTTCTGAATTAATCCCTGTTAATTCTTCGCAGGTGACGGAGGGAGAGAGGAAGGCATCCATCACTTTTCCACTGAGCTCCGACTGCTTACGCTCCTCTGAGCCCTACGTCCAGTTCCAGATTAAGAAAACGGGAAAGTCCACCCATGGAAAGGAGTATCTTTCTCTACTGCCACTCAGCACTAACACATCTGACTGCTGCAGTGTGTACACCTCTGACAAGCTGAGCTTCTCATAGAGGACAAGAAAGCCAGGACGTGGAAAGCAAAGTCTTGGGATTTTGATTGGGTTCGATGTGCACTGTTAGGCCAACATTTATTTTAGTTGATGCCTTTGTCCAAAATGACTTACAAGTGAGGAATGTCTGAGGTAGGACGACAGCCTGCACACCTGGGACAATTGGAGTTATTGGAGGCCTTGCTGAAGGACCCAGAGGTGATGTGACTCCACTGGTCATGGGATTCAACCCCACCACCTTCTGGACAAACACACAAATCCCTAATTCACCAAGCTTCACACTGCCTCCACATGTTGTGGGGATGTTTGCGGGGAATAGTATTGCATCACTGTCCAATATTGATTTAAGTGTAATCCATCACAAATTGTAATATGGAAGTTAAACTCTTTGGGCTACACCTATATTATTATTATTATTATTATAACACTACCAAAAGGAATAATGATATATTTCAGTAACTGGGACATTCTTGCATTCTTTGTTATATTACTTTTCATTATTTTTTCTCTACACTGCAGAGGTTGCTGACAATCTCAGGATTTTAAAACACCAAGGAGTCTTTCTGCTACCTCTGAGTCCTTGTGTTTGCTGCATAGTGTAATATCAGTAATATGGTTACACAACAACTATTATTATGAGTGCCATTTATGTGAATAATCATAAATAATTTATCTTGTAAAAAATGGAAGATAATGTATACTATGTGTACTATAAGAATTTTTGTTGTACACTTAAATATGTTAAGACACTGGGGAAATGGACAGGCAAACCATTTCTTATAGATAAGAAGCTATACTCCTGTGGGTAGGGGGAAATTCTATAAATGTAGCCAGCAGAATTATACTTTACAACTCTTTTCGGTTCTTCTATTGTTAATTTCCTCAAGCAGTAACATCTCTATTGCAGTCTCAAATTTTTATATGGTGGACGACAATATGATGCTTCCTCAAGGTTCTAACGTAAAGCGTGGTGGTGTCCTGTCGTAAAGTGAAATAAATGTGTGGAGGATCGAAGCTGGATTTTCTTTCAAGTGATTGCCGCTAAATATACACAAACACGCCGAGTTGCTCCTATTGACCACCAGAAGCCCGAAACAAACGTTCCCGGTTTTATAAAACCGAATTGAAAGGAAGGGGGTGCGTTTGGAGGACCGATTCTATCCCGGCATGCAACGGAATCTCAGCGGCGGCAACAAGCTCGAGACAGACCGTGTGGCCGCGTTTGTATGCACGCAGTTGAAAGGAATAAAACCAAATCTGAATCAAGCCGACAAAAACTTAGTAAATCACGCTGTACCCTGAGTAGGACAGACAGGGTGTGGAGCGGAGAGTTTCAGCCGGCCAGGTCTTTTTCAAGCCCGTTCGTAACTTGTGTTTTTTACTCGCTAGTGGACGAGCGGCGGCTTTTCGCGCAGGATGTCTCTGGTTTGTGCAAGTAAGTTGAACCTGCAGTTTTGTTTTCTGTGCTGGATCGTGGCGCTTGGTTTTATTCTCTAGTGTGTTTTAAACGACGTATTTCTTTACTGGCCATGTTTTAGTTTTCGAAAAGCATAAAAATCAGCCTTACTGTAGCGCTGAGTCAAGGCCCACGTTTCAACGCCTGCCTCCCCCACAGTCTCCAATGAGGTGCCGGAGCACCCCTGCGTGTCCCCCGTGTCGAACCAGGTGTTCGAGCGGCGGCTCATCGAGAAGTACATCGCCGAAAACGGGGCCGACCCCATAACGGGCCAGCCGCTTTCTGAAGAGCAGCTCATCGATATCAAGGGTGAGATCGCAAAGCTACACAGCAGCTGAAGTCTGTTATATCAGGCTTGTTACACAGATGCGTGTGTATAACCAGGGCGCTCTGATGGTGCATTGTGTCGTATGCATAACGCGCCGAATACTGTTCCCTTCTCAGTATCTCATCCCATCCGACCCAAGGCTCCATCTGCTACCAGCATTCCCGCTATCCTCAAGGCTCTGCAGGACGAGTGGGTCAGTGGCTCAAGCCGTTTTCTCCACAAACTCAGCCGTATCTACATGACAATGTAGAGGACCCTATAATAGTGTATCTGTAAATGTACTAAGGCTCAAAACTGTAACTGGTCATTTCCCCATGTGGCATTTTTTTTTTTGTTTTTGGTTTGACAAGTGTTTAAATTTCACTCTTTCACTGAATGAAAGTTGGATTTTTTTACTCGGAGTAACCTGCCACTGTAGATCAGAGCAAGATCATTTCCTGAATGACAGGGAGGGAAGTGTGTAGTGCCTTTTATATACAGACTCTCCCTACTTTCGACCTTACGACGGGTAAATGATTTTAGCTTTCAGTATATTATTCAATAAATTACATGAGATTCAAGACTTTATAATAAAATAGGCTTTATGTTAATGATTTTGCCCAACTATAGGCTAATGTAAGTGTTCTAAGCATGTTTAAGGCAGGGTATAGGCTAGACTGTGATGTTTAAGTATTTTTGCCTTTTGATAGGCTTGCCGGAATGTAAACCCATTGTAACCAGGGGAGAGGCTGTAGTTCAGTTTTTTTTGTGCTGAATGGGTAGGGGAAGCCTGCCAGGATTTTGAGCATTGATCCATATGGAAGCTGTTTGTGATGTCGACGGCTGCCCCGTCCGGCCTTTCTTTCAGGACGCCGTGATGCTGCACAGCTTCACTCTCCGGCAGCAGCTGCAGACAACCCGGCAGGAACTCTCTCACGCCCTCTACCAGCACGATGCCGCCTGCAGGGTGATCGCTCGCCTCACCAAGGAGGTCACTGCTGCCCGTGAAGGTGAGCACAGGGGCCTGTCCAGGGCTTCCCCGCCTACCCCCTTCCTCTGTCCTGGAACCGGCTCGCTCGTGCCCTTTTATTTGATCTGTAGTGACATGTGACCTTCCGCAGCCTTGGCGACGCTGAAGCCTCAAGCTGGATTGGTCGTCCCCCAGGCTGTTCCGGCCTCCCAATTGGCAGCCGTGGTGAGTCTCAACTGAACTGCCCAATCCAGCTTTTTAAACCATTGCCATCAGTGCTGACTAAGAACATTCGCCCCCAGTCAGAAATTATATCTTGCATCTTCTCTCAAACCTAGGGTGCAGGTGGAGAGCCAATGGAAGTTACTGAACAGGTCGGAATGACCCCAGAAATCGTACAGAAGGTAAGAACCTGTAGCTCAGTCCTGAGAGAGTTTTTATAAACTGCCGCGTGATATTGGGGTGGGGGGTGTTTATGCAAAAATACACACGAGGGGGTGCCGGTTAGTCATCACGGTTCAGTCCCCGGTTACACCAGGGGTGCTGTGTGCTGGTGTCCGATCCCGCTGAGCCCTTAACACAGATTGCCAGGGGAGACTGATTAATGCACCTCCTTTGGAAGCATGTTAATCCGAAGGCATTATTGAGCTAGTATCGGGAGGAAATTCATTGTGAAGTCTTAAAGCACTTATGTAAGTCGCTCTGGCTAAGAGCGTC
>JAODUD010000015.1:1897652-1914614 GCA_026784285.1 Stomatorhinus walkeri | reverse complement strand
GGGGGGGATTGTCGTATGCGGTGAGATGCTCGAGGAGTGGAGGAAGATGAGAACGAGGAAGTAAAGGATAGAGGGATATGGTTAGGGAGGTGGAGTTAGAATATCTGTCCACTCTTACAAAATGTTCAGGCGTACAGAGCATGTGCCACAAAGGGGATTGTGGGAAGGTGGAGGAAGTGAAAGAATGATTCTCTAAGCACTCGTATACTGAAAGTCACATGGCTCACTGGCCTGCCGCCCCCCCCCCCCACCCAGAGGAAGAGCGGTAGTGGTGTCGATTCCTTCTACAACCGGCTGCCGGCCTCCACCTCCCCCCCGACGCTCTTCAGCACCAATTCCTTCACCGCTGGGTTCCAGAACATCGTCGACGCTTACGGGGTGGCCATGTACAGGGAGGTCAACCCAGGTATTTAAACTTGAAACTCACACACTGTACATGACTGTTTTGTCGCTGGAAGGATTCCAGTTCACTCTCTACTAGCTCATTACCCGATTGTCAGTGTGTACGTCAAGGGGGATAAATAAAGGTACTTATCGACTTATGAGATGGTTACGTACTGAAGGGTATGCTACCACGACAACTTTCACTTTTCCTCTTTCTTGTCATTTTTAAGCGGTGGTGCGGCACCAAACAAACACAGAAATAAGCACCGCCTGCACTTTTTGTTTGTGTACATAAGCCACCATCCAAATAGTGAACGATATAAACGAAACTGCCAGACAGTGTTTTGTTGGGTGCCGCCATGTCGTCGTACCACATGCTAAGCGGTTGACGTCTGACCGAATGAGTGAGCAAGTTAATGGGATGCTGTTTCATTTTGTGACCCCCCCCCCTTTCCAGCGGTGTACACCATCATTACTTTCCCCTTCCTATTCGCCGTCATGTTTGGGGACGTGGGTCACGGGTTGCTGATGGCTCTCGCCGCACTCTGGATGGTTCTGGAAGAGAAGGACCCGAAGCTGAGGAAGAACACCAATGAGGTTTCCTGTTTTTCTGAGCTTGCAGGGGGGAGATCTCGGAATCTCGGAGATGCTTCTTCATTTCTGACGTTGTTTACTCCCCGTGGCCTTTCCTCTCTCCCGCTCTTACTGTCCTCGTATTCAGATCTGGAGGATGATGTTCGGGGGGAGGTACCTGATCCTTCTGATGGGTCTCTTCTCCATCTACACCGGCGCCATCTACAATGAGTGTTTCAGTCGAGCCCTCAGCCCCTTCGCGTCCGGCTGGCACATCCAGCCCATGATGCAGCACTATAATTGGAGGTGCTGCTACCTCGTGTCCGTCCACCAGTCATCTCACGACACGCATTTATTTTGCTTTTCTCTAAAGAGAAAGTCAGTGCGTGGTGTAGCGGATACATTAATCAGACAGATCCCAGACACCAGGGTTGCCAACTTCCACACATCTGGTGTGACGCTCATGCTTTCGGACTCTCATGCTCGAGCAAGAAATCTTGCTCACGCAGGTTTTACGTGCACAAAAATGTTCTGAGGGCGGAATGAAAAACGATTGGTTCAGAGAGATAACCAATCGGATTGTAGAGGTGTTGGATCCAAGCAACTAGAGGTGAGACCCACCAGTCAAATGTCTTTGTCCTGTCTCTTCTAGTTGTTTGGACCCACCTCTGCAATCTGATTGGTTAGATCTCTGAACCAATCATATTTCCTTTTGGCCCCAGAACATTTTTGTGTAAGCAAATTAGCTCCAGCAGAAGCATTGGGGTAGTTTGCAAACCCGGCATGCTATTTACAAGTTAATAAAACTCCTGCATACATGTAAATGAGCAAACTTGTCTCAAATTGAAAATCTCAAGCCAGCCAACTGATAAAAGTTGGCAACCCTGAGACACAATCATCAAAGTACAACTCTGATGCTTTGCAGCCAATATGCTTCATTACCCTGCAATGTGATAGGGTAT
Organism: Stomatorhinus walkeri; assembly: GCA_026784285.1. Lineage (NCBI taxonomy): Eukaryota > Metazoa > Chordata > Actinopteri > Osteoglossiformes > Mormyridae > Stomatorhinus > Stomatorhinus walkeri. Next base: position 1,912,695 of record JAODUD010000015.1, on the reverse strand, counting down.
GGCACACCATGTTACAAAATACTGCTTGTTTAAGTATTGACCCCATTTCCCTGTCCTGGATAACTGGTTTGATGAGCTTGATGATGATGATTTACGAAAAGGAACTAAGAGAATACTGCTAACTTTGTAATATGTTACATATGCATTTATATGTAAACAGTCAAATGCATTAATATTAAAATGAAGAAGTTGTGTTGAATTTACGAAAGTGTGTGAATTTAAGTGTACAAGCATAGAGTGCTCCAGGTCGCTTCTGTGATCGTGCATTTCAGATTCAGTGATTTACAAGGTCAATCTACAAGGCAATAGCCTGCTGATTTAAATGGATTCAAAATGCCACTGAGATGGATGTTGACATTCTGGTACATGGATTGATTCGCTTGTGAACTGATTACCCCTCTCTCTTATAGTAAGAAAACGCTGCAACAGAACCAGTATCTCACACTGGATCCTAATGTCACAGGTGTCTTCAAGGGCCCTTATCCTTTTGGCATTGACCCGGTATGCAAACGTCCTTTTTAAATTTTTCTTTTAAAAAAAACATGAAATATGAATGAAAATATGGAACATGGTCTTCTAGATCTGGGGGATGGCCAATAATCGCCTGACGTTCCTCAACTCCTACAAGATGAAGATGTCAGTGATCATCGGAGTCATCCACATGACCTTCGGAGTTTGCCTGTCCTTCTTCAACTACAAGTTAGTCAGTCTAGTTTACATATCAGATTTTTAGTTCCTGCATTTATTTCTACCTGAAAGCTAATGGGTGGGTGTGTCTGTCTGTCTCTGACAGGCACTTTGGGAAGATAAGCAGCATGTTCTTGGTCCTCATCCCGGAGCTCTCCTTCTTGCTCTGCTTGTTCGGGTACCTCGTCTTCATGGTGGTGTATAAGTGGCTCACCTACGGGCCAATGGACTCCAATCGAGCCCCTAGCATCCTTATCCACTTCATAGACATGTTCCTTTTTTCTGGCAACAAGGATAATCCTGACCTATACGAGGGACAGGTGAGAGCATGCGTATTCTCAAAAGCTGTTGGTTTTTTCCCGCTACCATTGGAGTATATTGACCTGAAGCTGATTGGGTGCGTTTATAAGAAAGAAGGAAAATACAGTAGCGAGTTGTGTCCAGATTTCGTCCCAGAAGAGAGGACTTAAGTCAATCTGGACATTAATCAGTTATTATAGGGGGGGAGATCAAATATACTGTATATATGGCTGGACATAAGATACAATGTCACACGTGTATAGTGGCTGCGCAGTGGGTTTATTTTGGTTCTTGCTGCATGTCACATACGTGGTAAAATATGTCTGCTAACATCTATGTATACATCAGACAAGTCTCAATTTTTTTTAAGGCTATTATGGGACGCAAGTACAATTGAACGTTACTCTAAGATGCAAATCATCAGATTACTGTACATGCATGTCCAACTGTTTTTTGTCATTTTCTCTGGGAAAAAAAGTAATCTCTTATTTTCTTTTCTAGCCGATAGTCCAGAAGGTTCTTGTGATCTTGGCACTGATTTCAGTTCCAGTTTTATTATTGGGAAAACCAATCCATCTTTACTGCACACACAAAAAAAGGCAGCACAGAGCAGTAAGTGGTGGTATTGAGCAAATACATTCCTAGCAATTTAACACGTCTGGAAAAACCTGACTTGTCCATTTCAAATATGTGTCTTTTGGCATGATTGTCTGTCTTAGGTAGACCAGAGGCCATTAATAGTAGACAGTAATTCCATCAATAGCATACAAGGGGACCTGGAAGCAGGAGAGCAGGATGAAGAAGAGGTGAGAGGATCAATATAAGTGATCTGATTGGTGGTAGACTGAGGAAACCAAACGAAAAGCTCTGCTCCCAAATCTCTACTTTCTGAAAGGAAGAATGAGTTGTCAACAGTTGCATTTATTTGTAGTGATTTGGATTAATGTGAGTAGGTCGAACCTGTCATGTTTAGATGCTGAGAATACAATGTTGACGAAAAACATGAATGGAAATCGCATAGATCTGTCTTCTGTTTTTTTGTTTTTTTTTTCCCCTTCCTCATTCTCCAGGAGTTCGACATGCCAAACGTGTTCATGCACCAGGCCATCCATACCATTGAATACTGTCTCGGGTGCATCTCTAATACTGCCTCTTATCTGAGGCTGTGGGCCCTCAGCCTCGCACATGCACGTGAGTATCCAAGGCAACAGCCCACCAGCCTCTCTCCACTTTCCTGCAAGTTCTTCTTTGTGGACCTACACTGTTCAGGGTTCGTACACTTTTGAGCAACAAATTTCCGTGACATTTTCCAGACTTCTCTGGGACTTCAAGCTAAATTTCCTAGATTGAATTCAAAGGAAGATATTTTTTTGTTCAACCCAATTCAGAAAAGTGTCCCAAGTTCTGCGATCATCATCGCATGACACCATTACACACATGTACTTTGTGAAGAGGAACCAGCTCCTTTGGATATGGATGCACCTTCCATTGCATATAATTTTACAGACATGAATGTTGCTTTTCTCTCTGGTTCAGACACACTATTAAGAAAGTTGCTTAGTTCAATTTCCAAATCTGGTCTAATAATGGTGTGCCGAACAATTATCAACCACACTAGACTATCTTTTCTAGCTATCAGATAGTCATGAATTCATTTTTTATTATTGCAAATGTAAGTAGCAATAATTAGTGTGTTGTACAAGTTAGTGCTATAAGACAAATTATATGTGCTGTCATTATTACCTTAACGTGGCACAAGTGTCACAAAAGTAAGAGCAACATAGTTCACTTGAAATATACCCAAAATGTTATAGAATGTGTAAAGTTAATATATCAAACTTTATTTAAAAAAGAATAATATTGATAACGCCATGAACAATTCCACAGTGCACGTCACATGTAAAAACGTTGGAAGGTGTTTGGAAATGTGGCAGCTGTTAGCACCTGCATGGAATTATAAGCTAGAAATGACTTACTTTTTGTTAGTGTTTAATTTTATATTTTAAATGTGTTCCTATCAGTAACCACTTAAATGACACCAACTCTCTCTCTCTCTCTCGTTGTCACACGTTTATTTATATACTGTCTGATACTTGAAGTTGAACTTTACACATTCTTTATCTAAATTTCTTTGCTAGCTTGTACTCATAGCAGAGCAATGTTTCCACAGGCAGCACGTTAAGTGTTTATTTGCGAAGGGCACATTGGCATGTTGGATCATCAGACGATTGCACACTCCTGCACGCTCATGTCTTTTTCCTGTGCCGTCTTATATTTGGACTTCATATGGTCTTTACACATTCTACTCTTAAGTTAATCTTTATTGTATATAAAAATATTTTCTTATCTAGACAATCGCACAAAATGTATGACGTTGACACATCACACACGCACCTGTTTTTTGTTACAGCATCTAATATTTACATGTTGGGCACCCTTCAAGATAACATTATTGCATTGTTTTGTAACACATTTATTTGTATATATTGCGTTTGTCACGTCAGAACAAGTACAATGACATTCAGAAATCTGTCTTAGCATATACGTCAACTTAATGGCAAATTGACATAGATTGCTACCTTTTACTTTGCTTGTTCCAATTTAGATATTTTGCATATCAGACACAACAAAACTGTTAATTGAAATTTTCACAAATTTTGAGTTTCAGTGGTTTTGATTAAAAGGCTAAATGTCATCTTATGGTAACTTAAGAATATAACACATGATGCGTTACATACTGAGCTCTTCACCCTTGATTTGAAAAGTTATAGTACTTAGTACTGAAAGACCTTTTTTCACACATTTGTACTGTGTTGACGTGGTAAAAAAAAAAAAAAAAACTTTTTTTTAAAATGCGTATTTTATTGCCACTTAAATGGACTCTGTAGGAAGGTGCCGTGTTGAGACATATTGAGGGGGAAAATGCTGTATCGAGACGTATTTTCTCTCGTTTTCCCTCTCCTCAGCATTCCATTCTCATGACCTGCACAGATAAAGATCCAGATACTACTTGAGAGGGACTGAATAAAAATTGCAACTACTGATTTAAAATACATGTAGTTCCCAAAAATCCCTTGATATTTCTCACCTTGATATTCTTTTAATTTTTTAATACTTTTTTTCCAGGTCTGGAAAACGTGATTTCTTAATTGCATGATTTTTTCCAGGATATACATGACCGTATGAACCCTGCCATTGTACATTTCGGTTGGGTCATTATTTGTTTTTGTTCTTTACTTTGTACATCATGTTGTGATGTGGACCTTCTGGGCCTTCTTGTGGTTTTCCCCCCAGAGCTCTCGGAGGTGCTGTGGTCGATGGTGATGCATATGTCTTTCTCCTCAAAGAGCTATGTGGGCTCTGTGACCATGGCTGTGATTTTCGCTTTTTTCGCCGTGTTGACGGTCTCCATCCTATTGGTCATGGAGGGGCTCTCAGCCTTCTTGCACGCCCTTCGTTTGCACTGGTGAGAGGCTGAACACTTGATTATTTAACAGAATGGCATGGTTAGAAGTTTAAGTTGGTGCATGGGTGTGTCATGGGTCAAACTGATGCACTATGATTGGCAGATCAGAAACCAATCGGATAGCTAGTGACCCAAAGGTCAGAAGCCTTTTTTAAATAGAGTAGCGTCTGTTTCAGGTTAGTTTTAGCAGTACCTTCCTTATGAAACTCAGGCATTCTTTTTAGCTGTGTTTAATCCTGAAATTGACACAACTTTTTTTTATACAGGGTGGAATTTCAGAACAAGTTCTACAGTGGAACAGGCTATAAGCTCATTCCTTTTGATTTCACATCCATTATTAATGCTTCTTTACCAAATTAATGATTATCAATTTAAATTCAGTAGTTTTTAAATTTATGGATTATGTGCCACCATCAACCAAATTAAAAAAAAAATTCCTTTGTAAAATGGTATAAAAAGAATATAATACTTCTTTGATTATTTTAATTATTTTCAATTATTATTATTAGTATTTGCTAAGATAGAGCTATGCAGTCCTAGACATCTAGGTCATAGTTCTGTGGCTTTTAAAGTTTCCTATCAATTATCAACTGAATTGTCAACAACCGAGACATCACAGAGTAATAAATTAAAACAACCATTAAGGAACCAAGAGGAAACACAACTCTGTACATCTTCGACCTATCAGGCAGTTGACATTCCTTCTGGAAGACCTGTATTTACATTGTACAGTTTACATGTTTGAGTGGAATTGACATTAAACATACTAATACCACGGTGTAATGTGTTTGTGTGAAGTATATCTGGAAAATATTAATTTTTGTGAGCATCCACAGACAGTCGTCAAAACAAACACGTTAATTCTAGGATACTTGCACTGCTCTGGGGTAGTCAGGGGGGTGAAATCAGACTGAATGAATTCCATTTCAGTTTAATGATGAAAGTGCTTCTGGGGGGCAGCACATTACACATATACACCTTTGATGGGATGTGCTGTGATCCAGAGTGTTCCAGTTAGAATTATGGTTTTTGCCCCAAATGAAAAGAACTTACTTAAATACTGTTTGATGAGTTGGACTGAGTTGAAAAATTGGCCTTGGGCATTGGGGTCCCCCAAAGTAAATTTTGATTGGGGGAGGGGGGCACAATTATTGTTGCCGGCTCAGATACCCATCGACCTGCCAGGAAAAGATCCGCTGTATTAAATGGCCAGTCATTCAGTAATTTTAACGTAACTGGTGTTATTTGTGTCCATTTATTGTTCACTTTACAGTAGAAGAAATTGGTTGATGTCAAATTGTATTATATTAGATATTTGTACATCGTTACACCAGTGGGTGGCGAAAGTGGGCACCTCGACTCTAAACTAAAATGACATGAAATATGATTATTTCGCTAAGCGAATAAATCATTTCAGTGACATTTAATGAAATACAGTTTAATTAACCTTAAAATTCTAGGGCCCCCACACACGTGTTATAAAGGATTATGTTTTCCATCTCCACAAGCCATTGCTGGTTGCTAACTAGAGTGAGAAACGTAATTTACATGCTTCTGGACACTTTATATGCGTGGTCCAGGAAACCGGAAGCGGAAATAGATGCGCGTGCGTCCTGAAACATGGCGCTGCCCTTAGAACTGTAGTGAAGCATATTTATACTCTTTAGAATGTTATTTCAGCGTCTCGTTTTGCCTAATCGCTTTAGGAAATCGGTAATTTTATCATAAATTATATAATCACATTATATTCAACCATGGCGGCGGTGTTGGGAGATTTGTGGCGTAACGTTCGTGTGCTGCTGGGTCAAATACAAAGGCAAGCACTGAGCCCAGCGTTCAGCAACACAATTAACGGACCCTTTACGAAATCGGGTAAGTTTACCAGGTATCAGCATGGTATGAAATCTTATCAGCTTGGTTTGGTTTGTTAACCAGTTATAAAAGAATGCGTGTATGGCAGTCTAGTGTAAATCTGAGAATTGCAAACAGTTGCCGATACCATTCCTTACTTCCCAGCGCGCTGTATGAATCAGGCTGCCCCCCAGCTTCAGCCCCAATCGGACCGAAATGACAACGAAGATATAAGCAAGGAGTTTGTCAACAGGAATCCGCGAAATCTGGAACAGATGGCTTTAGCAGTAAAGGACAGAGGCTGGGGGACTGTGTGGCCATCACACCAGTACTACCACAGGTAAAATTCGTGGTTTTATAGTAACAGCAACGCTACTTCCCACTTTAGAGGGATGCTTTCTGTGAATTTGGCTGTACTTAAAGAGAAAACACTGCTGATTCAGAAGGTATGTGAATGCTCTACTTTGGGCGTGTTCAAAATACAGATGTTTAGAGGTGACGTGAATAGCATTAAGCTGAGAAAGATGTTATTGTTGTAGATTAAACTGCTTGAAGAGGGGCACCTGAAATCTGAAATCTTTAACATTATATTAAGGCCATTTGTATGCTTGACAGTAGCTCCTATAATTCTTAAGGTATTTGGCTTTGGATGCAAGTTTAACACTGCAATAGGGCCCCGTAGGACAAACACTCTCCACATATTAAGTTATAGAAATGGATGAAGAGTATGCCATAATATTATGAGCTTCTCTGTATATGTGCAAGTTTCATCCAAGTCCCACAGTGTGATTGAAAAAGTATTTTTTTGCCTATTTTCCCTTATATTTCTTAAAATTGAAAAAATTTGGAATTTGTTAAATTTGGAATACTTACAGCCACACTAGAACTTAAAAACTACTGCTCTGAGAGACACTCTGTATGTGTGGACTTCCAAAATAATCAAGTTGTCAATTTTTATCTCTTGACAAAACAGCTCATATCTGTTTGTGAAGGATTTTGTTAGAATGGCATTTTTAATTATCAAGATCCAAGGCAGGACTGTGGCCTACTGAGATATTTCCCTATCAAAGTGTTTAATTGTTCTGAAACACCCATCACCCTGACTGCCAGTCCCTCTGCTGTATAGTTCCTAGACTGTAAGGGGCCCGGCGTGCAACCCTGTGCTCAGTGTGATTATTATGTACATTTTCACTCCTAGGCTGGTATTCACACGCTCTCAGAACTACATCACAGCAGAAATCTTCGCCCCTCACTCCTCCTCCCCAGTGCTGTCTTGCTCCACCAAAGAGTGGGCCCTGAAACGGGAGCTGGCCTCCACAAACTCAGTGGCGGCAAGCCAGGCGGTGGGGGAGGTTCTGGCCCAGCGCTGCCGTGAGGCCGGCCTCCTCAGGCTCACCTTCAGGGTCGTACCGTGGACTTTCCGCTCAGAATCTGTGAGTCCTGTGCCGTTATTGGGTTGAAACGTGGCGGGGTGAGGCTCTGTGGCTTTACGTCCAGAAGGTCACAGGTTCGGATCCTTATGGCCGGCTGGGTGATGTCACTGTTGAACCCTTGACTAAGGCCCTTAATCCCTATTAGAGTGCTGCATGGGTTTGGGTACCCATGGGTGACCGACAGGTAAAGCCAGAAATTGAGAAGGAACAGGAGAAAAGTATCTCTAAAATGTAATTTGTGGGTACAGGTGTAGGCAGAAATTAATAGGGTGTTAGTGGACCACAGTTCTAAATAGCAAATGTGTATTAAAAATAACCAGACTACAATTTTACGTTTTCAAAAAATACATATAACACTTGTGGGTACCCGAACCCGTGCAGGTCTCTGATCCCTGTTGCTTCCAGGACTAACTAACCCTGCTCTCCGATCCTCACGTGCACATATCTTTGGATAAAAGCATCTTCCTCTACTTATTTCCAAAAAGCAACCTCAGCTTGTATGAATTACAGAGAAAGTCATAAAAACGTTTATTACACGTTTCCTTAACAGGCAGGACAAACGCAAAAAAAATTTAAAATGATCCTTGACCTGAATACTTTACGGACTCCAGATTTTTGAAATTACAAAGGTTCTGGCAGTGGTGTGCATTCCTGAAATATGTTTCCCCCTGTATGTTTATCTCAGGTAAAAAAGTTCAGACTGGCCATGAAAGGAGGAGGGATCAAACTCTGCGAACCACGAAGGAAATACGTCGGCTGAGGACCAGAGGCGGTTCATGGGTTCCACCGGGATAAATGTCCCTTTATTGATCACTGTGCACGTTATGAGTTGCTTTAAATAAAATGTGTAAGCTCTCTATGTTTGCATTATTAGCTCTTGTTTTTTTGCCTTAAAGGGACACAGACTACAGGGACACACAGGTCCATCCTTCCATTTTCTGTGACTGCTCATCCTATTTTGTAGGGAACAACCCAGGGTGGGGCACCAACCCATCACACGGTATACACACCATTTACACCTATGGGCAATTTGGTAATGCGAATTAAGCTTAGTATGTTTTTGGAGTGTGGGGGGGGAAAACCAGAGTACCCGAAAGAAACCCCATGATGACAAAGGGAGAACGCGTGAACTCCACACCCATGGAGCCAGGGTGGAGACTCGAACCCAAGTCCCAGAGGTGGGAGGTGACGGTGTTAACCACTGCACTGCCAAGCTACCCCACGGAACTCCAAACTCTTCAAATCAGATTTGCGTTACATTAATATGTGGTCGTAAATTGTATACGTACTCAATTCGTAGGCATGCAACATGAATCAGAACAGTCAGATCAAAATTTTTTTTTTTTTTGGCATATATGCATGTGCTGAGCATTTTTTTTGTTGGTGCCGCAGATGATTCAAACAAACATGTATCAATTCACATTGCAATTAGATACAAGTCACAGAACGTGAACCATCAAGGCATAGGCAAATTCGATTTGAGCAAAAACTTCCATAAGCCTGAGGTGTGAAGTTGTTGATCTGTACATCAGCATTTTTGTTTCAGACTGGCAGGAAGTACACATAAATCACTGTAAACATTTGTGATTTACTGCACATATTCAATAAGAGTTAAGAATTTGAAGTCATTCAGTATAACAAAATGGAAAACAAATGGGTCATCGTGCTGTCTGAGCCAATACAGTTCAGAATTGATTGATCATCTTTGGTTCAATTTTCATTTGACTTGATTTAACTTCATCTGGCAGATCATGACAGGCCCATATCCACATTGGAGTCAATTTTGTAATGTTCACAGCTATACAATGAAACCCCATTCATTCATGCATACAGTTCATAACAGACAGACTTTAAACAAATGCATTACAAAGTACTGAACTCTCAGGAAGGCACAGTGACAAATACTGAAAATAAGCCATCACCTCACAACCCCTTTCTAACACAAATAATAATATACATCTAGGGCCATATGATGATCACTGTTTTTGTTCAAGGCATTGCTAGATCCTAGGTATAAAAATATAAAATACATATCCGTGACAATCCAATTTTTTTCATGGATATACAAATATCTGTAGCGTTACAATAAAATATGTTCTTAGTGTGGTGAATAATAGGTTCAAAATATAGCCAAACAATGCATTTCCATTCAGATGCCATCAGCATGCTGGCAGACATCGCACTAGTGACACAGCAAGTGCAGAACACAATGATCCACCGGCACTAGTGACACAGCAAGTGCAGAACACATGATCCACCAGCACTAGTGACACAGCAAGTGCAGAAGACAATGATCCACCGGCTCGGAGGACTTCGCAATACAGTAAAGTGAACTAATAATGTCTGGCCCTGAAAATGCTCCAGCACCTGCATAGTTTCACATTTGCAGAACTAAAAGAACTTAAAACAATGGATTGCATAGAACACCTAGAGAGAGAGACTACCAAGAAAGTGTGTGCGTGCAAATGCTTGTGCAAAAATATTAAAAATAAAACTCTTGTCCAAACTACTTGTTTTCAAATACTAAAATATTACCTCGCCATTTTTAATCCCTGCAAACTAATGCTACTGACTGGTCCTATTTGGATGAGGAAAATACCCATAATGGATGATTTCTTGACAGTCACATGACTGGGAGGGGTGTTTGAAAAACACACACACACACACACACACACACACACACTAAGGGTCTACGTAAGGGTCTGCTCAAAATTTGTACTGACAATTATGGGATGCACCATGATTTTTATATATACTTATATAAAAAGTGACATTAAAAACAAAACAAGGTTTTATAGATAAATGTTCCTTGTTTAAGTTTTCCAATATTCATACTTGGTCATAGTTTGTCATTTAGCTATAGTTTTGTAAAATACTATATTAATGAACTTCTGGCTTCATTCTGTGACCGGAAGCAGTGAAACTAAAAGTTGGATGGCTTCAAAAACTTGCAGTCATTTATATACATATACTTGTTGGCAAAATATTCTCTCTCTCCCTCTCTCTCTCTCTCTCACACACACACACACACCCTGCTTTTTCCTGAGCTCTCATTTCATATTTTACTCTCCACGTCCTCCCTCAGTTCCACTCTCCTCTTCCTTTGTTTCAGTCTTAGGTACCGTTGACCCCGCCCCTTCCATCTCCAAGGTCCTATCATCACGCAGGCTGCGTGATTCTGGAGACACATCCACGTGAGCTTTCTGATGAATAAGGCTCCTTCTCCCCAGGCTCCGCCTCCTTTGCTCAGGTGACCTCCACTGACTGGCAGCCATCTGCATCAATGGAAGACCAATACAGTGCAGACATCAAAGACAGCACAAAAACAATGGAAGGTGTCTGCTGTAGTGGCCTTCATTTCTATAGTCTTAGTGACACGGGTCTCATTCTTCTCACCTCCCTGTCACTGCCCCTCTCCCCGTCCTCATCCAGTTCACAGATTGATTGCATGAGGGAAAAGAGATTCATCCTTCCACTGCGACTTGGACTCTGGGAGACCTGATGGATGGGGAGATTGAAAAGTTGATTAGTTAACTGTTGACAAGTTTGAGCAAGTTCAAACCTACATCCAGTTATAGCAGCAAAATAAACTTTAAAGTTAAACTGCTTTGTTCTCAAAAAACTAGGGATGGGCAATACATCAAAAATGTAATATCGCAATTTTTTTTATCAGGCAGGATCACAATCTGCAAACTTTGACAGGCTTTGTTGCATGTTCATTTTTTTGCAAGACACTAAAAAGTACAACCAAAACTAATTCTTTTAAAAAATAATGAGATATAAGGTAATAATAATTGATTGACTGACATCAATATGTAGCAAAATTTAACAAAACCTAAAATCAAAAACACCAAAGCCTGTCAGCGGATTCTTTCGGGTGTTTTGAGGCGTTTAAAGTTTGTGTTGCCTTTCGACCTGCAAGCCTTATCTTTGCAAATTCTGCAAATAAGTGTTGATTTGCGAAAATATAAACAAGGTACACGTTACTGGTATCTATTCTTTTTCAGGGACCAGCTCCTCCATATCGTCTGGGATGGTACGTTGCCGAAGAGGGAATTTGTTGCATGTTACACATTGCATGTTGGGATGAAGGCACAAATTTTGATTATCGGTTTGTTGCACTGTCGAAAAGAATTAGACTGACAAAACAACTAGTGATGCATGTATGAGGATGGGAGAAAGTCTTCACGATTCTCATCGCCGTAATAGTCAAAACCGTCGGAGAGCTAATAGGGTCAGGCCTGCTGGGTATCAGGGCTGGTGGGGTGCTGAGGCCTTGCCTGCTGCATGGCGCCACTTGGGTCCTAGCTTGAGGCGACCCATTTGGGTACGTTGCCTATGGGTCTGGAGACTAGGGTGTGAGTGGCTCCATGTTCCTTGACTTTGTTCTAGTTCTTTGATCTAGTTCTAACGGCCTGAACTGCATCATTGTTACTTGGTACTCCAATACTGGTGGTGCGGAGAAGGAGATCGATCACATTCTTGTGGGCAGACACTGGAGGCTCCTGCAGATTTTCAGGGTCTTACGAAGTGCCCAGTTTGTGTATTCTGACCACAGACTCATTGTTGCTGTTCTGAAGATTCAGCTTAGATCCAGTAGGCTACCACCAACTAGGAAAAGGAGGAAAATGCTCCTTGTCTTGCGGTATGGCTGTGAGAAATGGACGCTATCCAGTGAGCTGAGATGAAGACTGGACTCCTTCAGAACTGTCTCTTCGGAGAATCCTTGGGTACCGTTGGTCTGACTTTGTGTCGAATGAACGGTTGCTAGAGGAGTCCCGAATGAGGCACATTACCTGCATTGTGAGCGAGCGTCAGTTACGGCACTACAGCCATGTGGCACGTTTCCCTGAGGGTGATCCTGAGGGCCCAAGCGGCTGGACCAGGCCAAGTGGAGACCCACATAACACCTGACTGCGGCAGATGGATGGCCATTCCTGGAGTGTGGAACTGGACCAAGTGTCTGCATGGGGGCGGGTCGCCAGAAGGGATCCTGAGGAGTTTTGCCATGTGGTAGCTGCATATGCCCAGCATATGCTCCCCAACCTGACTTGAACTGTCCTGACATCTAACATCGTCACATTACACACCCCTAAGATTAAGGTATTTCAATTTAACTTGACAGACCATTTCAACTTGCCGGTTAATTTGGAATGACTTTAAGGAAAGGCCGCAAAGGAGGGGCAGGCATTTACAGAAATAAACAAGCGCACATTTAAGGGGCAAGCTGCACCCACCTTGTCATCATCTGGGACAGTGGTGTGATGGGTGGATCTTTCAGACTCCTGGCATGGACAGGGGGTGTCAGGTGGGGAAGGGGGCGGAGAGCTATCTGCTAACGGATCCTCAGGACCTTCGGTGAACACCTAAAGGAAGGAGCAGACATGGAGGGAAGGAGCTGGCTTGTCTTGAACTGGCAGAAAAATGCTTTTATGCCAACAGTGATGAGATGAAAAGCGAGATTTACAGAAAAGGAGCGATAATAGGGTGCAGTGCAGCATCGTGCTTTTACTCCATTATGTGAAAAATGAAAGGGAATTAAATAACCAGCCATACTCAAGGGTCAGTTTTACACTAAGGCTGCTGAACTTCATCTGAGAGTAAATTGCACCTTTATTCATTAGCCGCCTTACCTCTGCCTCGTCTTCATCAATCTCTTCATACTCTAGAGGCCCGTCGTCTTCTTCCTCCTGCTCTTCATCACTGCCTTCTTCATGGCTGTGCATTGACCTCCGCTTCCACAGGAGGTTGTGACGCTGCTGACTAAGAGGCACACGAGTAGATGAATATGCCTGCTGGCCGAGAGTGAAGACAGGCACAGCGCCAGTCAAAAGTCTGGACACACCAGGTCGCCTCAGAAGGAGGGTGGAAATGTCACATCACATGACCAGCTGACCGAAACCCAGTACACATGATTAAGGAGTAGTTTGGCCAGAGTGTGAATGCAAAGCAGCCAGTGAGTGCTTAGAAGATGCATATATGTGGCACCTCCTTCAGAACAGCTGGAGAGCCCCTTGTTGGTGCAGGGGTACGATTACTGCTTGTGGAGCAAGAGCTCCTGGGTTTAAATCCCAGGCAACCACATTCCCAATGTGGGCACAACTGCGGGCAGGGGTGGCTTAATGGTTAGGGAAGCACAATTGTAATTGAATGATTGTAGGTTCAAATCCCCAACCACCAAGGCACCACTGAGATACCCTAAGCAAGATACTGCCCCCCAGGTGCTGAATTAGCTGGGATAAATGCAGAGAACACATTTTGTTGATGTGTACTGTGGTGTGTCAACACTAATCTTGAAAGCATCCCAGAAGGCCACCGGATGAAACTGGCATATAGAAAACAGTTGGTAAGCCAGTAACTGGGGTTAAGGGCCGTACTCAGTCCTACCCAACCCACAGAGCTGCCACCCCCAACCTCACAAGAGGGAAAAAAAAAAATATTGAAATTTGGTCACTGTAAAACCCATATTATAGTTTTGATGTCTTTATAACTATTGAAAAACAGAGTTTTGTACAAATAAACCATATGGGTAGGTGTGTCCAAAGTTTTGACTGATAGTGTAAGTAATTTTGTCTGTAGACTAAAATATGAAGTAATATACATGTTGACTCTGAAGTATACCTAAAGGTGGAGTCTATCAGATTGGCACCCAACCAAAACAGAACTTTGAATTTTCTATAGACCATATAAAATTTTTCCTAAACCTGAAGGTTTCCATTGCTCTCCTGTACATAACTTTCCCAGAACAAAAAAAAAAGAAAAAAAAAGAAACTACAGACCAACCAGTCAATAAAAATTCAACCGCAGTGCACTTATGGTTTCACACATGCATAACATGCTTAGCATACAGACAGTCAGGGGCCATGTGACTGCTTGGTTGCCATGGCTACCTGGCACTCAGGATGCCGTTGTAGGTGTGCAGCTGCTTCATGAATCCCTCATTGGGCTTGACGATGGACCGCCTCTCCCGTACGTGGCCCAGAGCCACGTCCAGCGGCCACTGGTACTGCTTCATGGCGAAAGCCACCACAGTGGACGCTGACCGGCTCACTCCCATCTTACAGTGGACCAGGACGGCCTGGCCGCTCTGCCTGGGAGCGACAAGATCACCACATCACTGATGAACTCACCAATCACAACACTCATGGCCAGAAACTGGCTACATATTGGTAGAAGAAAGGTAGATTTCATCTCACCGTACATTAAGAGCTATGAAATGCTAATCTCAGAATACAGTAATCCCTCACTTATCGCGGGAGATAGGTTCCAAGGCCGACCGCGATAACTGAATTTCCGCGAAGTAGGG
>JAODUD010000015.1:1877841-1897458 GCA_026784285.1 Stomatorhinus walkeri | reverse complement strand
CTACTGTATATTTAAAAACCCGCGAAGTCGTGAATCCGCGATAAGTGAACCGCGAAGTAGCGAGGGATCACTGTACCTTTTATCCTACAATAGACTGTTTTACTAGACTTTACTAGACTTGTGTGGAAAATAGAGGAAAAACCCCGAACCCCAGCCAGAGGAAGTACCTTGCTTTGTTGATAAACGTGTATGTGTTATTCCAGTGGCAGAGGAGATCCGTTGACTCCACGTCATACACCCGGATATTCATGTAGGTGAAGCATTCTGGGAAAAAGTTGTCTATCTCCATAGTCACATTCAAGATGTAGCCAACACTGTCAAAAGTGAAAAAGTAATGGAAACTGTAAACCATCATATTTCACACACATTTCAAACAGTATAAAACAATTTACCTAATAACACTGCATGTCTCACATGCTACATCAGTGATTCTCAAACTGTTTCAGTCACGACGGCTTTGGAAGCAGCTGATCTTTTCTACGTACCCGCCATACCTAACCCTACCCGAACAATTTTTCGGATCAGTGTCTCCTAGCAGTGTAATCCGATGATTCATGAGAAACTGTCATAACTTAACAGTCATCTCTGGAATTAGAAAGTTGCCCCCACCCTTTTTCCTGGCTAGTTTCTGGTCCTTCCCAGTGTCTCCTGCTTCACTTTGTTCTTGTGTACTGCCGTCTTAAAAATTTTGAACCTGGGAGCCACCTGGTGCTTCTTAGTGCAACCTTCTGCTAGCAGAACCATGGATTTAAAGGTGCAGATTTGTTTAAAAATATAAAGTGGTCTCTTCTTTTCACATCTTTTTCTGTGGCTGTGTGTGTGTGTGTGTGTGTAAACACGTATACATGAACACGTATACATGAACACGTATACATGAACACGTTCATGCGATACTTCATGTTTGTTTTGCTGTCTGAAACAAAAAAACCCAGAAGTAGTATTTGCTGCTGCTCCCACTTCAAAAACACATTAATTTGGTTCCACTCTGAGCGCGTGAGCAGAGCAGAGTGGAGCAGGAGCGAGCGTGAAAGGATGTTGGTCGGAGTGGGAGTGAACAGCGGAGCGGCATATCTGAATAAAATTGGAGCATCCCCTTATCTCTCACTCCATCCCGCTCCACTGTCACAGGATTCCTAACTCTCACGCATCTGATGTGACACACAAGAAATCTTACAGCAAATCTACATTATTCCACCATAATCCTAATATTAGCCACATCAAAAGCATTGGGGAAGTTTGCAAACCCTTTAGTCTATTTACATGGCAATAAAACTATTACATACATTCAAATGCATTGCCAGATTTGTCGATTTGAAAATCTCACGCCAGCCAGCCGACCAAAGTTTGCAACCCACTGACATCTTGAAATAAATAATTTCTGCTTGAATGTAGGTTTGGCTGCTCAGTTATTTTAATGCCAGGCTACAGGTTAAGGTAAAATTAAAATAAAAGGCAGATTGTTTTCTTTTTTTGAAGCTAGGGATGTGATTTCATTGGAGCGGGGAGCGATAATGAGTGGAGCAGTCATTGCTCCGTTCTACTCCCATGTTCTGGTTCCACTACACCTTTTAGCCCAATCTCAACCGGGTATATGGTGTGCTTCGCCCCCCCCCCCAGTAAATGACATAATTTGCCATTCAGAGGCCACATTACCCCAGTGATGCAAGAGATGAGATCATTTACAGCAAAGGAATGGCCACAGAAGGAAACAGTTTGACACGAAACACAAGAGGCAACAGAAAGCAAGAATGTTGGTGAATCGAGATTACTTGTTTTTTTGCAGTTCTTCAAAATTGGCCGCATTCCACTCAGAGCCCTTAAAAACAACAAAATCGAATTAATTGTTTTATCTCTATCGATCCCATGAGTCACAGCTACCATGCCCTGTAACTAACACAGATAAATACAGACAAAATTAAATCATCTCTCACACATACAAAAATCAAGATACCGTGGATTACAAGATGTGGCAAAAATTGCTGCTCCAATAAAAGCTGTCATGGCTGAGACAGCAATGAACTGCCAATGCTCAAGAAAGAATTCCACTCATATCTGATCATGTCCCCGACACTTGATACAAAGAGGACATTAAGTAATCCTGCCAGCACAGGACTCCAGAGAGCTGCTCTGTTCTGCATGTGTGGCATTTCTCTCACCAAGAAAAGGTAGTCGAATATCTTAGAGGGTTTGTCCATCTGTGCCATGGTGACCATCATCTCGTTGTCAATGTATTCCTTATAGTCTTTCATTTCCATGTTTAAGTTCTTCTCGAGAGCCATCCGGACCTAGAGACATGAAATAACATTAATCAGAATCACAAGCCCAGATAAGCTGTGATCAGGGGCGCTGTTTAGGGGGGGCGGGCAGTTAGGATGATTCCATTCTGAGTGACAAGGGCCCTAAAAAATTTGGAGCCTAATATGAATGGTCTGAGTTGGGGGCCCAAAATCTCTAATGACACCGCTGGCTGTGACGGTAAATATCTGATGGGCTTCTTGCCCTCCCCTTGGCTTCTGGATCTCTCTCCTCCCCCCACCTGTTTGGATGTGATGTTCTCAAGATCTTCGGTCCTCATGATCTCCCTTAGCTGGGCTTTGATCCTCCTCTCCACCGACACTCTCTCTGAAGAACTGATGAAAGGGTGAAGCCTTGTCATTCAGATGCGAAAGCCAGGACACACAAAGTAGCGTTTGATATCTGAGGCCTAGCTGGGCACGAATGCTGACCTTTGTCCCATGTTGTCCCTCCTGACCGATTCCAGGCCCATCATTGCTCCCCACTCGTTGCGGCAGAGGCGGTCTGACTCCACCTGAGAAACGTAGTTCTGGGCCCAGGTCAGTCCAGAGCCTGGGATGATGGCACCTTTCACTGCCCTCTCACAACAACCATGCAGGGCCTGCAGGACTGACCTGCGTGAAGAAGCAAGAATTAATCCATCAGATTGTCGGGGAACAAGGGGATTGAAGGATGCTAGCAAGTGCACTAACAACACTTTCCAATTAATATCAGAAAACAGGAGGTTATAGGGTTCAGACCCCGTTGTCGCTACTGGCGAAAGCAGCGTGGCATTGTAAATGGAGAGTAAATACAAATTAATGAGTCCATACAGAAGCAGATAGAATCATCGAGTCCTTCAATATAAGCTCACCACATGGTCTGAATGGATACAGGTTTGAAGATCCTTGTCATCTTTGCTGAGGTGACACTAAACCCACTGAAATGGAGAAAAAAAAAAACTGTAGCTGAAATGCAAGATGCAAGTTAATAGTGCTGCAGGTTACATGCACTAACTGAATCAGTGGCAGCTATCACCAAGAAAAAGGAGCGTGGTGGTTTTGCAAAAAGGCTATTTTGACTTTACCACCTCGGCCCATGCAACATCTCTGCCTTCAGCACCCAAACCCAGTAACCAAACCCACTGCATATTTTAACCCAGATATTTCCCCCCCCTGTGAAATATGTGCTTCAAAGGTTTCAAAAAGCACAAAGCAACCACAGTAAAATACATATATATGTGCACATGCAAATGTACACATTCACACGCCCACACAGAGAACCTTAAACAAACATCCCATGCAATATTTGAGCATGCCATTTCTGGGCAATTAAGAACCAGTGCTTAAATAATCAATTGCATTTGTTTGCATAGCAAGAGAAATCAGCTGTATAAACAGACTCATCAGAGCTGTAGGACACTGTTCAGCCAAAGCTACTGCATCTTGTGCAGGAACATTTTTAACATTCACTTGTCATGACGAATGTCCCATCCCCTCACTGGCCATTAATCAGCTAGTCTCATTTTTTTTGTCTCCGCACCCCTTCCAGTCACCTTTCTCACTGCTAAACACTGTACGAGTATCATCATTTCCTACCCGTCTCCGTCAAGGTAGACCTGCGTATCACTCCAAATGGGGAGAACCAAGCCAATCGTGCAACAATCACTGCAAGAGAAAAAGGCAAAATTATGATACATTTTTGTGGAGTCCTTTATGTAAAATAGCTTATTATTATGCTTCTGAATGTTCCTGAATTGCCATTGAATTGCAGTAGCTGGAAAGCCCTAGATTGAAGCTCTGGAAGCTATAACTACAGGAGTTATACACACCTCTCCATGTTGGGGAAATCCACTCCGAGTAAGATGCTCTCATTTTTACTACAGGTGGTCGAAATAACTAGCAAGTATCTCACTCTGACCGGACTGACAGACTCCAACCTCACCGCCTGACAACGAAAGAAAAAGTTTGTGTTACACATCCCAAACTTCCCCTCCCCCAGCAGGGTAAAAATATATTACATTTATTTTACTCTGAAGCGTAAATTAATCATTTCAACAAAGATAATTTAATAAACACAGGACCTTTATTTTCACTTTTGTGAAGAACAGAATGCACAAATAAAGCAAATTTGCCATTGCAATGTACTATGTAATCGGTGGCCCTCGGGGGGCCCCTTCTCAGCTTGGGGCCCCAGGCCATTGTCTGTCCTGCCTGTCCTCTCACTGTGCCACACACAAACACACACACAGATTCGTAATTATACCTTTGTGGGGACTCCCGTTCATTCCTATTGGGAAAACTCTAATCCCAACATGACAACCTTAACCCCTACCCAGCCATAATTAAAAAGACAAGATATGAGACTTTATGAAGCATCTTTAGTTTTTTTGATTGCATTCACGCGTCTTTGTGGGGACCTGGAAAATAACAGGTTTTCATTACATTGTGGGGAGCATTTGGTCCTCACAATGTAATAAAAACATAATACAAACACACACATGCGCGGTGCAGGAGCATGAATGCACACTTCGCAAACCAATTTGACTGAGAGCCTAAGAGAGAGAGTTAGAGGAGGTGAGAGGAAGGACAGCACAGCAGAGATGTGCACCGCCCCGCACAGCAAGCAGTTCGCACCAGCTTGAGGGTGTCCTCCGGTCGCAGCAGGGACACCATGGCCTGGAGGTGTCTGTGCTGAGTCTCCGATTTCCCTCCCCCCTGTGGGCGGTGCTTCAGCAGAGGGGGCAGGGTCCCAATCTCTCTTCCTTCACTCTCTTCCAGCAACAGCACTGCCCCCTTCACCAGGGCAAAGCTTTCTCTGCCAGTGAAAGCGGCCCGATATTTTAACAAATTAACGATGACTTTGTACGACAATGAGAAAATGCGACAATAATGTTGACCATAATCACTTTTTTTGTGAGACAATCCTCCACATCGTGATGGCCGACAACACAGTAGCAAGTACAACCATCTAAATAAATTTGCCTGTAACTTGAAAAAATTAATTTTCCAATAATTCCAGTAGTCATACCTCTTTTGCAGTTGTCCTCTTCTTGGGACTGCTTCATCCTTTAAGAAATCGATTAAAAAAAAATTTAAATAAAGCATGACGGATGACAGTACAATTATTGCAATGGATTTTATTTTCCTCTTTCCAGAGAATAGTGTACTGTAGGGAAGAAGGAGACGGATAGGGAGCAGGGAGGGAGAGCGCCAACATGGAGAACAGAGAGGGATGAAACAGGAGATAGTAGCATTACCTGTTATGCAACTGACATGTCCAGACAGGGACAGTAAAAAAAAACACAGAGAGAGAGAAGGGGGGGCAGAGAGAGCGGAGCGATGGGGCAGGGAGAGAGAGAGAGAGAGAGAGAGAGAGAGAGAGAGAAAACGAGTTAAGCCAGGAATTTGATTTACTGACTGACTCAAATAGTTTTTCACAGTCATGAAGGTCAGGAGGTGAGAGACAGAGAGCGAACAGTGATGAATTAAAATATTTCAAACAAATAAGACGATGTTCCAGATGGCGTTAAACGACACGGAGAGAGGGGGAGAAAATGATAAGCAAGACGGTCACAAAAGGTGTCATCACATAGCGCGGCAGAGACGGGGAGTCAGAGTGTGGCAGAGGCGGCTCTGCTGCTGTAACCCTATCAGCCGCTATCGCTATGGCTTAGACAACACTGATGTAAATGATACATCCATAGCTGCCCGTGTAGATTTACTGAACTTGAAGAAAGCACTCCTACACAGATGAATCTTGTTTAAAAGACTATCTTATTTCCTATTTTGTCCACCAAACAAAAATCTACCCATTTCCTCACCGACAGAGTATTATGGCCTTTAAAAACAAAATCAATCCTATTCACAGACGGGCAGAAAAGCCTCTCATCTCTGCGACGGCTGGCAAGTTAATTGTTACCTACTAAGCCTAAGGTAACAGAATTACTCCTGGAAAAGTTCATTTATAACTAGTCTATTAAGACAGTTATTAAGACAGCGGTGCTGAGACAAGTGTGAGGGGGTGTTTTTTCCTCTATGATCTGTAGCACTGGCTACTATACTCAGGTGCCATCAGTACAGCTCGACTCAGTCAGAAAAAAGTATACCAACTTGTACCATTGCTTGTCACTGGGGCTGTACCCTCAAGGAACTGCCAATTATACCCTAGGTGTAGGTAATTGTACATTTTATGGTACAGAAATGGACTACAGGGAATATTGTTGTGCCATTGATGGTGCATTAATGTTGTTTGTACCTTTGGGGTGTTCCTCAGAGTCCATTTCTGTAGCTTAATTTAGACTAAAGGGCTCACTTACCTACAGGTAGGGTACAATTGGCAGACCCTTGAGGGTACAGCCCCAGTGACAAGCAGAGGTACGAATTGTGACAGTGTGGTGACACGTTATACTTTCCAAATAAACCTCAGAGGAACAAATGCGTTCTACTTCCGTTCCTTAACTTCTTCACATCAACTTTTCGCCCAGCAACAATCCTTCGCCCTAAGGAAATGCAGTTTAATAACGACGTTTGCTCATAGCTTGCACTTTCCGACATACTCCGAAAACAGGTTGGTGCAGACTAAATTAAATTCCCAGCACACAAACAATGCAACCGCTGTCAGAATGAAAAGTCGCCCATGAGAAAGAAATGAAATCGCAGTTGGTATCCGTGCGGACAGTGAAGCATAGGCGGCGTGACAGGCGTGGACTCACCGGCGTGCAGACGGACGGAGTGCGGTGCAGCGTGAGCAGGGCCATGCCGTCGGGCTGCTGGGCGCCTGGGGACACACACCGGGGACCCGTGCAGGACGGAGGAAGCGAAACACCCTGCAATCGGGCGCAGCCTTAAGCCGACACTGACAATCTTGGACGTACCATAAATGCAAAAAGGTGCAGTGACGCGAAAAAAAATCTACAGTATCGCCGGTGTAGAAACACAGTAACGCCCCATAGACTTATTATTTAAGAAAATCAAAAGTCGACGCTGGACGTTTCCAAGAGCGACACATTGTGCAACAGCTTCTGACACAACCAGACTGCCGCAGTGACTAATATCATTACTTTTTCTAATCACCGTACTGTATCACTGAACAGCTTTAACGCTGTCCAAATACACATAAATACACATATATAACACCCACACAATTTTTACGTTACTGCAACGAAGTCCAGAAACCCCTTTAGTTGTGCCTTTCTGTTTCCGCACATGGATAAGAGGCACCAGCCAGCTGTTTTCACACGTACAGCCAGGCGCATTAAACGTGGCAACGCAACACGACATTCCCATCCGGCTCGGCAAGTATGTAACTACCATGTAACTAAACATGGCAATACATGCGATCACTTATCCAAAATACCTATTATGCGATGCGTTACCTTGCAAAGTGGAGTAAAAACCGTACATGACACGAACCGCGTTAGATCGCGACTTTAAAAAGCGCATCTGCTGAAAAGCCGAGCCAGCCAAGACTTCTTCCAGGGCTTGCTAGGCGGCTTGCTAAAAACCTAATTTAGTAGTTCCTTAAAATTTAACCCATGAAGAACAGAAGGCGGATAGACAAGACGGTCATCTCACCCACCTCCAAACACTGTCCCTCTTCTCCCGTTCTCCTCCTTTTTTTGGGGTCCTTCTCCTCTTTTCTTATTTTGATCCCGCTGGCGAAAGGCTGCTTCAATTCCTCAGTAGGCATTCAATTAAAGGTGAGTGCTACTATCGAACCAGGAAGAAATAGTTTCGGCCGAGAAAAGTAAACACGACCTTATTAGGAAGAGGGTCGATTCCGCACTGCTTTTCTTAAAGGGGAAGGAGTCTTGCCTTTCTCTCTCTTAAGGGTACTGTAAAATGTACGCCGCATTGTAGGAATAACACTGGTTCCTGTAGATAACCATTTTAGTAGATGCGACGTCATTAGCATGTTTGATAAGGAAAAGAATTTGTGCTAATTCAAGCTTTCCTGGGACAGATACCCACGTATCATGATCTATAGAGGCAAAACTTATCTTGAACCGCTCTCACATAGCAGGGGACCAATGAAAACACCCAAAACATTCACTGACTTTATTTATTATCCACATCATTCATTAGTCAACCAGCATAGCTCAGATTTAAACATTTTTTTCCAGTAATTATACTCTCATCTTTTTTTAAATGCATTTCAGAATTTCTGATCATTAAAATTATGATAGCAGGAATGTGAAAAAACTATTATCACTACTATCGCTTCCGTATGTCTGAATGCGTGCCAGACCATTTAGCAGAGTAGATGCAATGAATTAACTCTCGTGCCTGCAACAAGTGTTGTTAATACCTCACAGGCAGTCTCACGCTTCTGTTTTTTGTTAGCAAATTCTTTATTCCAGGGCAATCTAGGCATTTTTTTTAAATTTATAGATCTCCCGGAGCAATTCTGGAACTTGAATCAGCGACCTTCTGGTTATACGTTGATATCCACAACTCTGGCTGACCTTTCACCATTCATTGAGGTCGGAATTTTGATCAGGGAGGTTAAGAATGAATCCTTACTCCTCCTAACCTCTCCTGTCCTTCAAGGTTTGCGTTCAGTTTCTTCAAATGACAAAAATAAACAAATAACAATAATTTAACATTTCAGGTAAAGCACAGGTAATAAACAGCTTATTGTCCTATTGAAAGCCCCTTTCCTGGCATGGGTCTTCGTTACTTCTCTGTGAGTGACAGCTGTAATATCCTCTCCAGCTCCTCTTCTTCCTCCCGGCGTTTCCTGTCAAAGTTTGCGAGACCATCAGGGTCAAGGAGAAATAACCATTGCTGATCAACACGTTCCGATGTGATTTTATTCCGACTGAAGCTGGAACTGATTAGACTTCCAGACTCGTCCCTGTTAAACACCTTTTCTCACCTGTCCATTTCCTCTTGGTCCCTGCAGGACAGCTCCATGGCGATACGCAGCTGCTCATCAAAGCTGGTCGCCATGCCGACCACCCCGGGGTCCCTCTGATCAGTCAGTGAGCTGTAAGACGGGGGGTAATGGACCGCCTGGTCTGGGGAGGACACTGGCTGTGGGTTCGGGGGCTCTTCTAATCCCAGGGTGTCCCCTCCATCTGTGACAGCTAAGGAGTGGGACAGGGACTCCTGGATTGCCCTGTTAATGAAGGCGAAAGTTAAACTAGCATGTAAACTGCGGTAAATGGAAGTTCTGTCCAAAATGTGACATTTATGGAACTCACCTCAAACTAAAAACATTAAAGAAATTCATGTACTTGTCTGCCATATATAACCTTCCACATTTTTCGTGCACACTGTTACAAGTTCTAAATGTATATAATACTATTCACCACTTTTTCACAGACTACCCGACAGCTGCAGATGTATCATAAATATTCCCTTCAAGAGGCTGGCTGATACTTTGATATTTCATACACAGAGAGGTAACTGAAAAATCTCAATATGAACACCACAAGGGACACATATGACAAGCACTGGATGTTCATGCCTGTTGAAAAGGGGCAGCAAGCGCCACACACTTCCTGGGGTTGAGAATTCAGGTATGCGTCAGGCGTTTCAAAAATGCATGCGAGCAGTCTGAGACTGACCTCTCCAGCTGCGAGTCCTCTTCGTACAGAGCCGAGTGCGAAGGCGGCCGGCTGTTGGTAAGCGCTTCCCATACTGTCACCTGTTTGAAGACGGCCATTCGCAGTTTACAGCGATGACACCGCCATTTGAAAAAGGCCGCTTTGTTTAGTCTAACAAAGTAGATCCTTCCTTAACTGGCAGCTCATAGTAGCTTACTGCTTCAGGTTCTCTACGGTCGGTTCTCTCTACAATCACAGTTGCAATCTCCATGCTTCGACCTGTGCATGTGATTGAAGTGGTCGTGGCTGCTCACACATTAACACAGCCTGTTGGTGCTCTCTGTCGACCTTGACCACGCCCCCTACCCCCGTCAGATGGCCGCATGGTCTCACCTGGTCACTCTCAGTACCTGCGTCCAGCAGGCTCTGCTGAATCGCAAACTGCAATAGGTTGTCGTCCTCATCCCTTAGGGGTTCGCTGCGGCCCGGACCAAGGGTGGTGTAGTCTGGGGGGGGTTCAAACACGGAAGGATCCACCTCACATTGTAGGGGAGGGGGAGTCTGCCCTGTGAAAAGAGGGAAAGCGACAGAAAACGTGTTAATTAAAAAAAAAAAAAACTACAAAATGGAAAAAATGAGAGCAATGCTGTAACATGTGACTGTAATATTGTTATAAAGTTACCAGCTTCGGGGGCAGCCTCTGGTGTGTGGACAGTGACAGAGCTAACCGGCTCATCACAGCCACAGAGGTTACTGAAGGTCACTCTCGCATTGAGCACATGGAACAGAGGGATCTCTGGGACAGGGAGACGAGACGTCTGTTAAAAAGTAGCATGAACGGCCAAACGATAGTGAAAAGTTTAACTTTTGTTAACGTAAGATAATAGCAATGAGAGCAAACATTGGTCTGCAAACAATGCTGTATGCAAACTGATACTGTGGGTGTTGGTGAGGCTAACAGGTTAGCCCATCTTGTGGTCTGTGTGGATCCCAGTGACACAGGGACCCAGTGCAGTGACGGGAACACTGTGCTGTAAAAATGGTGCTGTCCTTCGGATGAGACGTAAAACCTAGGTCCTGACTTTCTGAGGTCATAAAAGTCCCCCGAGCATCTTTTGAAAGAGTAGGGCTGGTATCCCAATGTCCTGACTAAAACTGCCCACTGTGGTCCTATCAAATCTGGCATCCTAATCATCCCCTATACCTAACTGGTGAATTTCCTCCTGCCCCTTCACCACCTCAGATAACCGTACTGACACAAAATAGCTGCTGTTGCATCATCCAGCTGGGTGCGACACAGTGGTAGTGGCCAAAATGATTCCCCATTGCTTCTGTAAAGCGTTTTGGACGCCTTGAAAAGTGTATTATATAAATGCAACGTTTATTCATTCATTCATTCATAGTGACATTATCTGAACTGGTTGAAGGCATTTATTTTTAAGTGCTGGACTACTGAACTAAATACATTTCAATTAAAAATAACAAATATGGCTGTACAAAATACAGAAATGTATGCAAGATGGTGCATTCTTGACAAATAAACTGAAAAAGCAGAATTCACTTTCTCGTACCTATCTTGACAGGAAAGCCATGCGGAAGGCGGAGGGTGATGAAATCGCGCAGTTTGGCGAAGTGAGCGTTGGAGATGGCCATGAGGTCGATGATGGGCGTGACCTGCTCTGCCAAGGAGAGGGGGTGAGCTTCACTGAGCCAAAGGTTCGCCTTGAACCTGAAAACGATAGATGAAAGAGAGAGAGAAATGCATGATGGGAGAGATCAAGGCTCAGAGAAAGAGGGAGATAAGAACGACAGCTTCCAGCATGTGCTAGCCTGTTGTGACACTGGCTGTGAGGCCTAAACACTCAAAAAGGGGAACTTTGCTATCAAGCTGCAAGAGCACAGCAACCCAGTGGCAACACTCTTGTGTGTTTTAGCGGGTAACCCGCCTATCTCATTCACACAGCCAAAGGGCGAGGAGCTGAATCTCAGTGGCGCTTCGGCGGGGCAGGAAACCTCTGCACTTTGCTGGTGAGTTCCACCGGCCGCCCAATATCCCTGTTGTTAAGGTCGAACTCCGGGTTGAAGTACTCCTCGGCGGTGATGGCCGTGGGGTTGTGAGGACTGGCGCACTGAGAGACGTGACTCTGCAATACAGTCGGACGGACAAGCGTTCAGTCCTGCCTATGAGTCAGCCAAGCCAATCAATCTACGAAATAAGGATGAGATGAGATTGCAAAATGACGCGAAGACGACTCACTCCATTATGAGGCACGTGCTGCTCTGCTATGCCTAGAAAGGACTGGAGAGGGGTCTTTGAACCTTTGAATTACAAAAATGGGGGTGGGGAGGTTGGAGAAAGATGTAATCAATGCTGCAAAACCTACTGCAAAATGGCCTGTTTGGTACTGCTCAAATTCTCCTGTTACAGCTCAACAGAATGCTGGTCTTTACTGTATTAGGCTTAAATGTCCGTATCACCCGCACTGACAGAAAACTGCATAATAGGGGCTTTTCACCATGGATCGCCAGCAAGCCCTGACCAATCAGACACTCCCATGCTTGCAATCTCAGGACATCAGCAAATTTTTTTTCAGCACGTCGACAGAGTCCTTCTACTGGCT
The DNA here is from genome assembly GCA_026784285.1 of Stomatorhinus walkeri. Taxonomy (NCBI): domain Eukaryota; kingdom Metazoa; phylum Chordata; class Actinopteri; order Osteoglossiformes; family Mormyridae; genus Stomatorhinus; species Stomatorhinus walkeri. Next base: position 1,885,011 of record JAODUD010000015.1, on the reverse strand, counting down.
GAGACGCTCAGCGATTGCAGAATTTCCTTGCCTTTCTGTCATTTTCTCCTCCCCTCACTCTTCTATCTCTCACCTTTGCTCCGCGACTTGTCCTGGTCTGAGAGGTGTTCTGTCCTCGATCGTGTCACCAGCTCCACGTTGCTGGCACTGTACACCTGTGAGAGCAAACAGCAAGCGAGAAAGATCCACAAAAAAGGTACACTATGTCTCAATAAAAAGGACACCTTCAAGCGTGACTCCCTGTGTTTACATATGTCTATCCAAACAAGGCTGATATGCAAACCCCTCCCACATCTAAACACAGCTGAGATCTTCCTCCTTGTAGCTCTGGCTGTTCATATGGTGACATACAGCCCAGATTCACCTTGGATGTTTCCTACTCCTGATAACAGAGTAACATGAACATATAGCATGCTGGTTCGAGACATGACCTGGTAATCAGACGACTGCCAGTTCAGTTCAGAAGGGAATATTTCCCTTGAAAAAGGTGCCAGTGTGTAAAAAATACAGACGTCATATCAGATGCAAGCTTAGCCACTCTTTGATACGCCATATAAGGCTTGGCTCTCAGAGCTGCTGAGATTCTGGCCTCCCTCTCACCTTGGCCTCGTACCCACTGACTACTTCAGTCTTCTCTGAGCGCCAGCCCCAGATGCCAGACTTGTTCCTGAGCAGAAGACGGTGATTTTTATTTCTCTAAAGCATTTCCCGTTTCCACAAGACCTCTTTTCATGTTGAATCCCTCTTTACTTATACTACAAAAACGGTAGTAATACCCTCAAACATTACCAATGGTTAGCCAGCATCTAAAAGTTCAGAAGTAGTTAATGATGGAACTACATTTCCCATGAGGCCTAGCTGCTCTCATCCTGGAGAGTGAACAGCAGTAGCGTATACCAGCTTCAGGGGTGGAAAATCAGTCACATATACAATACTTCTAATATTTTAAAAATACATACTTCTACCAAAAAAAACTGGTGCCATGTTTATGACTGATTAACTCTTTTCCTCAAAGTTTCCAGCCCATAGCCTAATAGATTAGTAATTGAGCTTATAATATATATAGGCTATTCTATTTTTTCCCACATTAGTAAGTGTCATGTTCCTTGTCACTCAGTCATGAATATGTAAATGTCTTACGTAATAAAATGTATACATTGTGAATGACCTTTTCATGGAAGTCAAGGCTGTAAAAGCATCTAACAGCTCTGCAATACCGTGCGGCTGACGCAGGATAAATGCATTCAGGAAGTGGCAGCCTACAAACCTCTCGAAAGCGATGTTGCGGGTGTTGAGGTGGGTGGAGACGATGGGGGACGTGAGGCGCTGGGCCGTGTTCTCCTGGGATGGCAACATGGCAGCTAGGAGGGAGGAGGCGTCCCGGGGGGACAGGGAGAGGGGCTCTGTGTACACCACCTGCTTCTCGTGGTCTACCTCCATAACAACGGCACCGCTGTCTGAGAGAGGAGGAAAAAAATGGCCTTAATGCAGCACAACGCATTGGTGGGTGGATGGATGGAGCGTTTACTCAACTGGATCAACAAGGGGGTGGTGTGTGTTTCAGTGGGCTAGGCATTTGTGGCTGTGATCGGAAGGTTGCTGGTTCAAATCCCGTCCTCTGTGGAATAGTCACATGAGAAACACCCTAACTCCCCCAGAAATGCTCCATAGGTGCCAGATAAGTGGTCCTTGCGTTTGGACCCCAAGGTTCATTTTCAATTGTAGATATATGTACGTAGTCTTGCAAGTATTTACAACAACTGTCCACTATATCAGTGCATTTCTTGACTCGACCATTAGCACACCTTGTTTGGCTAATTAGTACCTCATTAACTTTATCAAACTAATTTAATCAGTTAATTAAGTGAGCCGACGGTGAAATTTGATGTAGACATGAAATGGGTCTGAGAGCAAGACAGGGTATGCAAAACGAAGCCCTGAAATGTACCCACCCCCTCCCTTAAATATGTAGCTCCGTCGGCCCTTCAGCCAGGTCATGTGCTCGAAGCCCAGCAGCGTGGTGTCCACTCGTAGGCAGGAGCCGCTCTTCCACACTCGGTACACATCGCTGGGGCACACCTTCGACACCAGCGGCACTAAGAGAGGGCGAGACAGGCCATGGAGCCGCACAGCCGCACAGACGGCATCGTATGCAAGACTGCAGTCAGAGAGTGAGACATTTAGTCGGTGTCTCTGAACCCATCATTTAGGGAAGCTGTCTGAAAGCTGGAACAGTAAAGCAGGCTTGGACAGTGGTGGCCTAATGGTTAGGGAAGCATGCTTGTGATCGGAAGGTTGCTGGTTCGAATTCCCGACCAGTTAGATACCACCCCTATGCATTGCTCCCTGGATGCTGAATTAGCTGCCCACTGCTATGCCACAGTGTGACATATGGGTTAAACGCAGAGGACACATTTCACTGTTATCTGCTATGGCGTGTCAAAAATGACAATCGCTTTCACTATTTCAGTAATATGGTAGGCTATGGTATTTTGGATATACTGTGGCATTTTGAGATCCTGGGGACAAAATTTGTCAACTGCAGGCGGAGCGCAGCATTTGCCATTTGGCAAGTCAGAATGACAAATGTTCATTTTTAAAAATGTGTAATCTGCAATAAGGCTATAATTATTCCATCCATCCATCCATCCATCCATCACACATCTGAAACTGTTGGTCCTATTCACGGTCGCGGGGGGTCCAGAGCCTACCACGGAGGCTATAGGCACAAGGCAGGGAACAACCCAGGGTGAGGTGCCAACCCATTACAGGGCACACACACCATTCACTCATACTCAATTCACTCACACACCATTCACTCACACACACACACACACCATTCAGTCACACCATTTAGACATGCATAATTATTCCATACAAAGGAATTAGTTACTCCACCAAGTAGGCTCATATACAAATGGCTCATACACAAAATATCAAGATATAGTTTTCGCCAAAACAAACAAGCAATACAAGGGGCTGATCATTCCGGCTTTCAGACCCTGTATAAATAATGGCCAACACTGCTGGAGAGGAAAAAAGCAAACACAAATATTTCTTTGTCTCTTTTTTCAAATATGGCCGGCGTGTGCAGTCAGAGGCCTCTATGAAACATGAACATATTTCCCCAGACTTCACTTGAAACACATTTAGCGAATTAAAATAAGCATACCTGGATGGACCTTACGAAAGCAATTCTGCTTTGTTTAGTTGATCACACTGCACTGACCTTAGAAAGGTTGAGCGTCGCATCAAAATGATGATTCTGTTCATTTTAGTAAAAAGACACCTTCAGGCAAGGCGTAATAAACAAGGCGACAGGAAGAGGAGCTGTCCGCGGAGTGCTGAAACCCCGGCGAGGCCGTGGGCCATTGCGGACCGGACAGGGACTCACCCCAGCTCGTAAATTCCCACTTCATTTCCACATAGAAATCCTGTGCCTGAAACATTAAGCAGCAAAGAGGTTAAAGGGTAATGAAATTAGGTCAACGCTACGTCAACTGTGCCGCATCGCATCGTTGCGATATTCACATGCCAGTAAGGAGGAAAGGAACAGCCACACAAGACTGGAAAGCCTAAGTCCCTTGCCAAAAACTCAACAAGGGTGAGCCCAGCCCAAGACTGGCATGTTCTGGGGTCCTGTACATGTCTGAACGCCCCACCCCACCCTTTACAGTGCACCAGGAACACAGGAACCAAGGGAGAAGTGTATCCCCCAATATTCAATCTGGCTTCATTCATCCCTTGCAATAAACAGACCACTGCATATAAATTATTAAGCTGTGTCCCCATCCAACATCAAACTCTTTCAGACAGCTTAGTGCAGAACTTGATGGTATCTGATACAGTTCATTCCTGGTGAACCACAGAAATGTTCACAACAGAACCAGGTGTCCACAACAATAATTAAGATGTTGAGATAAAATTAAATATTCGACCATAACATGCGTCAATGGAAATGACTGTTTTTCAGGGAAACTGGTCGGCATAACCAACAAGCCATGTCTGTCATAACTGCACTGTCTGATTATGACCTGTGGGGGGCGTGTGTCGGCAATGCTTACCTGTCTCAGTTTGCTGAGCAGCTCTGGAATCCCAGCCAGCCTCTCTGTGGCCCTCTTGTAGTCCCTATGCTGCAGCACCAGCTGTACAAGCTCGGGGTCTCCAGTACTAACAGCTTCCTGCAGCACTGAATGCAAAAGCTCCCATGTACGTTTACTGAACCAAGCTGCATGTCGTCCGTTTTTCATGTTTACCTTCATCTAACTCCTCCCACCCTCACGAACCCTCCCCTTTACCTACCAGTCCAGCCTTGAGCGTTGCAATGCGTGGGGTCAGCAGAGTGCCTTAGCAGCACGCGCGTGGACTCCAAGTGGCCCAGGCATATAGCAAGCTCCAACGCGGTGCGACTCCGAGGGTCCAACTTCTCCACATCATGCTGCAAAGTTAGAAGGGAAGCGTTCAGTGCAGAACAGCAGACGGGGCATATTGCAGTGCAGTTACTACTCAGAAGCACTATGATCACATAAAACGTGCAATTCACACACCTACACACACCAAACGTTTGCTGCCAATGACATCCAAGGAACAATATTTATTACCGCACCTGTTTTTTCTGCAGTTCTCGGTCGAGCTCCAGATATTGATTATTCCACACCAGAAAATGTAAAGGAAACGCTTCTTGGGCCATCGTTGTACTGGCGTTGGTTACAATGATAAGAGACACTGTAACTTTGACAGGTACCCCTATGATAAACTGCCCAATCGCTCCCCACCCGGTAAATTCAATCTATATTTACCCTCAATATTCAGCACGCAAGAATTAAAAACCCGAATCGAAATAATTAATTATGAGTGAATGCTAGCATTTTAATGTTTTTGCAACATGCAATATAATACTATTTTAGCTAGGAACAAATTATCTGCCCCTGTCAAGCGGTTAACAGGCGAACGCTTATATAGCTTGCAATCGGGCGCATACGTTAGTGCAACGCCTGACTTCTAACGAGGTTTAACATACAGCAACACGCTTTACACCTTTAAACCGAGCCAAACAGCTCAGGTGGTTGGATGCTGTGCATCATTATTCCCGTGTTGTGCCAATAAGTAGCTGGTTAGCGGCTGTGCGACTGCAAGCCCGCATCCCCGCGAAACTCATCGGCGTATGTAGGAAAAGCGAAATGGGGGCCGACGGCGTTTTCCAGGGATGTGGGATTATTATTGTTTTATCTTATTTCGTGTCCGGTTCCTAAGCATCCCTCTTTCTGCCGCTGCCTCACTGCCTCCTTACCGCACCGACTCTCGGCCTACTTCCCATTTTCACATCCAGGTCACTCGAGTTGACGCAGCGGCCGCGGCGCAGGCTGCCCGGAACGGCAGTGTCCAGTCCCCCCGATCGGCTTAACCAAAGCGCGTCGCCGTACGGTCTAAATCTTTACTTTTTAACCTTTTGAAAAGCAGAGACGATAGAGGTGGTCGCCCGTCGACCCGTACGCTTTCAATCACCCGGCTTCCAGCCTCGTCGGCTGTTTCCCCCCCGTTTATTTATTTAATTCTCACGTCAGCTTTCGGCCGGAGCTTCAGTTCCAGGTTATGCGGGGAAGGAGGAGAGGCATGCAATGGAAAAGAGACAGGCAATCTCATTATTTATTACTTCTGTTTTATTTATTAATGAATTTGTTTGAAACTGTCTGGTTATTTAGCTAATGGTACTACACAGGCGGCCCCTAGACTTGGCATTTCAATTCAGATAAATTGTTTTATAACACGGACTGTTATGGGTATAACCATCTATTAGAAATCTATTAGAAATTCAATATCAAACACCGTGTAAGGAACATTAAACTGAAATGTATAGAAGTGTACTCGTCAACCGAATTACCTGTAAAATTTCAACCTGCAAATCAACGATGTGTATATGCCACACAAAGTACAAATAAAACCATTAGCACCACCTCGCCCCCCACCCGAAAAAAAAAAAATCAAATCCCAGAAAATGTGAATTAAAGATCAGCAAACAGTGAAACTTGTTTCCCGATGGCGGTGATATCAGTTTTCACAAATCCGCATTAACTGTAACAGTATTTGATTCTCCGTCTAATTTCAAAGCCAGTCGATTACACGGTTTCAGTAAGGATTTCCTCCTAGAAGTCCACAGCAAAAGTAATGCTTGAACTCGCCGCGTGATCTTGATCAAGCTTTTCTTCCATACCAAGTAATTCCAAATGGTTCTCTTTACTGAGAAAAAGCTTGACTGTCACTGATTTTTACGAAACGACAATTCTTTAATTTTTTGGAAAAAAAAATCAGAAATACTTCAGAAAATTATAATGCTACAGTTTTTTGTCATCGTAGACTAGATGAAAGAAACAAATTTACATAAAAGTATATATTTATATTTTGAGAGAGGAAAGTGAGACGACGAACAGAAACTGCCCATCAGATTTTCAGAAAATAGTTTAAGAGGCAAAACAGGGAAGTAGATTGAGAAGAAATTTTTAAATACAAGTAAACAAGTAATGGAAATTCTATGAAAAAGTACAATTTACATCCTTTTGAACAGGGGGAAAATGAGGAAGAGATTTGGACATAACAGAATAATGACCCAAGACATTTTTTTTCCAAATAGATCGCAAGTAAGAGTGCTCGCATTTTCCCCGACCATTAATGTTCTCATCCTTCGTTTTCTCCTTTCGGTGTCCAATGTAGGTACATGCTCTTCCGAGTCATTTAGTTGCTTGCCGTTATCCATGTGATGTTACTGTGCCCCACCCCCACCCCCCCCCCAGTTTGCACCATTTCAGTATAGCACCTCGGTGCCTCTGGACAGGTCAAGCTCTGGCTCAGAGGGCTGTAAGTAGTCCACCATATTCCATTCTGTCACACTAAGCATGGTTTCAGGAACGAACTACGTGGATTGTATTGCTCCTGCCGTGTGAATGCCCTCTGTAGTTAGTGAGCCCAGTGAAGTCCTCCTTCCATACTGTGGGCAGCAACTACTATCAGCATGTCTTCCTGTAGCTTAGGCCAAATACTTTCTGGCTCCAGTCATTATTTTCACTCTATTAGATTCCCAATTTCCTGATACTAGTCAGTACAACTTGCAAAGTATTCCAGTCTGGAATATGCCTTCCTTCTGGTTGGCAGTAGACTTGTCCCCATTTCCCCCCC
>JAODUD010000015.1:1862278-1877741 GCA_026784285.1 Stomatorhinus walkeri | reverse complement strand
GTGTCCCCCCCCCCCACCCCCTTGTTGGAACAGGCCTAGGATATCCTCTGTATCAGCTTGTCTTCAGACAGGCAGTAGAGGGTGTTGACAGACAGCTCGGAGATGAAGTTCTCGCACGCCTTCCGCGTCACGCCCCTACAGTCCCGCAGGTCCAACACGGTGAGACTGGAGAACCGCTTCAAGTACTGGAGGCAGGTGTCAGTCAGCTTGCTGCAACCTTGGAGGGACATTGAGGGAGAAGGAAGAGGAGGGTTAGCAAGGGATATACACGAAGGTCATCCTTGCACATGGGGACAGCCACCCCCCACCTGCCAGCTTGATCTCGGCAAGCGTGTTGCGGGTGGAGGAGCCCACGGCGCTCAGCAGGTTGACGGACTGGTCGGTGACGCCTCGGCAGTGCGAGAGGTCGAGCTGAGTCAGCAGCGGCATGTGCCTGATGATCAGCCTCAAGGTGGAGTCACTGATCTCTAGGCCAGACAGCCGGAAGGACAGCAAGTTCCTCAGCTTGCTGCGGTTATTGCAACCTGGCGGGCGAGAGAAAAGCCTGCTTATCCCAACTGAAGCGCTTTTATTCAACGGGGATGATGTGAACATGTTCCGTGTCAGCCATCCATCTGCTACAACAATACAAAACAAAAGGAAAACTTGGAAAAAATACTTTGCATTTGTAATATTAAAACTTATAGGAAAAGAGGTATTCCATGCTCTACATACTGTGCTTGTCCGCGTCTCATCTGTCATGCAGGTACTTAAGTGAGTGACCTCTGCATAATATTTCCAACATACCTGTATCATCTAAAAATATTTTAACGTCAAACTTAGAAAACAGTGCATGGACATATCTCGCCATGGGTTGTACACATAAAAGTCCAAAACAGTCTAGTCATGATGGAACCTGGAGGATTGAGCAGGTCCCGGATCTGAGTGTCTTTGACTCCCTCTATCCATCGTAAGTCCAGGGAACGCAAAGGGGGACAGCTGGGAGAACTGAGGGCTGAGACAGCAGACCAGGAGCACCCGGAGACCATCAGGTCCTTCAGGCCTGGAGGAGAAGGAATGGGAAAAAAAATAATTCCCCCCTTTTGGTATCTTCTCTTTTAGCTTTTCTGCCAGCCTGGAAATGTGACTGCTACCTGGCAGACGGTTGATCAACCAGGTGAGCTGCTTCTTGGAGATAAGCGTCCCAGACAGGTTCAGGGAGACAGGCTGGCGTTTGATTATGCCAGACAGGGCCTGTGGGCTTATGGCCTTGCACCAGCTCAGGTCAATCCGGGTCCACAGGCGTTTGTCACAGCTCCTGTAGATGCAGGGGTGACACTATTGATGCACCTTTATTCAAGACGCATTAAGTCATATTAAAAATACCTCTCTGCCTGTCAAGAGCTGTCCCACAGCAAATTCCTATTAGTGTATATTATTTAGTAGCACTCTTAAGATAATTTAAGACACTATAAGACTAACATTTGATGTTCTGTGCTGGGGAGAGGGGTCAATTCCCTGAATATAACATCACGGTTAGGGTGGTCGCGGTCACTGTAATCGGAATTATATGCCGCATGCACGATAACCACCAGGGCTTTGGATATAACTGATATGAATGAAATGTGTATTGTGACACCCAAAGGAGCACGTCACATGCTACTGTTTTAGTAAAGCGATAAGCAAGGAAAAGGTTGAGAAGAAAGGAGCAGCTCAGCAGCTCCGACATCGTTTGAAAGAGGAAAAGTTGTGGATAAACAAGGTAAAAAGATGGTGGCATGGAGCTACTTTCTGTCGTTTATAGTCTGACACGTTTATTAAATAAAGATACGGCTCATTTTTACAGATCACTAACTTTTAGGGCTCACAATACACGTCTCATGAATATCTTTGGTAAACCATGGGTGTAGGTAAACATCCGAATAGTACCGAAAAGCCGGCATCCAGGCAAATGTTTCTCCTGTCCTCTGAAGTCCTGGTGACGATTGCGCATGTGGCATATAAATCGCAATTGCACTGCAACGTGATCACGGCAACCCTAATTACGGTTCTTCAGTACCAAGGAACTGATGAGCGAAAGAGAGGATCCTCACCATTTATACCAGCTCTTACAGACGGTCATGCACACGCAGAGCTCTGCGCGGGTCAGATAGCGGAACACGGACACCCACACCTCCTTTTCGCAGCCCGGCTCGTGGCCTGAATCTTTAACGGTGGAGATAACAGAGGGGGGAGACATGGGGGAAGCCAAAGCCTCAGATGAAGAAGTTGACGGGGAGGCGGAGTCAGACACCGCTTGCGCTTGGGGAGGAGTGCTCCAAGCCTCCAAGGAGAGTCCCTTTCTCTGGCCCAGGTGGCTGAGGGAGGATCTTCGGAGGTGCACATGCGGATATCGCCCAGAAGAGCCTGACCTACTGGAGATCCTCCCTTGCTCTGATGCAGCATTGCCATTATTGAGTCGAGGGCGCTGCAAAGACTTTCGCTGGACATACCCCTGGCCATTGGAAGCCCTAGTTGATACCGCTGCTTCCAGTTTGGGGACGATGGCGCCGGGGTCACGCTTGGCCTTTGGGGGGCGCTGCAGTGTCACAGTCAGACGGGAACTCTTCAGCAGGTCATCACTGAGATCAGACACTAGCAGCAGCTGTGAGCTCGGGTCAGAATCCAATTGGCTCCCTTCCTCTCCATCTTCATCCATCTTCTCCTCCTCCGCACCATCCTGGTCCATCTCCACATTCTTGTCGTCATCTGCTCCTAGCCCTTGTGGCCGGTTCTCCTTGTCCAGGAGCCCTCCTCGCTGATCATCTGCTCCTTCCCCCTTGCTACTGTCTTCCTCATTCCTCTCCTCCATGTCCTCCCTAGGACGCTGATGTTGGCCCATGCCTCGCCGCCGCAACCCCCGGCTTCTTTCTCTGCGCCCGTCCCTCTCCCTCCTGATCCCCAGCTCGCGTCTCATTAGGGGTGAGCCCACTGTCGGCCTGCCTCCCCGGCTCATGCGGTAAGGCGAGCCCCTCCACAGGCCCCGCCTACAGGCCCCGCCCCCTCGCGGAAGCCGCACATCAGGGGAGAGGCGGGACGAGCCCCTGAGACGCCGGTGGGCAGCATGACCGTCGTCGTCTACACCCTGGCTACAGCTGCGGAGGACTTTGGGAGAACGAGAATCCAGAGAGGAGGGTCTTCGTTTCTGGAGGGAGGGAACCAACATGGTGACTGAGAAACATCATCCAGATAATGTCTAGTCTGAAGGCCAGTATACTTACAGTCTGCAAAATTTTGTCCCGCTCCAGTTTTATCTATGAAATATTGAAAAATAAAAACAAGAATAAAAGTCCTGCTATGTCAGGCAGTGCTGAAGATCCATAAACAGACCTCACCACTATATAAAAACATAGTTGCGTTGGTGTGGAACAAACATTACAGCTACAGTCAAGCATTCAAGATCATTGCATCTGAGGTGAATTATTTTTAAAAAATCAGCTAAATATTAGGTCTGGATTTACAGTTTGCAGTTAACCCTGGTACCCCATGTTTGGTTTTGTGTAATATAACCAGAAGTGAGTAATTCAGGTCCAGAGTTCTGAAAGTCCAGTAGTATTCTGTAACAGTGACTCTTTATACTCAATTGGTTAGCTGAAACAAAATCTTGGTCTGGACTTTCACTCTCAGGACCTGAACCTGCAATGACCGATTAGAACATTAGCTTTGTTGTGGATGTACGGTATTTAACAGCAGTGATTCCAACCCCACAGATGGATGATGATGCAGCTAACAGGTATCGGGCTGGGAAGATGCTGCCTTCCAGGTCTCTGCTCTCACCTTCCGGCGCAGTCTCAGCTCCAGAGCTGCCGCCCGCTTCCTGTTCTGCTGTTGCTGTTGCAGTAACAGCCTCTGGGAGGGAGGTGGCACCATACGCCGGCCGCGTGACGGCGAGAGGTAGGACAGGGCCAGCGAGGGCCGGCCTCGGCGTGTGGGCCTGCCCCCGCAGTCATCCTCCTTACCCAGCCCCTCCCCGTGTGACGTTTTTCCTGAGGTGGGGGATGCGGGGGGGCGGGGCCCTGGTGACGTCACACTGGCATCGTCATCACCGTCGTCGTCGTCGTCATCATCGCTACCTGAGGACTAAAAGAAAAGAAAAAAAAAGGGAGAATCGCAAAGGATTTAAAGAGGCGCCTTGGCAACAAGCATTAATGCCCGAAATAGTTCAGCACGAGGATAAGCAAAAATACCTCAGAGTTGTTTTTCTTCTCCAGTACACACTTAGGACACTCCCAGCAGCTGGGCAACTCCTTGTTGACTACGCCCTCGCCCTGCGCCTGCAGAGGAAGAGGGGGCCAGTGAGCTACATCCCCTTCCCCTGGGGGCACAGAGGGGCCGCAGCAGGTCTTCACCTACCTTGATGCATTCTGGGTGGGTGATCTGCGCGCAGTTGGAGCACTCCATGAGTGTGGAGGACAAGTCGGTGGTCTCCGCAGGATCCTGGCCGCTTTCTCCGCAGATGGAGCACACGGCTGACAATGGGAGTCCCGGCTGGTGGGGGTGGGTGGGCGGAGTCAGAGGGGGGCGGGGCGACACGAGCAACCGGGGCGTGGCAAGGCGCAGGCTTACCGCCAAGCACTGCCGCAGCACGCAGGTCTGCTTCAGCCGCCCAGGACCCCCGAACTTCCTCATGTCCCTGCAGAAGTTGCAGTCACCGCATTCGGTGCGCAGGCAGGCCTCGCAGCGCTTGCAGCGGACGCGCCTGCGGCGGATCGCCGAAATGGATGAAGGTGGCTTCACGGGCCGGGGAGGCGGCGGCGGGCCTTGGGGCAGTGACGAGAGGCGCGGCCGGTCCAGTATGGAGGGCGGAGGTGGAGGCGGCTGGTACCAGGAGGGCTGCAGACACAAGACACAGTCAGGTTTGACACACCCAAGCTTTTTTATTCTTTTTAAAAAAAAATGTAAATCCTGAAAATACACCAAAAACTATGACGATTTAAAGCTACATGCAAAGGGGCTATGAAAATCATTAATATGGAAAGACTATTTTCGGGAAATAGATTTTGGTAGCAATGGCTCTAAACACTTTTATAGTGATGCTGTTCCTGCACACAAGGGTCCAATTTTTTCCAGCACCATGATACTATAAAAGACATGTGGTTTCAGCCATAAAAAGGTCACCCTCTCAGGCCACTTGACGATGGGTTTTCCAGTGTAGGCCAGTTTGGGATCATCATTGGCGTGCTCCTCAAGTACAGCCTAAGGGGAGAAGAGCACAGTCATACAGACTCCAAAAAAATTCCTTAAAATCATACCAATAAATAAATACTAAATAAGTATTAATAAATAAGAATAAGTACAAATCAATACCTTTACCTTTTACAATTACTAAACGGTACATAAGTACAAGAGGAAGGTGTTATGTACACATTCTTACTATAACAAAGTATCGGTACAAATCGGAAACTTTTTGTGAGTGAATTATTTAGAAATTTTGCAGATTTTTTTCCCACAAATAACTGGAACCCCTGGATGTCCATAATAAACCAACATTTAAGAGAGAGAAGCAAGAGAGTGCATGTAGCTACCCGGATGTCGTGCAGCAGCGCTGGTGCGTTGTGGATTCCAGCCGGGACGCACTTCTTGTGTGAGGGCAGGGACTCCAACTTCCCCAGGAGGTTCCACAGCCCCTCCAGCTCGAGGGGCGTGAGGTGGACCTTGATGCCAGGCTTCATGGGAGGGGACACCTGCTCCTCCTCTTCTTCCTCCTTGGTGTGGCCATTGACATTTTGTTCTGGGCTTGGTGCATCTTCCCGTCTCAGACCTAAGGGGAAGTAACATTTCGGGGATTTACATCAATCTTCAAAACACTTCAAATCCCCCTTCTGAAGAGTAAGAGTCATCGAGACTACAGTCTACAGTAACGATTACATTAACAAACTAAAATTAGCACAACAGTCAAAGGCATAGTGTGAAGGAAGGAGAAGAAGCACTCGTACTGACCGATGCCCAAAGAGTATTTCTGAAACTCGGGTGTGAGATGAGAGATGTTGGTCAGGCAGTAGAGGTACCTCTCCAGCACATACCAGCACATCTCGTAGTAGAAGGGGTAACGGAATTTCGTTGGCACCTGCCAGAGACGCCAGGGTTAGAAAAAATTTGCCCGTCCTATGTATGTACAGACGCTCCTCTACTTACGAACTTTCAACTTACATATGTTCAGACATATGAATGAAGAGGACTAAGTCCAATTCCGTGCCAATTCCGCCTAGTACGACTTCTGGCCGCTACTCCCTCCACACAGCAGCGTAGCGTAGTGTGCGTACTCCCAGCATCCTAGTTCTTTGTACTTGCGTATACCCTTAAAACGATGCTGAATGACGACTTACAAACGTTTCAAGTTACGAACGGCCGTTCGGCACGCATCTCAGTCGTAAGCAGAGGAGCGTCTGTACTTAACAGCGATGGCAGGTGCATTGTGACAGTTCTCCTTACCCGTGTCCTGTCCTCAATGTTGTAAATGTGAAGCTGCATTGGGATGTTAAAACTGTGCAAGAAGTTGCCCCCAAAGACCAGCGTGTCCATTGGGGTGTAGACTGCATGAATCCAGCCTAAATGCGTAAAACAATGAAACCTCGCTGATGACTGAACCTCAGCAATCACGCACTAAATCAGTGAGATCCCTTTCCCCCTACAGACATTACTTCCTTCAAGAAGTAAAGTTTAAGCAAATTTATTTGCTTTTCTACTACAGAAATCACTGTACTCTAACAAAAAAAAAACGTCACACTGCCGTCTTTGTCTAGCATTTTGAATTGCACTGCAGGGAAAGCCTTCACAAGCAGGTACCTGGCTGAACATCGGGACCGAATTTCACACCATGGTTATGACTTGGTGCCCCCCATAAACAGTTTCAATGGTAAAGAAAAGAAAATGCAACACAATGTAATAATGATTTTTAACATTTTAAAATGTGGGTAACTTTTGGGCGCGCCAACACTAAATGTAAAAAACATTTGAACAGAAAAGCCCTTGACATGCAAGTGATGGAGGTATAGAGCACGTACCGGAGGGGATCATGAAGGTATAGATGGAGGTATAGAGCACGTACCGGAGGGGATCATGAAGGTATAGCCCTGCTTCAGCTCGACTCGCTGACAGTGTGAGGCCTTGTCCCCCAGGAAGATGTCACCCTGCTTCCCTGACAGCACCCAGTTCTCATACAGCTCCAGGTTCTGCGACGTGGGCGGGATCAGCCAAAAGATCTGCGTGGTGGGGGGGAGCAGGCGCTCTTTTACTCTTGCTAGCCGTGACATATACGGGCCCTAATGCCTTACACGTGCCCGGTGACGACCTGTCCAGCGGGAGGCCGAGGGCGATGAACAGAGAACGGAAGCTGATGAGATTCCCAAGCAGCCCCCCCCACACCCCCATAATCCACTTCCTCAGCATGGAAACCGGCCTCAGTCTGCTGAGCCTCCTCACCTTTCCGCCTCGCAGTATATGGTACCAGACAGAAGTGCCTCCAAAATCAATGTGAAAGTCTGTGAAACAGCCCTCCACACTCATCAAGCAGTACCTGGTTTGGAAGGGGTGGGGTTCATGGATAAACAGGAAAGAAAAGAAGGGGGTGACAGTTTATATAGACCACGATACTGGAGGTGGCCAGGTCCCCTCGGCTAGGCCATTGATGCCCAACTGCTCTAGGGACTAGCCGAACCGATCTCCTCGATGGTACGTCGCTTTGAATAAAAGTGTCTACTAGATAAAATGCGAATGAAATTAAATGTAAACAGGCCGCTCACTTCTGTACTTTTGGGTACTGCATTTCGATGATGGCGTTGGTGGAGTCCCTCTGCCTCTCTTTCAAGTGACGCGGCCACATGTTGTCAACCCAGTCGACGACGTCCACCTGCAGGCACGCGCACACTGAGGTTATTACCCTACCGGGCGGAAAAGGGCTAAGGGGCAAGCCAATCCTGGCAGTAGCTCTACACTGAAGCAGCTATAATGACAAACACTGTAGCACAGAAGCCCGAAGTCTATGTAGTTCAACGGTCCTCCTGACAGTCTCAGTTTAAAGTTTACAAAGACTGACTCACTGATGCTGGCCGTTTCACCAGGTTCTCCAGCTTGGTGTGGCTGAACTCCAGGCTGATGACGTTATAGAGCTTCCCCCTCTGCGAAGCTGGCGTCTCGTAGTATCTCCTCCACTGAGCCATGGACATCTCAATGCCTTTCTGTGTTGTCACGTCCATCACGTCGATCACCCGTCTGCTGCCTGCGTGCGCGCGCACACAGACACACAAAATAGCCGTCAGTACAACTGCTGGTTCGACAACAGGAAAGTGCAAGAACGGCATAAAAGCCTTACCGACAAACAGCTTCACATCGTTCACGCTGAAATCAGAATCTGGCATTCTGAGACGAGGGAGAGAATGATCTATAAATATCCCCACTTAAAGAGTAGATACATATATATATTTGGATTTATTATTTTACTACAGCATGCTGTACAGCTGTCAATGACAGATACACAATGAACTTGCAGGGTGAGAGAGATTAAAACAGTAATGTTAAAAAATAAAGGTACATTTAAAGTGAATGGGGAAGTGAGGTTTTCAGAGTCAGAAAACAGTAAGAAACAAAGACAAGATAATGAGGCTGAAGGCAGAGAGAAAGTGACCAACGTACTGAATGCCAAGTCCATCTGCTTTCTCAAAGATAATGGGGTCCCTCAATCCCTCCCTCTGGATGTACTCAAATGTAAAATCTGCAAGAAAGATAAGAGTTCCGAGTTCAAGGAACACGCACCTGGAATCAAAATGGCAAAGCTGACAATTCCATAAGATGCATCAATACCAACATAGCCTCAGACATACTTCCAGGAGTTAAGAAGCGTTCTGGTTGTACACTTGACCTTCTTGTGCACAGTTTTAGACCAGATTTCTACCATACAGTCTGGGGGATTGAATAATTGAAAAAAATGTGCTAAGAACCTTTGCCTTCCATGCGCTTCACAAGGTCAGAGTTGTACTTGTCACAATACAGTTTCTCATTCAGGTTGAAGGTCCTCTTCCCTTCAATCTCATCATCAGAGATGCCATCATCCTGGTACCGCCGTCGGGTGCCTGTCCGCTGTGGGGGAGGGCAATCAGCAATTCAAACACCATACATCCGTGTTGAGATCTCTGATCTATGCTCAAACAAAAATACCAAAACTCAATGCTGTTCATTTTTGAACACAACAAACCTTAGGAAACCAGGGTATATTTAACAGTGGGAAAATGACTTGTACCCATATTTTCCATCCACAGTGTTCCTTACCCCCTGGAAATATTTTGGTATATAAGCAAATTTTGATTGAAAACTAGTCCGTCAGATGATATAGATCCAAAGGTAGCTTCTTCACAATCTATATCTCTGCTCAATGCCACTTAATATGAGCATTAAATCAAACAACTTACAAAAATAAACATTTATTATATAATCAGAGGAAACTGTCTGAAAAGAACATCGCAGAGATTGGAACCAAAGTCTGTTACACATTGAAATCCCAGGCGACAGGATGTTCTAATTTAAATAATTGTTAAATGCATATACTAAATTTACTAAAGCAAGACCGCCTTCAGGTTGCCATTGAGCTCTTCTGTTACCAGGCATGGAGCCAATTACATGGTTAAGGGGTTACTGAATGTCACAGCAATGCTTTCATTAAAAATGATTACAAATGCATCCTTCGCTCAATTTCTTTAAAATGGTTTGCAGCAGCAAGGGTGCCATATTTTCTTTCATCAAACCTGAAAATAACCGGACATTAATGAAATGCACATCCCCTTTGTAGCATGGTATTCCTTACACCATGGCAGACCGAGTCAAAATTGTCTAAAATCTCTGAATATACGAGAACAGATAAAGGGGAGAAAGTGCAGAGAACCTCAGCCCAGTAAACTTAGGTCTACTGGCCAGCTCATTAACCGAAGCACACTGCTGCAAGCCAAAGCAAGCAGTAATGCTTTATAATGACACATTATCCTGCAGACATTTTTTTTATCATAAACATCCATCCATCATAAATTAATAAGTATTCCAAACTTAAGGCTATTCCCCCATATCTAATTCTGTACCTTAACACCTCAGGGTTTTGCACACACACTCAACATCTCTGCATCCATCTTATCCACGCCAACCCAACCTAATGTTTTTTATATACATCACTAACCTTGGACTACATTTACAGACCATGCAATTTTCTACTGTAACAGTAACGGCTTAAACACAATAGATTCACCTTAAGATTGCCAAGTGCGTGCCCAGTGTTTAATGACTTTGAAATCATTTAGGTGCCTACCAAATTGCGATCATGCCATGCATTCATTAAATACAATGTAGGACTGTTACATAAAGAGCATGGTCCTTCGCCAGTTCTATTAACCCTGTCCAGCCCAAAGTGCATCTCTAAATGTTCAATTTTAAGAGCATACGAAGAATAATTATTCTAATTATTAAATGTAGAAAAATTGAAAACTTGATACAGCAGTAGAATATAAAATCGCAAAAACATAGGTGAAGAATGTTTGGCACGGATCAAAACTGGGTCACTGAAGATTTCAATTTACACTAAAGTTTTCACTCCATGAAACCAGAAATTAACACGAGAGCAAAAATAAATCGAAAGTCAATTAACTGGCCAAGTCTCACAAAGTGCAGGTTTACTTAGCATCTCCTAATTTGTTAGAAACAAATTCGGGAGAACTTAATATTGCAATTCAACGAGCTCCCCAACAGTAGAGTTTAACAAAGCCACCTGTTCAGCCACGGAGTCTGCTTTAAGTGGCATGTAATTAGGTACCGTAAACAATGTCTGACAGATTAAGAAGAGGGCTGTTATTAAACACGGCATACAATGCAATATGTCATATCATATGCTTAACAGCTACCATGTAATGCATCCTTTAATAAAAGCAAGTATATTAGACAAATAACAGTAATGATAATGCCATTATAAGGGACACAGGGCAACACCAAAGAAAAAAGCAATTGTAAACAAAGCAGATGGGCCATTAGTGTGGACAGCATGCAGACCCCAGCGAGCTGGTCAGCTCCCCACTCAGAAGTCTGCCACAACAATCACTAGCACCTGTATCATCAAACATAAGAGCTTTGGATATATTCTGTCTCTTGTTAACGCATGAGGGATGTTCATTAAAATCTGTATTTTCAACCCTATCGCTGACTTAAAACCTCGCTGATTTTCCATATCCAAATTACGAAATTTCATTATTTTACAGTAAAGCTCATTATTTTATATACCGCCGTGTATAACAAATAAGTAAATTAACTCAGTGATACCTTTTTTTTCAATGAACAACGACATAAGTTACAAACGGGAAGTAAAGGTGACTCCAATAGGATGATAGCTACTTAAGGTGACAAACCAGAATACCTTCAAAACTGTCACATGGAACCGGTATTCTGGCTCCACTGTGCCGGTACACAAACACGTGTTTGACATTTTAACTACCAAAAAACTGCTTTTATACCAAGTATCAGGGTACTAAAGCATATTTTTGAGAATACAGACAGGCGCCGCAAAAGTACCGACCAAAAATCACAACGTTATCATTTCACGGTTGTGCCCGGTTATTTTGTATTGCTAAACAGATCAACTCCAATGATATTTAACAAAGCTCCCACAAGCCAAAATGCAGAGATTGACGCTTTAGACCAATCATATGGGAAACGCATGAGTCCAAATCGGGTAATTTCGTTTCGTGTGGCAGCAGCCAAAAGAGGTACGTGCTTTGACCGGCCGTGTGACAGATCTGAACTTAAACTTATAGTGTCCATCCAGGCACGCCGAAGTCTATTCCCATGCCAACATACTAGAAACCACCAAACAGAACCACTACCACCCTTAACTGTCCCATTATCACAATGATCAGTCACTGACGCACAACACGGAGTAACACTTACCAATCTTTTACTGTAACGAGGGTGTCCCTCTTCCATGTTTAATGTTAAACCGAAACTCCTCTCAGGGGGCAATTTATTAAAATTCACCTGCTGAGACGTGACTCGGGACGATTTGATTCTACCTTGATAAAGGCTGTTTCTTAAGAAAAAAATGTAGATACTTTGAAGGTTACCAAGTGGGTCAGTTTTTTTTAAAGTCTTGTTGCACAGGGTAGTGAAAAGCCAGCTAAACCCCGAAAATCATTCGCTATGTTACCAGAACCTTGCAGAAGACCAAGACCCCCCCTACATAACTGGAAACCTATGCGGGCTAAATACCCACCAATTCACTTCAACTAAAGTACCAACGTAGCCGGAAAGCTAACAGTAATAACAGAGCGCGCAGCTATATTAGCAAACACGGTCTTAATGATGACACAAACACGAATAACGCTAACCATCTGTGACCAGCTAGTCGGCTAGCTATCCGGCACTAAAAGGCAACATTTTTGCAGGAGAATAAAACGATATGGATGTGGAATCAAACAACTACTGGTAGCCTGTTCACTTAGCTGCTATTAGCCTTGCCCGCTAAGCTAGCTAAAGCTTACGTTCTGTCTTAGCTGGCGGGCTACTAAATTTATGAACGGGATCTGACGTGTGTACGTGACTAACTGGTCAGAAAGCAATAAGTTTTAAAATATATTTTTATTTGATGATATTATGTTAAGTGAACCTGCTAGCTAGTAAGCGGCAACCCGTGTCCAGTATAATGGCTGAGGTTCTACCGATTAATACAGATAAAAGTTGCCGTATTCCACGTAAACCAAATAACGAAATATTTAAGCGTCTCGATACCGCGAAATGTCGAAGTTTGATTTATAGCTATATAAAACTGAACGGCTGTAATAATTTGGAAGAACTTTCTACCATATCAGTCGAAAAGAACTGCAGGGTGTTGCGCTAAACATCGCTCGGGGAAGCGCGGTAAAAGCGTGTTTTAAGCTCTCCTTAGACTCCTTTCTCTTAAACGTGAAAAGGGGTTTTAAATCGCTGTTCTTCTTGTTATTATCCGCTAAAGTTTGTAGGATCTAGCTCACGCCGCCATTTTCAACTCGTCGCAAAACACACACACACACTACAAGGAAGGCCCGACCCACTTACAGTAGCACCCAATGGCTGACATGCCTGCGTACGCCGGCCAGGTTTTCATTGGACAGTACGAATGTCGCTCTTCTAGGGAAATGACCGCTCGGGATTGGACAGAGAAAACAAAAAATGTAAGGCCGCACCCACGTGGGTCAGTTAATGAACGGGTCAGTTGATGGACGAGAACCAATGGCGGGATGGGTCCGGGAGATTTGGGGTTCGAGTAGGTGGGCGTCAACAGGAGACCTTCTTGCTGTGTTTTCGAAACATTGTCAGAGCTGTAGTGAGAATCTTTAATTTTCCGCTTTACCATTTGAGGAGCACACAAATTGGAGGATTCTGGTTAACACGTTTGTTTAAAATGTGCAGAGTAATCTGTCAGGATGCACTTTCACTGCTTACTGAAAATAATGAATGGGCTTTGCAGCTTCGATCAAAAAAAAATAACCATATACATAGAAAACACAAATTAACATTTAATTAACAAGGATGCAGCAGACAAACCAAAACTGAAGCTATATTTCCTGACAGTGCAAGCTGAACAGCCGTGTTCAATTCATACGTGTTTTATTAGAGAATCAACAAACTGGAAAACAAATTGACACTCATGAGAAATACGAATTTCATACTTCTATTACCATGCTTGTCACCACTAATAAATAAAGAGTACACACAAAGACACATACTACCTCTATTGTTTCAGTAATATGCCTGATAACCAAAACCTGAAAAACGATGTATATATAATGTGTATTCAACCGAAGAAGTGAAATCAACAGTGGCCTGACTGTATTCATTTTTAACAGGTGTCTGTGGCGAAATTTGTATGAAACGTTTATGGTGGCGCGTTGAGCTGTTCGCTACGTCATTTGTACGAATGCCAATGGACTTGGGCTGGTTTTTACCTGGAATAGAAAACCGGCGATTTCAGTGTCGCATGCTGATAGAACAGATTTCTTTGGAATGCATATGTCACATGATACAGCGATCGAGGCATGCCTTCACGGTTAGCTGTTCACCTGCAGCTTTTAGGAGAAGCAGCTCTATCCAACTGCACCCATAATGCAGAGAAGTATCCTACAACACAGCATGACCATCATCTTCTTCCGCGGCTCCCCAAAGTGTGAAACAGCCAGAAATTAGACGGGAGAACGAATACAAACTTGTTGAAGGAATCTATCACACGACATATCTGGTGCAGAAGATAAATGGCGTAGATTTGTTCTACTGAGTCACTGAAATTAATTCCTCAGCAGCAAAACTGTATAAAATTGTGAAGATGACCACTTATGTTTCCATTTCCATGGTATTCATATACTAAGCAGTTGTTCTCATTTTCAAAACACCATATTAAAATGAGTTAATCTTAATGGGGCCACTTAGAGACATTTTTGGTGACGCAAAAGTTACTGTCCATATTACTCTCGTAATAATTTTACTTCTACATAAATTAATATATATTACAAATGCATTCCATTGTTTGCAGAAATAAAATTAAAACAAGTAGTCAAAGTAATTCTAATTAAAGTAATTAACTCAGAAATAATTTCAGTATATTGTTACGTGCCGTAAAAAAATTGATATGATAATCAGCGTTTCCCCCTTAAAGTAGCTTTAAATGTTACAGCAAATTAACCAGCTAGTGCCCCCCCCCAAGTTTATTTATATATATAAGGGGGGGGGGGGCTGGATTAGGGTTCGCAACCATTTGTGTGCTAACTGGTTTACATGGTATTGAAATGGCACGGACCGGAATAATGTCCGGCCGAGAAGAATCGATTAGCTATAACAGTAATTTAAATGTTTCCATTTTTCAGTTTCCAACAGTACGCGGGAACGCGATAGTCGTAAAAATTGACAATACACACTTTCTAAGAATAAACTGCCCCCTCCGACAAACTACCAACGTTCCGCGGTCCGGCGTAACACTTGCCACGGCACGAGGGCTGGAAACCCCTAGGCTCGAGGACCTGCGGAAGGTCCGGTGGAGGGAAAAGGCATCACAGAGGAACTGGGCCGAGCGTCACTATCGTTCGCATGCAGCACGGTATGCTCAGCATGTTAACTAGCAAGCACAACTTTCCTTATTTTCAAAGCCACTGTATTGCCTCAAATGAGGAAGCACCAGGCCACCTACATACATACATGCATGAATACATATATACAAACCAGCAGCTATACAGTGAAATACAAAAGAACAGAAGTGTGACCTACACAGGTTACTACCAAAGCACGGACGTTTCCCAGGAACAAAAACTCACTTTTCATTACAGGTGAACATATTGTGTAATGTGTATTCATATTGTGTATTCACATATTGTGTATTCACATACAGTGATCCCTCGCTACTTCGCGGTTCACTTATCGCGGATTCACGACTTCGCGGATTTTTAAATATACAGTA